>JANEYF010002698.1:132500-135000 GCA_029963845.1 Rhamnusium bicolor
TTCTAAGATTCGAAATTGTTTAGGGACCAAAAAAGCAGCTAAATTAGTTTTTTTGTACAAACTATAATAATTAACCTAATTTAAAATTTTTGTTTTGGAGTAAATCATGTTTTATTTTCTTTTAGAGTTGGTTCTGTTTAATTTGTTTACTTTATGTTTCTGCTTTTAAGTAGGCACCTAATTTATAATGTACATTTAAGAAGGTAACTTTTGTTTTATATGTGTAACCTAACTGTTCTTTTCTTCTTTTTATTTGATAATTTTTTTTCAGTTTAATTTGTATCTAGCTTTTAAATAAAGTATACTTTTTATTTGAATTTTCTGAAGTTTGATTTACTGGCTTTGCACAACTTGAGATTTAAATCATGATTTAAATTTAAAAAATCAGTTGATTTAAATCAGATTGATTTAAATGGTCGCAACCCTGAATGTATAGACGTTTATTTTTGTTAACAGAGTTTACAAGTGTTGATTCTTGTTTTATTTTTACATTTTTATTTGTAATAATACTTTCATATTGGTGGCAAGGTTTTATATTTTATATTGTTGACAACAACACTTCGTGTTGTTTTTCCACTGGTTTTAACAAAAAAACAAATCACAAAAAAATCACAGTAAAAGCAAAATAATATTTTCTAACAATTTAAATAAAGATATTAATAAATTAGAAAAAAACTCAACTGGCTAGCTGAACAAATAAATAATGGGGAGCTAGAAAATAAATATAAAAACTTAAAAAAGCCAAATAAATAAAAAATTAGGGATGAAAAAAGGCATACTAATTATCAAATTAAACATTCCACTAATAAAGCGAAATCAATATGGGGTATTGTAAACAATTTGAATGGCAAAACTTCCCGCAATTCCGAAATTGACTACATCAGGTACAATGACACATTTCCGACAAAAAAAAAAATTGCAAACATCTGGTAACTATTATTCTACCGTCATCCATGAAAAACTTAATACTCACTTTAAAGGTAAGATTTCCTTAAAATGTACTACTCTCAACATCACAGAAATGTACGTGACCATCAGTCCGGTAATTGCTTATGATGTTATGTTTGTCAGAAAAAATCTACGGGATTAGATGAAATTCCGATTGGATTAATTAAAGAATGCTCAAATGAGCTAGCACCTATTCTTGTGGACAGACATATCGATACTCTTAGGTGCATTCCCAACCTGCCTAAAGAAAGCAGCATTAATACCAATTTTTTAAAAAGGGGTCAAATGAAAATGTTAACTATTTTCCTATTGCTCCTTTATTTAAGTGTAATTTCCAAAATAGAAAATGTAGTAGCAAGTAAAATCCTAGTTCCTAAATCAAAACTACATTTTAAGTAGCTGTCAGTATGGATTCAGAGCTGGATTATGAACAGAGGCGAGTATAGTAGATCTTAGTCAATTTGTGTATGACAAAATGGATTCGGGTGAACATGTTTATGGTGTATATTTTGATCTGTCTAAAGCTTTCGACATGGTTGATCGAGATTTTGTTGCTCAAAACTAAGTGGCCCAGGAATAGTCGATCTTTTTAATAGCTGGATCATTTCTTATCAGATAGAAAAATCGTGGTATAAATCAGAACCACAAAATCCGATAAGAAAGATATTTGTATTGGAACTCCACAGGGTAGTGTGCTGCCAGACAGCACACAACACTTTCCAAATTTTTTTTATATTTTTACAAAAAAATATATATTTATATATTTGTTTATTTTTTAAAAAAAAAAAAAATTTAAAAAAAAAAAAAAAAAAAATTTTTTTTTTTTTTTTTTTTTTGTTTCCAAAAAAAATATTTTTTTTTTTTTTTTTAATTTTTTTTTTTTTTTTTTTTTTTATTATTATATAAAAATTTTAAAGTTTTTTTTTTTTTTTTTTTTTTTTTTTTTTTTTTTTTTTTTATATATTTTTTAAATAAAAAACTGTGAAAAATTCAAAAAACTTTGTTTTTTTTTGTTTTTTTTTGTGTTTTTTTTTTTAAAAAAAAACAAAATTTCAAAAAAATTTTTAAAAAAAAAAAAAAAAAAACCCCAAAAAAAAGTTATAAAAATTTGTGTAAAATTGTTTTTTTTTAATAATTTTTCACTTTTAAAAAAAATAAAAAAAAAAATCCCCCCCACCATTTTCATAATTTTCCCCCCCCCTATATTTCCCCCCCCCAACCCAAAAAAAAAACCCGCCCCGCCCCCCCCCCCCCCCCCCCCCCCCCCCCCCCCCCCCCCCCCTCTTGTCGGGTGTTCGCGTTCGCCGGGCGGGGGGGGCCTTCCTATTATACATCTTTCTTTTTGTTTTTGGGTTTTTCTGGGTGGGTGGTGTGTTTGTGGTTTTGTGGGGCGGGTTGGGTGCGGTCTATTTTTTTTTCTTTAAAAACCACACCCCCCCCCCCCCCCCCCGGCGCGCGCCGCCCCCCCCCTCCCCCCCCCTCCCCCCCCCCCCCCCCCCCGCCCCTGTCCCTCTCCCGCTTTTTTTCTTTTTCCCCTTTTTTAAAATATTTC
>JANEYF010002698.1:137500-197500 GCA_029963845.1 Rhamnusium bicolor
AGGGGGTAGAAAAAAAAAAAAAAAAAAAAAAACCCCCTATCCCCCCCCCCCTCCCCCCCCCCCCCCCCCCCCCCCAAAAACCCCCCTCCCCAAAAATCCTCCCCGAAAAATCCCCGTTGTGGTGAGATTTTCTGGGTAAAATCTCCCCTCCCTTTTTGTCTCGTTGTTTGTCTCGCGTTCTTCTTCCCTCCCCCCCCCCCCCAGCGGGGGGAGGGTGGGGGGGGGTATATCTTTCTCTCGCGGTGTTTGGGGGGGGGGGGGGGGGGGGGGGAGTATGTTTTCGCTCCTTCTTTTTTATCATCCCGGGTTCTCCCCCATCTCGGGCGAGTGTTTTTTTATAAAGATTTTTGTGTTGATTTGTGTGGTGGGGGGTTTTTTGGGGGGGTTTTTTTTTTTCCCGTGGGCGTTTTCTCCGCGCCTCTGGGGGGAGTTTTTTTTTTTTTTTTGTTTTTGGGGTTTTGTTTTTTTTTTTTGTGGGTTTTGGGGGGGGGGGGGGGGGGGGGGGGGGGGGGGGGGGGGGGGGGGGGGGGCCCTTAATATTTTTATTATACATGAATGTAAAATTTTCATGTATGCCGATGATACATCAATAGTAGTTTATGACCCTGATCCTTCAGTATTGAATCGTAAAGTATCTACTGTTTTACAACCATTTAATAAATGGTGATACGAATTAATCATGATAAAACAGTTCTAGTAGAGTTTGGCTACAGACAAAAAAATCGGACCAAATCTTAGTTTTATTATCCTAATGATGAAACAATTATTGTGTTTGTACTCAATCAAGTAAGAGGAAAGTAGTTCAAATCAAGTTGAAATCGTTTATTCATAGTAAAGAAATATGTTTCTATCTTGCAAGTCCAGTACTTGGAATAACAATTATTTCTCAAACAATTGTTTCAAACCGGTCTCTTTTCTTAGTTTGTTTTATTATCCTAATGATGAATCGATTATTGTGTTTCTACTCAATCAAGTAAGAGGAAAGTAGTTTAATTTCAAATCAAGTTGAAATCGTTTATTCCGGCTAAAGAAATATGTTTCTGTTTGTTTTAATAATTAACCGGATAAGTTATTAGTTGATATTAGTACATGGTTTAAATTATTTCTTTTCGGAAATATAGTTTTTAAATTATAAGAAGGCGATTCCCAGCCTTGGAATACTTATTTTATAAACATTTGTTTATATAAATTAATAATAAAAATGTTTTTGGGGAATATTAAAGCGAGGATGTATGAAATAAATTATTGTGGGCGACAGTGGATGGAACAACTGTAATAAGGTTTGTTAATGTTATACTAAGAATTTTGAGTGTTCAAAAGACATTGTCTCTGATATTAATAGCCAGTAAATAAATGAGTACAACAAACTACAGCACACACTGTAGAAATAATATAATCAGCTAATATTAAAGAAATTACATGATTATATTATAAAAATGGTATAACCGAATTTATACTTATATACTTAAAACTTAAATGAACAATACAAATATTTATACCTGTAAATAAAAACAATATTCCTTTTATAACAACGACTAAATCCACTCCTATTCATCAATATATTTACAGCTTTCTGATGTGATTTTTTTTGCCGTCGTTTTTCTCGTCCTGTATCACCTGCAGTTCTTAACCACAACTTAATGGCATTCTCTACTTTGTGTAGTTTCTCTGCAGAGAGGATATCTTCTTACAACACCTAAAATTGTTTATGCTTTTTAGTGCATAACTTGTTCAGTGTTGGTAATCTTTTTATTCGGTGAATAAACTTATAGTTTTCGTAAAGAACAAATTCTTCTGACAGGTGTCATTAATTTATTAATTTGTTTTTTAACTTGTCTATATGAATAAATCTTACTTTTATTGCCTTTAAACGACATGTTGTTTTCTAATAAATAATTTAATGATTCATGTTTGGTTGGTTTGTTAAGTGGCACTACTAGGACTAACTTGCATTTTTTTAATGGGCCTTATCATGGTCATAAACTGAATTTTTAAACCTTGTTACGATTGTTGTTAATCGAAAATTTTAATAAGTAATTCAAGTTGGTATTGGTTATTAAGCAACTAACAGGGCTAACTGCTTGCACATTGTTATAAATAGCATTAAGTTTTTTTTATATATTAATTTAACTTACCTGTTTAATAAATCGTTTACCGGCTAAACTATAGTTAGATAAGTGAGTGAAGAATAAACAGTATGGAGACAGGAAGAGAGGCTTGCGCTCACAGAACATCATCAACTTATTTCTGATTGGCAACCGGTTGAAGATTTTCCGTCATTGAGCTGCTTATATTATGTCAATTACGCTACCATCATATGAATAACAACTTTTAGCCACTTGGGGGCCTTTATTGCACCATTGTATACGTTTAAGATATATATTTGGTATTGAAGGACCATTGTAAAATTAGTATTTGATATTTGACATGATTTTGCTGCCACATCTTAGATAGAGGCCCAACAGATTTCTACCGTTGTCGTCATTCGGCCCGCATTACCTGTATTAGCCCGTAACTCTGCCGCACTTTTCATGTTTACTGGGTATACCAGGTGTAACAAGATCATGGTACACCCCCTTTTCTCCTTTAGTTTTGAAGATAATTGATTGAAATTTGGGATGTTCTATATACATAATAAGCGGCACTTTGTGACATACAAGTGATTTTTTTTCACTTCCGGTTTCGCCGGAAGTGACACTAACTTTCGATTTTTAAATAGAACACTCTGTATATCATTGCATTTTTGAATTCTGCATAATTTTCTGAATCCAACGATAAATAAGTGACATTTCGAACGTCAATATTTTTTATAATATAAATTTTAGTTTTCCATTTGAGTGTGCCATGACGGTTCCGATTTATTCTAAATGACCCGTGTAATGCTAGAAAAATCAGAATCCCGTCAAAAATACTAAATTACGTGATTTATGAGCAAATAAAGTTCATCAAAATGGTTTTTGGGGCTAAACTCAATTTTTTCAAAGTGGAACCATATTGGTACCGTGGTACCATTTATTAGTACTATTAATAGGGAATTTATTCAATCTCGTATTAAAATGTGCGTTAAATACAAACAAAATTACAGCTAAAAGAAAATAAGAATATACAATTTTGTTCTAATTACCTTGTTATACATAAGGTGGCTTTGGAATACAAAAAAATGAACACAAAACATTACAACATTTGTTCAAAATGCTGTCCATTAACGTCAATGCACTTCTGAACTCGCATAGCTGTGCGAAGAACGTTCGCCAATTGCTAGGCCGTTATGCTGTTAATTGCGCGTCTTACTCGTAGCTCCAGGTCTTCACGGGTTGTAACGGCGGTTGTGTAGACAATATTTTTTAAATGATCCCAAACAAAGAAATCAAGGGGTGTTAAATCAGGTGACCTTGAAGACCACCTCACAGGACCATTCGTCAAAATTACCTTTTCTCCGAATCTCCGTTGAAGGTAATCAATTACTATCCTTCAATTATGGGGAGGAGCGCCATCTTGTTGGGAATACATTCGCTGTCATAAATGGAAAGGTAATTCAGTCCTCAACTTCATTTTGCTGAAATCCCAAGTATCTGGCACCAGTCAGGGGTTCTTGAAATATGATTGGACCAATGATTCTACTGCCGATTATTCCAAGCCAAACATTGAAACCAAACCGCACTTGAAAGTTACCCTCCCGTAATAAATTTTGATTTTCTTGTGACCAATATTTTGTATTTTGTCGGTTAAATAATCCCAAATTTGTAAACCTAGACTCGTCCGAAAATAAAATCATTCCCCAAAAATCATTGTTTGGCTGCACGTTATTCTGCAAAATCCAATTGCAATATTCCATCCTACGTTCGTAATCATTTTCGTACAAGTGCTGGTACAATTGGTATTTAAAAGATTTATAGTGGTATTTGTGCAAAATTAAGCTTACTGTTTGCTGACTGATTTCCAATTCAAACCCAATTTGCCTTAAAGAAACAGTGTTATCAACTTCTACTCGAGCCAAAACATTAATTTCCATTCCTTCGTGAAGAATAAAATTTTCTTTGGGATTATTATTGGGCTCACTTCGGAATTTATCTTGAAGACGATTAAAATAATTTCTCGCTGGACATTGTCTACCATGATATCGTTCGGGATAAAGGTGTCTAGCCGCAACGGAATTTTTTTCTATATTCCCCATAAATAATTAACATGTCCACTTTTTCATCTCTTGTATAAATTTGCTGCATTTTGAATACAACAAGAATTTTAAACAATTTTTTAAGGGAATAAAAACACCGGTAAACCAACAAATGTTTGACAAGCTATTTCATTGTTTTCAAAGCCACCTTAGTTACTTCTTAACATTTAATTAGAACAAAATTGTATTTTCTTATTTTCTTTTAGCTGTAATTTTGTTAGTATTTTTATAGTACTAATAAATGGTACCATGGTACCAATATGGTTCCATTTGAAAAAAATTGAGTGGCCCCAAAAACTATTTCGATGAACTTTATTTGGTCATAAATCACGTAATTTAGTATTTTTGACGGGATTTCGATTTTTCTAACATTACACGGGATATTTAGAATAAATCAGAACCGTCATGGCACACTTAAATGGAAAACTAAAATTATATTATAAAAAATATTGCCGTTTCAAATGTCACTTATTTGTTATCGTTGGATTCAGAAAATTATGCAGAATTCATAAATGCAATAATATATAGGGTGTTCCATTTAAAAATCGAAAGTTAGTGTCACTTCCGGCGAAACCGGAAGGGAAAAAAATCACATATTATGTCAAAAAGTGTCGCTTATTATGTATATAGGATATCCCAAATTTCAATCAATTATCTTCAAAACTAAAGGAGAAAAGGGGGTTGTACCATGATCCTGTTACACCCGATATACAGGGTGGGGTATTAGTGCATCAGCTTCGATATCTCAAGTTCTACAACAGCTAGAAATAAAAAAAAATACAAATAAACTAAATAATAAAGTCTATAACGGGAAATTATTTTCGAATATACAGGCCGAGCTAAGACGAAATTGCAGGATCAACTGCCTTTTTTTTAATGGAATGCTATGTATATCAGTACATTTTTTTAAAGCCCCTTTCTAGAGTCTATTCATTCCTATATTATTATTGACCATCTCCCAACCACTTGGATGTAATGAATTTGTTGTTGAAATAATGCCATTTGCAGATGCATATTGAAAAAAATCACCAAAAAAAACTTATGTGGTGAGGTTTTGGAAGCTGCTATCATCAGGAATCTTTCTTTCAGGATACCTTTGCTTATAAAATTTATTGGCAAGCAAACAATTTCTGTGTGACACCTAAAATAGAAGTCATGTCTATAAGTTCCGCTTTATTAAAATTCATTTTGTAAAACTCGAAATATTTTAAATTTAATACAAATGATAACTGACGACCGATAAGTGTGATAAATTTTCGTTTTTACAAGACAATTTATACTAAACAGAGGTTTCATTGCTTGTTGAATAACGAAAACAGCAAAAAAAATTTACAAAAAACTATTACAGTAAGGGACCAGTTATATACTATTTCCCACTTCAATGGATTGGAAGAAATGGTCCCACTAAATGGCCTCATTTCAAAAGCGCATAGGAACGTGTGTCAATCAAAATAGGCAACATGTGGAGCACTTATAATTTTTTCTAATCAATTATTTGAAAAAACCTCTATTTTTTAAGTTTATTCTTGAATTTTGTACATATTGCTCAATAAAACGAAAATGGTTGCAATTAGCCATAAGGAAGTACTTACAAAAAATGTTTTATTTTCATTTCTACATCACATCGTTGAAAAATATTTGAAAACAATGAGAAAATCAATTTAAAAGGTTCTTAATTGAAAAATGATTTTTGGCAATCCTGTACAATTTTAGGAAGTAAAAATGATTCAAAAACATTAATTAGATGTCTCGTAACTAGCATTCACATGTTTTTCTTAAAATCCATAATTGTGACTTTGATGATTTTTTTCAATATGCATCTGCAGATGGCATTATTTCAACAAAAAAATTAATTACATCCAAGTGGTTGGGAGATAGTTAATAATAATACAGGAATGAATAAAGTAGAAAGAGGCTTCATAAAATGTGCTGATAAACGTAGAATTCCATTTAAAAAAAAAGGCACTTGACCCTGTGCCTTGGTTCGCCCTGTATATTCGAAAATAATTTCCAGTTATAGACTTTTTCATCTAGTTTACTTGTATTTTTATTTAATATCTAGCTATCGTAGAACTCGAGATATCGAAGTCCGACGCACTATTGCCCCACCCTGTATACAGGCTATGTCTCACCAGGAACTGCATCGATTGTATAGGAAAAAATCCGCATCAGAAAATTTTAAAAATTTAGGGAATTACTAATGGCAGTGTGGTCGATCAACTAAA
This sequence comes from Rhamnusium bicolor, assembly GCA_029963845.1. Lineage (NCBI taxonomy): Eukaryota > Metazoa > Arthropoda > Insecta > Coleoptera > Cerambycidae > Rhamnusium > Rhamnusium bicolor. Next base: position 143,900 of record JANEYF010002698.1, read on the forward strand.
ATAATTACAACTGACGTGTAAATATCGAAGATTACAAGCATCTAGCACTTCCGGTTATACCGGAAGTCGATACCAACTTGCGTGTTTTAAATGGAATACCCTATATATTTTAGGGTTTTCGAAAAGAGCATAAAATTCTGAGTCAAAAATATTGTAGTGATCTATATTTTCCTAGTTACAATTCTGTGTATTTTGTTATTATGATGTTTTTGACAGATAATAAAATGGGTTACAAATTATTTAAATAGTGTTTAAAGCCGGAAACAATTTTAAAGGTTATGGGCCCAGTAGTAGAAGTGATCAAAAGATGGTAAATAAATAACTGCGGAATTGGCAGGAAAAACACCGATTGCAAAGTTAAGTTCGATTAGGACGGAATACTGAAAAATGGCGGAAAAAAAATCTAATTTTTGTGTCAAACCATTCGATGGAAACTTTTACTCTAACTGGGACTACCGAATAAAGTTATTACTGGAACAGCAGGAAGTTTTGAGGGTTCTAATGGAGCTACAGCCTGTTGAAACTCAAGAGTTGGAAAAATGGAAGAAATGTGATGTAAAGGCTAGAGCGCTAATTATACAATGTTTGTCAGACAATATTTTAGAATCAGTGAAAACGAATGCGACTGCAGGGGAGATAATGAAAACTTTGGAAAATTCGTATGCAAAGAAAGGTATGTCTATGCAAGTAATGCTACAGAGGAAACTTGGAAGTTTAAAATACACAGAAGGAACACCATTAAGTAAATTCTTTACTGAATTTGACAACACAGTTTGCGAGTTAAAGGCAGCAGGAGGGAAAATTGATGAAAGTGAACTAATCCTGCAATTACTCTCAACAATACCTGAATCGTTCCAAAATGTCACAACCACCATTGACATCATGTTCTGTCAAAACCAAAATGCAATTGATATAGATTTTGTGAGAAACAAATTGCTTATGGAAGAAGCGAGACATGAAAAATTCAAGGAAGAGGAAAATCCAAATATGGCATTTGTGTCTAAAAATTTTAGAGGAAGACGAAACTGGAGAAGATCTAGTGAAAGGTATAGAAGTGGTTTTAGTCACAGTTACGTTGGAAATACTACAAGATCAAGTGGAGGAAACAGTTCAGGGAATAGTAATGTGGAAAACTTCCCATTTAAGTGTCATTTATGTGGCAAGGTTGGTCATAAACGAGCAGATTATCCTATGAACAGAGGTAGGAGAGGTATCTAGTTATCATGGTAATTTTAGAAGGGGCCTATTCTCTGGAGATTTTAGTCAGCGAAATAATGCTCATAGTGCGCAAGGACTACAGAAACCAATGAAGATGAACACATTTCATTTTTGTCCACTGGAAGTTCAGTATTTGTAGTAAATAAAGATAACATAAGTTTTGTAATAGACAGTGGGGCAACAAACCATTTAATTAAAAAAGGATTTGTGTAAGTTTTTACAGAGCAGTAAAAAGATTGAGCAGAAAATAAGTGTGGCAAAACCAGGACAGACAATAATGGCAACAAAACAAGGAAATCTTGAATTAGAAACAGAAACTGGAAGACGAATAACGATGAAGGATGTGTGGGTTTGTGAGAACTTACTTTACAATTTGCTGTCAGTGAGGAAACTGGAGGAAAATGGACTTGAAATGAACTTCAGAAATGGAAAAGTAAGCATTATGAAAAATAATGTGTCTTGGAGGGAAAGTTAAGAGGAAAACTGTACTTTGTAAATTTTAAAGTAAACAGAGATGTGTACGCAAATTTAACAAGTGATAGGACAAAATGTTAAAACACAGGAAAATGGGACACTTCAAAATTTCTGGCTCCAGGTATATGTGAAGTATGTGTAAAGGCTAAACAGACAAAAATACCCTATGAAGACCTTCCCCAAGAAAGAAAAGCAAAAAGAGTGTTGGAAACAGTGTCAACAGACATTAAAACCAGCTACTTACGATGGTAGGTAAGTCATATTTTATGACGTTCATTGACCATTTTTCACATTTTTGTATTACTTACTTGTTGAGCAATAAAAGTGAAGCTCTGGAAAAGTTTAAAAGTTATGTAGCAATGGTAGAAGCAAAATTTGGTGCAAAAATTGAGAAACTGAGGTGCGATAACGGGGGAGAGTATGTTTCAAGAGATTTTAAGCTATTTTGTGATAATAAGGGTATAAAAATTCTATATACAGTGACATACAACCTAGGGCAAAATTGAACTGCAGAAAGATACAACCGGACAATTATGGAAAAAGGAGTTTTGGGGAGAAGCTGTAAGAACAAGCGTCTATTTAATTAACAGAACAGAAACGAGAGCATTAGAAAATCATAAAACTCCAGCAGAAATTTGGAATAGTGAGAACCGAATTTGGAGAAAATAAAATTGTTTGGATGCAACGCATACAACTTAATTCCGAAAGAGATAAGAAAGTCAAAATTAGACCCAAGATCAAAAAAAATGATTATGGTAGGATATGCCGATAATGGATATCGTTTGTGGAATGAAGAAGAAGGAAAGATTGTACATGGAAGGAATATTATATTTGAGGAACAAAAGGGGGGAATTACACAATCAGGTTATACCCATTATAAGTGAGAGTGAAAAAGGTAAACTTGAAAATGATGAAGAAATTACCCAAGAAAGGCGGGAAAGTGAGGAACAGATAGAAAACCAAAAAGAAACTGAAAGATAAGAAGATATGGAAGAAAGACAAATAAGTAGTTTCAGGAAAAGAAACGTGCCAAAATATTTACAAGATTATGAAATAGACGACGACATGAACTTTTTCGCAGCACTTTCAGCAGGAAATTTGTTTGCAGAAGTGCCAAAATCATATTCAGAAGCTGTTATGCAAGATCATGGATGGGAAAATGCTATCAAGGAAGAACTAAATGCTTTGGAAGAGAACGAAACATGGAAGCTAGTGGTACCACTAGAAGGTGCTGAGATAATTGACTCAAAGTGGGTGTTTAGTGAAAAGGTTATTGCAGGACAAGTGAAAAAGAAAGCTCGTTTAGTGGCAAGAGGTTTTAAACAGAGTGTGATAAATGATGATGTTTATGCGCCTGTAGCTAGAATGGCGAGTATTAGAATGCTTTTGTCATTGTATGTAGAATTTAATTTGAATTTATGTCAGTTAGATGTAAAATCTGCATTCCTTAATGAAACACTAAAAGATTCTGTTTTTATGTATCCTCCAGAAGGACTTAATTTCAAAAATCCGAATTTAGTTTAGTTACAAAAAGCTTTTTTCTTGATCTAAAAAATGCTCTATATTTCTCTAAAAAAAGTCCGAAATCACAAGAGTTCAAGAAAATCGAGTTGACAGTTTTTTTGGAATTCATTATTTAACGATAACTTGCTAGAACTAAGTTTCCAGCGTTCTAAAAAAAGATCCTTGCTTATACTTCACTAATAAAATATATCTTTTAATACATGTAGATGACATAATTTTGTTTTCAAAATGTCAGGAAAATTTAAATTTTGTCAAAAAGTCCTTGTCAGAAAAATTTAAGATGACCGAATTTAAAAGTGACATAAATTTTCTCGGTTTAAAAATTCTAAAAATTGGTGATACAGTTTACATAAATCAAACTGATTTAATTAGAAAGATTTTACTAAAATTTGATGTCTCAGTGTAAACCTCATGATTAGCCTATGCAACCGAAATTCCAAATTGATGGTAAATGTAGTGATATGCCTACGAGATACCGATTTGTGCTATCAAAATTTCAGGCAGAAAGAATTGATAGGATTCATTTAATGTATGTCATGACTAGATGTTGTAGTCCAAGAGCGGAATCTGGTATAGTTTTTGGCATAAGCTATTTCTAGGCCAGTTTCAAAATTTGCTATGACTTTTGAATCAAGTTGAGGACAATCAATCTTGTATAAGAATGGCATCAACAATGGGACAAAAAGACCACAAGATATTGATATAAGACACATTTCCTGGAGTGTGTTGAACAAGAAAAAAATAAAAGTCTTCTCAGGAATGCAATAAAGTTTAAATATTAATTTAGGCCTAAGATCAGCAATAGAGTTATTAATAAACTGAATAAACTAGGATGTAGAACAATTTCAGTAAATAAAAATAATTTAGGTAAAATGTTAATTAATAATAAAGATAAAACTGAAAAACTACAAAAAACAGGAGTATATGAGTTAAAATGTAGTGACTGTATGCTATATACAGTGGACAAACTGGACGAAATGTAAAAAAGCGAATCGATGAACACAGGACTAGTGTAAACAATGTATATAGTACTAGGCATGTCAACATATTGTACAGAAAGCATTTTATGATTTAAATAATGTCAAATTACTCCATTCGGAGTATAAGTATAAGCAATGAATCGTCAGTATTCCCTGTACTCTTGAGAAAGGCCTCAACAATGGAGACACGTGAAAAGTTTCTAATAACATATTTTGAAACATAAGAACAATTTCCTGCAGTATGTTTAAAATTAAAAAAAAAAAAAAAAAAAATAAGTTAAATTATGTTTCAACGGAAAAACAGCAAGCAGATATTTTAACAAAAGTGGCGAATCCAAAATTCAAGAATTTCAGAGACAGTTTGAATGTTTTTGAAATAAACTCTTGCTGAGTTTCAGTCCATGCCAAATTTTAGTATGTATTTTTATTTTCTAGTTGATTTTTATTTTAAATTATGTAGGTTAATGTAGAGTGTTACAGAATTGCGGGGGAGTATTGTAGTGATCTATATTTTCCTAGTTACAATTCTGTGTATTTTGTTATTATTGATGTTTTTGACAGATAATAAAATGGGTTACAAATTATTTAAATAGTGTTTAAAGCCAGAAACAATTCTATAAAAAACATGTGCCTATACCTAACCCAGCCGTTTCAGAGATATTTGATATTTTAAAAAAATTTTGACAGGTGTAATGATTTACAATAACCTTCATAACATTCTTCGTGTAAAAGATACTCATTTGCTTTTTGGCATGCAGAAAGACCATAAGGTGAGCTACGCTCTACAGTTTAAAGAAATTCAATAATAGTATACCAAGTGTTCCATTTTGTAAACTTTAAACTTGCTCGTCAAATGGAACACCCTGTAGTTATGTATAATTAAATTCCTTTTTTTCTAATATAAGCATTGTGGGGGTTTAAGTTGCAACTTTTATTTTTTAATTAATTTTTATAAATTTTTAATTACCATGATTAGAAACAATCAGTAATGTCAGTCATTCTTTTATGTCAAAAAATACCACCGCGTTTAAATTACACCCACGAAGACTTTTTGAATTTATTGTTTATGGAGAATGTGATAAAGTAATATCAAGAACAGTACATTTGCTACTCGATATCCACAAAAACGGAAACCGTCACCAAACACTGTAAAACGCATACTGGATAATTTTAAAAACTATGGTTCTGTCAAGGCAAGAATTCAAAAGCGGAAGCCTATTGTTGATGACGAAAACGTAGAAATAGCAATTCTGGGTTATTTTCATGCATTTCCAATGATGTCATTAAGACAAGCTGCTCTGGAATCGGAAATCAGTTCACAGAATCTTAATTAAATTTAGCTTTGTTCCAAATGGTTCAGTGATTAAAAGAAACAGATTTCCTAAGAGGAGAACATTTTTGTAAATTTATTCTAATAAGGTCTGTAGGCGACGATTCTTATTTGGGAAATATTATATCAGTGACGGCTGGTCAGGGGAAGCAAGGGAGGTTGAGACTCCTCTACAATTTTGGGAGAAGCAGAATATCTCCAAACTAATATTTTTCACAGGTAAAAATTTCCACTAAGGTATATCTCAATTGTCAAGTTGTTTATAATTCATTCATTAATTTTCAGTGTAAAAAAAATGTTTGCATTTCCTTTCCACAAACATGTAACATTGTAGTCCGGATAGTCCACTCCACGTATGCATATTTTCCGGTCTCTCATCGTGCTTTCGCGCTTGCTTGGATGAACTGAGGAGGCTAGCGGCCAGCCAACCCCGATTTCAATATATTGTTCGTGACCTTTAATTTTTGGCGCTTATCTCAGCAAACATTCTGTATCTGTTAGTTAGGGCAGCTAGCCTCTAGCACCCCATCTCTTTCTAGCGCATGTACACTTCAGTTGAGCGTTGATCCCCTCTTTCACAAGAGAATAACAGTTATAGAGCAAGGACAGTGGCAATTTGTGGTTTCATGGGAGAACATAAACATACATAAACTATTTAACAGGTGGATGAAAAATGAGTGTTCTAGGTGAAAATATCTCCAATGACATGTCTTGTTGTCCAGACATGGTGGATTATTTGTTGTTAAATGGATTTAGTTCTCTTAGTTATGATCAAAAGATAAGAATTAAAAAAATGGTCAGACCTACACCGTCATTAGTTTTCATAAGTGGTAAACAAAACAGAGGGTTTAGTGATAGCAATTATCAAAAAATCGAGTGGTTAACGGCATCAACAGTTAAAAACAAATTATATTATTGGAAATGTTTTTTATTTACTAATGATCAATTCTCAATTTGGGGCAGGACCTGGTTTAATAATTTGCAAAATTTGTCGCGAGGTTTAGAAGGGCATGAAAATCTCAGGAGCATATTTCATCTTGCATTAAATTCAAAATGTTGGATAAACAAAATATTGTAAATTTCTTTCATTCTGCGCATAAAAGAGAAATAGAAAATTTTAATGAAAAAGTCCGTGAAAATAGGGAAATATTAAAGAGACTAATTGATGCTGTTATATATTTATCTTCTCAAGAAAATTCTTTTCGGGGACATGACGAAAAACGTAATTCATATAATAAAGGAAATTTCAAGTAGCTAATAGATTTCTTAAAAACGTATGATCCAAAATTAGAGAACTTTTTGAATAACGCCACTGTTTTTTTCGGGGATGTCTAAATCAATTCAAAATGACCTAATTGAGAGGCAAAATTGAGAAGAACTACATAATTACGAATTTTTCTCGTGACAAATTGATGATACGACGGACGTTACTTGTAAATCTCAACTTTCTGTATTTTTTTAGATATGTAATGCACGGTAAAGTTGTTGAATGGTTTGTTGGTTTTTTTTTATGTGAGTAGTGGAAGAAACGTGGACAGTTTATTTAAATTATTAATCGACAAATTTGATAAATTTGATATGAAAAATAAATTAGTTGTACAAACCTATGACGGCGCTGCGGTTATGTCAGGACATCTTAATGGACTCCAAACCGAAATAAAAGATATTGCTCCTCAAGCTTATTTCACTCACTGTTACGCACACAAATTAAATTTTAGTAAAGCTTGTAATGGAATTAAAGAAGTTAGAATATTTGTTTGAAGTATTACTGGTGTCTTTTTTTAAATTTAGTAAAAGGTCTGATATTTTAAATAGAATTATAGAACATAGAATTCCGAGTGATGCTCCCACTCGATGGAATTTTTCATCTAGAGTTGTTTTCACTGTTGACAGATACAGGAAAAAAACTTATTGACGTTTGTAATTTTATTCCGGAAAATGAAGACTTTTTAAATGACGATCAGACTTTAAGAGCAACTTACGGATTAAAAAGTTATTGTTGGATAAAAACTTCATATTTTTTCTAAAGGTTTTTAAAATGATTTTTGAGCAAACTGATATTGTTTTCCAAATTTTACAGAATCAATTAACTGATATATTCTAAAAATGGATATAATTCACATATCTAAATTAAAAGAATTTCGCAATAACGAAATACATTTCAATAGTTTATATGATGTTTTTTTAGAAAATATTAAAGAATTAGATGATGAGCCACAGTTAAAAAAAGAAAGACAACATATAACTTTGACAGGACAGACATATATTACAAAAATTTTTTTTATTTAAACCCGTTATGAAATGTCAAGTTTTAAATACATTTTTGACGTTACGAAACGTCACATTCTTCATAACTCAGTCCCATTACATAACTGAGTGATGTAATGAATTTTTACGTAACTGATTATCATTTTCCTATTTTAATGCGGGATTAGATAAAATTTTGTACTTAACACGTTAAGAAAAGTAATTTTACTTGACACATGTAATTTGCAAAACTCGCTTTTCATAACTGGTTACGAAAATAACTATTACAGAAATTTTGGACACCATTATAGTTTAAATTGAAAGTAGATTTTCCAATTTAAATAGCAATGTTTCGATTTAGTAAATCCTAATAATTTTATAATGCTTTCTAGAGTGGTGGCATTACAATTTTATCAGGAAAATTAAAACAGTTAATTATAAAGATTTCTTCTTCTGCTAATATGTATAGTTAATTTTTTTTGGTTTTTGTTTTTTTTTAGGTGAAAGATCTAAATATTTTTCAAAATTTGAATAATAACTATTTAGAAAGTTTACCTCTCGCCGAACATTTTTTATCAGCACGACGGTGCTCTTCCACATAACACGTATTTGATATATAATTTTTTACAAGAAACTTTTTACTATTAATGGATCGCTAATGATGGACCTTTTCTATGGCCTCCTCGCTCGCCGATTTATCAATTTTATATTATTTTATTGGGGGAACTATTAAAAATAAAGTTTATGAGAAACCATTAACAACTATTGAAGATTGTATGCTGAGAGTAAGAAATGCATTTCAAAACTTATCACAGGATTCCATTAGAAGAGCTACCCATGAAGAACTAATCTGAAGGTGCGAAAAATGTGTGGAGGTTCGAAGGCAGAATTTTGAACAATTATTAAATTAAAATGGAATCATGTTTTTAGTTGATTTTATCTTAGCTATTTTAGTTTATGTAAAATGTCTTCAATCCAATTAATACGTATGTTAGTGTTTAGTGTTATTTTCCGTTTTTGTAGATATCTAGCAAATGTACTACAAGTTCTTGATATTACTTTATCACATTCTTCGTAAATAATAAACAAATTCAAAAAGTCTTCGTGGGTGTAATTTAAACGCGGTGGTATTTTTTGACATAAGAGAATGACTGACATTACTGATTGTTTCTAATCATGGCTAATTTGATAACATTTTTACTAAAAATTCTTGAATTTCTAAGAAAATCGCAAATATTTTAAAAAGTTGTAACTCAATTAAACCCCCACAACGCTTATATCAGAAAAAAAGGAATTTAATTATACATAACTTGATGTAAAAAAATACAGGGTGTTCCGCTTGACTTAAGCAAGTTTTAGCGGTTTGAAGTTTACAAAATGTAACGTCAAAAATGGAATGGAATGCTATAATATTATTGAATTTCTTTAAACTGTAAAGCTTAGCTCACCTTATAGTCTTTTTGCATGCCAAAAAGCAAATCAGTATCTTTGAAGAAAGTTATAAAGGTTATTGTAAAACCATTACACGTCAAAATTTTTTAAAATGTCAAATATCTGATACGGTTGAGTTTTGGCATTGGGTATCCTACATGTTTCAGACTCGGAATTTTATGCTCTTTTTCGAAAACCCTAAAATACATAGGAGATTTCATTTAAAATAAGAAAGTTGGTATGGACTTCCGGTATAACCGGAACTGCCAGGTGCTTCTAATTATTTTAGTTGGATTGGCCACACTGGCGTTAGTAGCTCCCTAAATTTTCAAAATTTTCTGGTGCGTACTTTTCCCTATATCGATCGATACAGTTCCTGGTGAGACATCCTGTATACCAAGTTGTCTAAAATTTTAAAAGTCCTGCCATTTCCCTTGAAATTTTAATGACACAATGAACAAGATAATAACAGAGTAGTAGAGTGTAGTAGTTGAATAAATAGCTCCTGTTTCATATCAGTCTCTTAGTGTTTAAAATTGTTTCAATAAATGTGAAAAGTTGCCAGCAAGGAGATGAAGTATTAAGTGTTGATGTTTATTAATTGGAAATCAAAGAGCTATAAATAAATAATATAATTAAGTTGTTAAGGTGGTACTGACTTGAGCAAATTTGCGCGCACGAAAGGTTTGCGCGCAAATATACTCAAATGTGTACGGGGTGAGCATCTATACGCGCAACGACTTAACACACACGAACGGATCCGTCGCCTGTCGGTTTCGGGAGAAACATCAAACGATTGTCGTGCGCGCACAGCGCTCAGTCTGGACGGGATTTCAGTTGGTTTTGTGCGTTGCAGCAAAATGCGTTGCTTTCACTTGCAATCACCACTTTTCGATTATTCGACATCCTACTATGTCAAACTCACGCGAACTACTGGAGCAGATTTGTGCGCGCATTTTCATTTCACGTTGCGTGTGATTCCATATTTTCGCAAACGAACGTGTGTGCACGCAAACCTTCTGTGCACGCAAATTTGCTCAAGTCAGTACCACTTTTAAATAGAGGAATTCATTGAAACATCAAATTAAGAGCAAAAAAAAAAGTTGAAAGAAATATCCAGTAAAAACATAGCTATTGTCAGCTGATCAGTGCTAAATATAAAATATAAACTTTTTATTGGGTCAAATGTGCAGGTCAGGACTTTAAATTCATCATAAATTATAATGGCTATAACTTGTTGTAAATGTAAAACTGATATAGACAATAACGAGAATTATTTCGAATGTGATTCATGCAAAAGGCCAGTCCATGTTAATTATTCATGCTCGGAGTTATCAGCCTCCGAAATAAAGTGCATGCAACTCAAAAAAAGAATATTACGCTTCTTATGTAATGAATGTAATAATGGTCTAATACAAATTCCTTCTCTTGTGCGATCAATTGAAGAACTTAAGACAGATATTGAAAACTTGAAATTAAAATATGACAAACCGTTTGATGGTAATCATTCGGTTCTGCAACCAAAAGTAAACGAAATAGCACCTGAGGATATCATTTCGGAAATGCTTGAACGGCAAAAAAGGGCCAATAATATAATGATTTCTAATCTGGATGAAGCTAATTCAAATACTAAGGATGATCTTACCTCTGTAAAATTAATATTAAAAGATCTAAACGTTGATGTTGATAATATCAAAGTGATTCGAATTGGAAAGCCTAATCAACAACGGCCACGTTTAGTTAAAGTTATATTAAAAAAAACCCAGAGGATGCAATAACAGTACTGAAATTCAGGAGGAATATAAAGATGCCCAGTATAAAAATTTTTCAAGATCAGACTAAGAAACAAATACAGTATTATAAAGACATAAAAAATGAATTGCAGCATTTAATTGATAATGGCGACCATACTAAAACTATAAGATACATCAATAATAAACCTACCTGTTAGAAACTCTTAACTAACTCGTAAATGAAACAACTCCCTGTATAGAGAAATATTTTAATATGCACTATTCTCTAACAAGCAATAGTAAGAATGCCTTAAATTCATGATAGTTTTAGTTATCCTATATCGAACATTATACATTAAGTGAAGTGTGTTTATAAACAATATTTCGGCTGAGTCAGGTTCAGGGGAACGTTGAGGGGAAGAGTTGGGACCGCCGTGAGTGCCTGAATGTCACGGTCTCCGATATACCGGGTGGCTCAATTATGATGTGTTATCAGTTCGGCCACGCTACAAAACTCTGCGTCCTCGCAGAATGCGTCCCCTAGCAAACCTCCTGTAACAAGGAATCAATTTATTGTTGTCTTTGCCATTACGTCAATGACATCGAAACAGTACTTGACTACCAACTTCTGGTAATTTCGCCATTACGTCAATGATAAGAGAGCAAAACGATTATGCTTAAATTTTTCAATTAGTGATCACTATCATCACTCTCATCGTCGAGAGCCTCTGCGTTATACGGTTTCATTCGATCGACCGCGTAAACGCCTTTATAAGGCCTGGGAGCACGTTGCGCACCAGGCAAGTCTTCGATATAATATCGATCGTGTTGCAACACTTTCTTTACAATAAAGGGTCCATCATATTTTGGAAGCAACTTTCTGCTCCGTCCGTCATTTGACCCTACATTTTTGAGGACTAATACTTGTTGTCCCTCCTTATATTTGGGAGCATCTACGTTTTGCGTCAAAACGAACTTTGGACTTAGTTTGCTCCTCCCTAATCTTTGTACTTATCTTATCACGAATTTCTTGTACATTTTCCGACTTTCCCTCCGCTTGTGTTTCAACATCTATGTCATTACGTAAAAATGCATCGTACTTACTACGGGGAACATATACCATTAACAACTCATAGGGACATTTCCCTGTGGTCTTATTTACTGTTGTATTATAACCAAATTGAACTTTATTTACACATTGATCCCACTTATCCTCGCATTCTCCTAAACTAGTTGCAAGAGAAGACAAAATTGTGCGATTCATTCTTTCTACCTGTCCGTTTGACCTAGGTGTCGCAGTGGCATTTAAAATATTCTTAATGCCATAGTTATGACATAAATCAACAAACTTTTTACTTGTATAACATGACCCTCTGTCAGTTATTATCCGTCTAGGTACACCGTATGTGTCAATGATAGTCATCAAAAAATTAATAAAGGCCCAACTTTGGTGCTCTGAACTGCTTTCATAAAAAGGAATTTAGTAAACGCGTCAGATTACTATTAGATAACTATTTTTCTTGGTACTAGCAAAGTTTACAGAATAAATTTATTTATTTATTCTGTAAACTTTGATACTAGGTACAAATGGCCCCACGTGATCAATATGGATGGTATCCAGTGGAGTCGAAATTTTAGGAATCGAGTGTAGTAATCCTGGCTTTTTACCAGCGGGTTGTTTGTTATATAAACAATCTAAACAATTTGAAATGTATTTTTGACTATAACGACGCATCCCAGGAAAACCAATAGGTTTTAGCGATAGCATTCAAAGTTTTATCTAAAGAAAAGTGACCTAATTCGTCGTGAGTGATGGGCGATATATCACGAACTGTGATTTAATCACTGATATTAGAAAATCACAGGTAACGACTGTTAGTAAAGTTGGTAGAAAACTGTGACGTGATCATCACTTTGCTATTTCGTTCCCTGGCTGTGATATAGTATCGTAAGATTCAAGATCAACATTCAACCAATACCAATATATTTTTTACGACGATGATAATGATATGTGATATTTACTTAGAGTCGATTTTTGATTCCAACCGTATGTACTAACATGGAAAGCAAGTGATTTCGTGCCTTAGCGTTATTAGGTATGCATTTCACACTATAGGTATAGATATTTATATAAACATTTTTAAAAAACATCCTTATATATTATAAAACATAAAAAAATAACATTAAAAATAAAATTTTAAATCAACAAAAATTTTCATAAAATAAACAATTAATAAATAAATAGATTACTAAAGTAGCAATTTCACGATTTCACCATTTACCGTCTGTCGGCGTTACATTTCTCCCATACGCGTCGTATGAAAGTCGTGATCACATCACGTTTTAAAATCACTGATATGAGAAAATCACAGTAACGATTCACGTTGTGATTGAAAAATCACGATATCGCCCATCACTACAGTCGTGATAATAGTGTAAAATTTGTCTACGTGCAAAACGTGGTACGACCCACCTCGGACCATTTTCTGTTCGGCGATAAATGCGATGACGACGTAATTCATACTGTTTGTGTATATTACGTTCTTCAGTGTCAGCGGGTTTTCGACCTAATACTTCGTATAAATATTTACATCTATCATCATTCAACTGGGCAGACAAAATCCAGTCATCTTCAACAATATTTACATTAAAAACCGGGACCTCTTCTAAATTGTGAATGTTATCGGCAAACACTGGATTACGGCTTAAAGCATCTGCGTGTGGCATACACGTGCCCGGCCGATATTCAACCGTAAAATCGAACTCACTAATTTGTAGCCACCACCAACCAATTCGAGGAATCAAATCTCGTTTAGTCAGTGCCGTGCGTAGGGCATTGCAGTCTGTTACGACTTTAAATGTTATCCCGATTAAATAATTTTTAAATTGGATTAATGAACTAACTACTGCTAATGTCTCTAATTCAAAACTATGATATCGCTGTTCCTCTTTACTAGTCTGGCGACTGAAGTACATTACAGGTTTTAAAAGGTTGTCATTTTTCTGTAATAATATGCCCCCTAGTCCTACTTTTGACGCGTCTGTATGGACTTCAGTTTCTGCATTAGGATCATAAAGAGCCAAAATAGGTTTGTTTGTTAGCTTATTTTTAAGTGTACTGAAAGCAATTTCCTATTCCTCTTGCCATGTAAAAGGAACATCTTTTTTTGTTAAGCGTGTTAAAGGGAAGGCTATTGTCGCAAAACCTTCTACATATTTCCTAAAGTAACTGGCTAAACCGATAAATTGACGAACTACATGTACATTTTTAGGTTGTGGAAAGTTTTCGATGGCAATTGTTTTACGATTTCCAGGTCTTATACCCTGTGCATTAATTTCGTGTCCTAAATACTCTATTTCAGTTTGAAGGAATGAACATTTTGTTAACTTTAGGCTAAGATTTGCTTGCCTAATCACCCCTAAAATTTGTTTGAGATATACTAAATTATGTTCTGCAGTCACCGATGGAATCAAAATGTCATCCATATAGGCCATCGCTATCGAGAAACGCAATGGACCTAAAGTTTTGTTTATCGTCCGCTGAAAAACGGCTGGAGCATTAACGAGGCCGAAAGGCATACGCAAATACTCATAATGCCCGTCTGGGGTTATAAATGCCGTTTTACTAATAGAATCTTTTGCCATAGGTATCTAATGATAACCCGAGGCTAAATCGAGGCAAGTAAAATATTCGCATCCATTTAACCTATCCAAATGTTCGTCAATACGAGGCAACGGAAATTTTTCTTTAATAGTTTTGGCATTAAGTGCCCTGTAATCTACACATAAACGTGAGTCGCCAGTTTTCTTTTTTACGAGTAAAATAGGGCTGGCATAAGAAGAAGTTGATTCTTGTACAATATTGTTCGTCATTAAATCATCGATTATGTCACGTACTTTCTGACGTTCTGAATAAGACAACCTGTATGGTCGGTACGTCACTGGTTTATCGTCGCTCAAATTAATTGTCATTCCTGTGCTAGTACATTTACCTAAGTCGCTTGTTGTTATAGCAAAGCAATCTCTATATTCATTTAATAATTTTAAGAGTTGTAACTTGATATTTTCGTCTAGTGAATAAGAAACAAGTGGTGTTATATCGCTTAGTGTGAACGGTTTGTTATTTTTAGAAATAGCTGACAAAGCTTGAATAGTTTCAGACTCGGTTCTATGAATGACGTCTGTGTCTTGTTCACAGACATCGCCTCGTGCTACGATTTGATTTTTATTATACACAACGGGAAAATCGGAAATGTTACAAATACTAACACATCCTTGACATGCTTTAGTTACGCATCTAACGATAAGATGCTCTTTCATAGGTAAACTTCTTACCTGACCTTCGATAAAAACGTCACCCTCTAGGTTTTGCTTATTGGTCACAGGAATGTATCCCACATGGCCTGGCAAGACTTCGACGTCCTCCTTGGCAACTAGGACTATTTTCTTCACAGGTATGACTCCTAATCCTGGTGGAGCATCTTCCTCGTCTTCAATAATTAGCATCTCGTTGTTGCGAACAATTAGAATTTTGTTCTTTTTAATAAATTCTTGACCAATTAAAACTGGAACAGTCTGAACAGAATTTTCAACTACAAGCACTTTCACATTTGCTTCTGCACCATCAACCGTTAACAACACGGTCACAGTTCCTAAAATTTGTGTAACACTATTATTATATCCTTCAATAATTTTATCTGTTTGGCTGTACTTTAATTTTAAAGTGTCAATAACGTCCTTACGAACAATTACACCACCACAGCCCGTGTCTACGTATCCCAAAAACTTTTGTCCGTTTATTTCGCATGTGATGTAATAGCATTTGTCGTGTGCACCGACGGTTTTGCACGACACGTTTTCGCTCTTCTTACAATTTGCACTTATATGCCCAAGTCTTTTACACTTTGTACATTCCTTCTTCGGTTTTGTACATGCATTTGCCAGATGTCCCTCTTCGCGACAATTATAGCACTTAGATTTATATCGTTGATACGGATGAGCCCTTCTATCCTCTTTATTTCTCAGGTGGTCTCTTCCAGGAATTTTGTTACGATAATTAACTGGTTCTTGACGTCCCACATGGAGACGATTTGTAAGGGTGGACAAAAATGAAGAAAATAGGGATTCTGGGTTTTCATAACGCCCCGCCCTTGCTCCAGTTTGAATTATTTCATTGGGAATACCGTCTATGATACATGAAACTGCATGCTTTTCTGGTAACTCGCATGCTCGTACTAACTCCATCTTGTCAAAATAATATTGACTCCAGTTTTCATTATCGTCCTTCTTTCGTGCCAACATCGTCCTGAGAGCAACAGCAAAATCTCGATTATCAGGGAAAGCTTTAAGAATGTTCTGCTTCCATTCTCCCCAACTATAATCATATTTTGGTAAATTATCATACCATTTCTTCGCCAAACCCGTCAGTCGACTTTGCATATGCGCTATCGTCGTTACTTGGTTCCAGCCATTTGTTTCGGCCATCTGGTCTATTTTGTGTATCCATTGTACTGCGGATAAATTTGGAATCCCTGGCTCAAAACGTGGTATGCAATTGAATTTTTCTGAATGCCATGGCATAGAGCCCCTTTGTTCCAGTAGTGTATTGCGTGTTTGAAGTTCATTCACCAAACGCTCCAAATTGGTAATTCGATCGTCAGTACCTGTGACAGTTCTCTCAGAACGCGGTACACTTCCAAAGCACTCTCGTGGTGGCGGCGCCCAAGATTCGCCCATTCGTCGGTCTCGCCGTCGTTCACTTTGCGCTTCACTCATTATTCTGTTTTTGTTTACACTCGTTTTCCACTAATTTTAAAATCACCAGTAACACAAGGAGGTTGAGATCACTATCCCACCGCTGCTCTGTTAGAAACTCTTAACTAACTCGTAAATGAAACAACTCCCTGTATAGAGAAATATTTTAATATGCACTATTCTGTAACAAGTCAATAGTAAGGATGCCTTAAATTCATGATAGTTTAAGTTATCCTATATCGAACATTATACATTAAGTGAAGTGTGTTTATAAACAATATTTCGGCTGAGTCAGGTTCAGGGGAACGTTGAGGGGAAGAGTTGGGACCGCCGTGAGTGCCTGAATGTCACGGTCTCCGATATACCGGGTGGCTCAATTATGATGTGCTATCATACCATTGCTACGAGAATGAATCAAAAAAACTATTAAAGTACCGAGATAGTTTAAAGGAGAGTGATATTGTTTACTTAAACATACAAAGTGTAATAGCTAATATGTCTGAACTTAGAGTTAATGTAGTTCGTAATAGTCCCATGGTTATTTTGCTTAGTAAAAGCTGAACAACGGAAGATATTGAAGATGCTGAAATATATATACCAAATTATAATTGTGTAAGATGTGACTCATGTTCTCGACATACAGATGGAGTGTTAATATATGTGAGGAACGATATAAGGTATCAGGCTGATAAGTCTTTTGTTCTAGAAGTTAATTATTGGTGCACTGTGATTAAAGTAAAAATTATTAATAATGAATACCTAATAGGTGCCTTGTATCACTCACCAAATTCAAGTCATTCATTATTTCTGGAAAACTTTGAAAATATATGTGATGAATTATTTAATGACAAATCTAAATGTATATTAGCTGGTGATTTTAACATGAATTATTTAAGTAATGATTTTTATTGTAAAAAAATTAAAAATTTGTTAAATTTGTATGGCATTATGCAGAATGTACACACATTTACCCGATGTAATAATATGAGCTCTACATTAGTCGATTATGTTCTTAGCAACTTCAGCATCAAGACGGAAGTTCATGACATTCCTAAAATTACTGACCATTCAATCATATTAATTAATATTCATGAGGATAAACCCAAATCAACAAAGACAATCAAAGTATTTAGAAATTTATGTGAATTAAATATAAATAATATTAATTTAGAACTTATAAACTGCAACTTTTTATTAAACTCGTGTAACATAGATGTTTTTTACAACGATTTTGCAATCAAATTTAGAAACATTATTGATAGTGTGGCTCCTGTTAAGGAATATGAATTAAACTCTGATAGTGTGCCATGGTATGATTATGAAATAAAATGTAAAGCTAAAGAAAGAGATTTAGCATATCAATCATATAATAAGAACAATAACCCAACGAACTGGGAAAATTACAAAGTAAAAAGAAATATTGTAGTTAATCTGTTAAAAACAAAAAAAGAGCAATTCTATCTTCAAAAGATTGACCTTAATAAAAATAACCCATATTTGATGTGGAAAACTCTAAAAAGTCTTACCAATACTAAGTCATTAAACAATAATTTTGTAAATGGAATAAAATTTGAATCTAATGATAATTCTTTAAAATTAGTATTAAATTTTAAGGATATTGCAGAAGAATTTAATCATTATTTTATCGATAGTATTGTTACGCCACTGGACTGTGTAGACTGGTTAGATGAGACTGGAATCGTACACGAACGGCCGGGAATATTCTGGAATGCCCTAGATCGTATGAATGGATGTATAAATAAGACACACGGTGGGCCGAGCCTTAATCTTAAGTTGAACGTGAACGAATAAAGAAGAAATAAGAAACAGACTTATAAGTGTTCAAGTGTGATTATAGTTAAGATAGTAATTAATCTATTGTTGTTAATTGTTAATTAGTAAATAAAGTAGTGAGTAAGTGTTACCTGGACTTACAATCAACGAATCTACGAGTATAGGTGTTTGTGTGAATAGCAAACACGTAACAGTATTAAGCAAATAATATCTAATATTGCAACTGAGTTGGACTGGATTTCACTTATTAATGTGCTCTCAAGTTTTACGAAATTCCGACTAATTAACCTGTGTGAACTATGGAAAATAATCAATGAACTAGACAATAAATTCTCTCCAATGGAAGTATTAAATGGAAAACTTTTAAAAAGCACTTTTGGTGTTATTGGACATGTGCTATTACATTTTATTAACATTTCGTTGAGTACGGGCAATTCCCTAGGGAATTAAAAACTAGTGTGCTGGTACCTATAAAAAAGGTTAATAGCACAATTAACTCATGGGAATACAGACCCATTAATACTTTACCTGAAATGGAGAAAATATTAGAAATAGTAGTTTATCAACAATTATCAGAATATTTAAATAATAATAATATATTAATTATTACAAATCAGTTAGGATTTCGTCCCAACCACGCATGTGAAGCATCTTTACAGCTTACTGTAAATAAATGTAAACAAAACATTGATAATAGCCAATATGTAATAGCTGTGTTTTTAGATCTTAAACGTGCTTTTGAGACCATTGATCGGGAAATATTAATAAAAAAATTGGAAAGTTATGGTATCAGGGTTATAGTTCTAAAATGGTTTAAAGAATACTTAAATGAACGAAAACAAATTACTAAAATAAATAATGTGTATTCATTGGAAATATCTAATGATTTTGGTGTTCCACAGGCAGTGTCCTGGGGCCACTTCTATTCCTAATTTATATTAATGATATCAACTCATATCATGAGTGTGACTTCATTAATTTATTTGCCGACGACACATTATTATTTACTATCAAATTCTGATCTACGTGAAGCCATTAATAAGATGAATCATTCTTTAGCTTCCATTTTTAATTATCTCAATATGAATAAACTAAAACTAAATATACTGAAAACCAAAGCAATGATTCTCACAACGTCTCATAAATACCATTTAATAGACATTGCTCAAGTAAATTTATGTATCGATAATAGTAAGATAGGGTTTACATCCGAATTTAAATACTTAGGATTTATGTTAGATAACTTTCTATCATTCAATGGTCATTTTGATTGTTTATAAAAAAATAACAAAAAAAAATGTATTTTTTCAGTCGAATTGTGCAAAACTTATCAGTTGAGTCTAAGATTACTGTATATAATAGTATTATTCAACCACACTTCGATTACTGTGCTACGTTATTGTACTCATTTGACTAGAATAAAATCGCTTCTCTACAAAAACTACAAAATCGTGGGATGAGAATTATACTTAAATGTAATCGATATACTAGTGTCTCTTTAATGATTGACATGTTACAATGGACATGTGTCTCAAAGAGATTCTATTATATAGCAATGATATTCATTTTCAAGTTATTAAATAATCTCTTGCCTTCGTATTTTAATGAATTCATTGTATATAATTCAGAAGTACATGATCATAATACCAGGACTATTAGCAGCTTTCATTTGACTAGATGTAATTACTCTAACACTAGAAAATCTCTTCTATAAGGGTTTAAATGAGTATAACGTACTACCTGCATCTGTAAAAATGTGTGATAATTTAAGCCAATTTAAAAGATCTATTAATAAATATATTAAATCATTGTAGTGACATTCTTAGTTGTTGTTTGATGTTTTATAATTAAACTATATGTACTCTATACTTTACTTGTTATTTGTATGTATATTAGAAAATTCTAAATAAATATATTCTTCTCAATAATTGATGTGTAACTGTTAATCACCTGTTTTTGGACAAAGAAATTGAAATCCTCAGTAATAAGAGACCAGTAGGCTTTTTCATTTTCTTTTCGTTTAAAAAATGCCAGAAGTTGGCAAAGAAACCCTCATTTGGGATCTTTGAAAAAAAAAAAAAATTGGTGTTAAAAAAAATATGCACAATGCCAGGTTCTATGGAATGAGGTATTAAAGTTATGCTACCAGTGGTGGCTGGTGAAATTTAGGTTATGTTATATCTTAGTGTTGGAGCATGGGACCCAAGCGATAGTTGAAGGCATACAAAAATTATATTTTAATGAAATTTAAATTCTGTCGATATATTTCTGCCCGTTTCTGAAAAAAAATGTTTGGCACATATTTTACAAATTGCTTAAAAAATAACCTAGTGAGGCGGCACACAAAACCAGCGTACAACAAGAACATCTATGATGAAATATTTGGGTTAGCTCAGTTTAGGCGATGTGCGTGGAAATATAAAATGCCAAAATATTTGCATAATTTCCTTCAACATAGGCCTCATTTATACAAGTATTACATGCCATTTTGATGAAAAAATTATGACCTCCAATGGCACTTTTATTTTTCATTTTTAAAAGTGGCCGGTTTCGTGACATCTTGACTGGTTAGTCACAGAAACATCGTTACCGATCAACTACCCATCACTACTGTCTGGTTAACTAATTATTTCGGTTATTCATTGTTTTAGTCTACAAGTATAGAAATAACAATAATTCTGCTGTGGCCCGTTAACAATCTTAATTTGGAAGGTAATATTAAAATAAAACAATATATAAAGTAATTTAATATGTCCTATATTTACAAGTTTAATTTCTATTTACATAAATTTTTGTAATGTAATTTGATTTACATTACTCTACATTTAAAATTACGTGAATACATTTTAAAGATGATAAAATAAATATGCAGATTAAAAAAAAATATTAATCAAAAAACTTTGGTTCTAGTTGAGGCCTTATAATTACCAGTACATTAGATTAAAAATATTTTGGAATGTTTACAAATTTACAAACTTACTTTTTGGAATTAATAAAAAAAATATATCCATTTACTACCAGTGTTAATTTATAATATATACATTAAGTAAACAGTTAATAATGAGACTACAGAATAAAAATAGGCCAATATATATATATATATATATATATATATATATATATATATATATATATATATATATATATATATATATATATATATATATATATATATATATATATATATATATATATATATATATATATATATATATATATAAAAAAAAAAAATAATATATATATATAAAAAATAATATATATATATATATATATATATATATATATATATATATATATATATATATATATATATATATATATATATAAAATATATATATATATAATATAATATAATATATAAAAAAAAAAAAAAAATAAATATATAAAAAAAAAAATAATAATATTAATATATATATATATATATATATATATATATATATATATATATATATATATATATATATATATATATATATATATATATATATATATATATATATATATATATATATATATATATATATATATATATATATATATATATATATATATATATATATATATATATATATATATATATATATATATATATATATATATATATATATATATATATAAATCACATTTAAATACAATTTAATACAAATTACACTAGCACAATACTGTGTTTTTAAAAATTAGAGAACTTGGGATTAAAGGTATTTTTACAGAAATATTATTTTATATCTTCTAATAAAAAAAAGAAATATCCATTATTGGTTTTCTATATATTGTTTTATCAAATTCGGTTCACTAAAAAAAGCAAAAAATATTTATCTGTTGTCCTCGAAAAAAAATTCCAAAGGCTTATATGTCAGGATCAGGTACACATATAGATAAACAATTACATTTATTCTTGTCCAAATGTATCGGTTTCCTCTATAGCATAAGTAAGTTTTTCTACTAACTGTTCGTAACTTTTATATGGTGGTAAGTCCAAACGATTGAAGCAAGTGTGTGACCTGGGTAACCAAGATTCTTTTCCTACTTTTTCTATGCAAAATCTTTGTGGCCCATTTGATCCCATCAATTCTGCAAAACCACCCACAGGCACTCTGCATGTTCCTGTTACAAACTGCAATAATCTTGCTCTTTTCTCATTATCTGATTGTTTTACAAACTAAAAAAAAACTTTTTTAATAAAAATCTGTAATGACAAATGTGATGGAATATTTAACATCAGATCAGAAATACTGACAAGCAGACATTGTTAGATATCTTCTCCATTCTTTTCATTTCTGCTAAATATCTGATATTAAATTTAATATTTTTATTTAAAAGAAAAAATAGAAACTTTAAAGGACATTTCAGTTGCAGGTTAAGAATCAGGTTAATTAAACTATTTAACTGTGACCATTTTAAGTACCTCATTTGATTTTTCACATGAAAAAAAATTTTAAAACTATGTATTTTTTTGAAGAATTCAAATTCAAATCAAAAGAAAAACAATCGAATTTAAAATAAAAAGTTATGGCCGGAAACCTGAAAAATGCAAAAATTGACACCCATATATTAATGTGGAAATGGACATATGATATTCCACTGATTAAGTCAGATTCACACCTATGTGTGCCTACTCTGCATTTTTGATGCATTTAATTTTAAATAGGCATGTGCAATGCTTTTAAATTGCACGATCTCACGTTTGAGTGTTTCATACCTAAAATAATTCTGTTGGTTATATAAAAAATAAAACTGTTGTCATTAAATAAGTTATTATTAGGTATTACAAGTTTGTTGGATGTTTTGTGGTTTAGAATATAGATGAATCTATAGTTTTAGGTAAGTACTGATGTATATTCAGTTATCGATCAAAACTATAATTTCTATACTCAATCGGAACACGTTCTAATTTTATGCGCACCCAAACACCCATAAGTGTGAATAGGTTTAGGTTTATTAGATTTGTTGTGAGTGGGTCTCAGTAGACCCTCCATTGCGCGGCCATCAGAAAGAAGGCTTATTGTGGAATAAGACATGCATTGAATTTTACATGCTACTTCAAAATGCAAGTGTGCATGCATAGGTGTGAAACTGACATCGCATTCATATTTTTCACTTCCGGTTTAGGAGGAAATTATTTAAACTTTTTTATTTTAAGTGATATTCAGCTCAATTTTTTTTTCTGAATTCAGCAATATATTTGTATATTATCTTTCATATTTGATAAGATACTGGGGTTTAAATTTGGTAACAGAGACGATTTGTCTTATGGTATTAAGACGCTATTAGAATTTTATAATGACCATCATCAGAATGGATATATGTGACAGACAACTTCGTTATTTACCTTTTAGATTTTGGGTTAGTTAAATCATATTTTTAAAACCAAACCAGAGTTAAAATTTTAGTTTAGCTTTTATTTCTTTAACCATTATTTTAACGAATAATTGGAAAACTGAAAACCTTAACTGTTCATAATTAATTAAATTTCAAAAAGCAAGGCATGGTAGCTGAGTGGGTAAAGCACATAACTATTTACTCAGTACTGAAGGTAAATGGTTTGAATCCATCCTGGAGCAAGTTAGAAATTTTATTTAAAAAGTACAATGGGGTGTTTGCATGATATTGGGATTAATACATATATCAAAAAAATTGTGAAAAACAAACAAACCTGTATTTTTTTATTTCGTAAAAATATCAGTATTTCATTAATTAATGAATTACAAAAGTAGAAGAGATGTAGTGAGAGAATAGTGATGTAAGTAAATCTTTTAGTTGTGCGCAACCTATCAATTTTAAGTATAACTAGAAATTATTATGCATATATGGATTTTATATAAGGATTGGTCATCGTTTCTCCAATAGAGACATCATTATTGTAAATAAAATAAGAATAAATGATATAAACATATAATCATTAAACAAACCAGATAAATAAATACGAGGTAGTTCTTCCTCTTATTCTCTTATTACCAATTGCCATAAAGGTACAAGAAGAGATGAGCATCTAATTGTAGAACACAATTCCGACGTTGTCAGATCATACGAAATGGTTTGTGACGGGCTTTTTAAATACCGTGATTTTTTTGTTTTAGTACAAAAACATATATTATTATAATAAAAACAAAACTTGATATTCACCTGACAAAAAAACAAAATTGATTTAAAAATTGGTAAATAAAACATAATTTCCTATTGTAAATTATTGTAAAAGAAAATGTTTCAAATTCTGCTTGAACATTTTTATAACATTTACTTTTAATTAAATAATTTATATTTTAGACATACCCAAACAGTGTCACCGCATTTTAAAGCCAAGATTAAGTATTCTCAACTATTTGTGTACCAAAAAAATAAAAAAAAAAAAATTTATTTTTAGGTTGAAATTATTATTAATATCTTTCTTTTTAATTTCATAATATATAAATGTGCATAAATAAAAATACATGTACGAAAATCTGAATTATTTTAATTAAAATTTATTGCTGTGAACAGTTATACTAAATAATAACACGTAAAATTTATATTTGATATTTATTATAGGGTTTGTTTTAATTCAGATTTACAATTTGGGCGGGGATAAGTTTGATACTATATAATTCTATTTCAACCCTCTCTAAGCAGGGCAGAACTATTAAAAACATTGGATTGTATTTCGTATTCAGTTATTTGTACTTTTCTCTTACCATGCAAGTCATGATTAAAAATTAAAACACAACAAAAATGAATTTACGATTTTGTTATATCTCACAATGAAACAAAGTTGACAGCAGTACGAACAGTTCAAGGCGAGAAGTTATATATTTATTGGTCACATATAATACAATTGTTTGACTTTCCATAACTATTTACTAATGGTTAAGTCACCAAGGCACCTTGATCACTTATGTTAATTTAGAATGTTTGTGTTTTGTAGTAATTTAGGATACGGTCCTGTCTAGGATAAAGTGAGAGAAGAACCACATGACCGGCATGGTCAGTGAGGGTAGTCAGGTAGTTTTCAAGGGACAGTTTTGTTAGTATTAAGAAAGATACTCAAGGGTATACATGTAAATTAAATAATGTAAATTAAGAAAATAAATATTTCAATTTAGTTCAATTAATATAGTCCACTACTTTTAAAACGATACCAACGGTCGTAACACATTTATTGTAAAGTACGAAGTAATGAATAAAAACTAATATTTACAAAACTGAATTGGTGACTTATTGAAGATGTGCCAACAACCCAAATACCTAGAAACCAAAACCATCTTGGTTTAGCGATAAGGTAATTACATGCCCTGTCTTTAAATGGATGAATCGATACCATACATATTGAAGGATAGATTGTCTTCACGTACAATACATGGGAAAAATGTACATTGCGGAGGCGTCTAAAACAAATTGTATAAAATGACGTTAAACTTAAAAATAATCATGATCGTTTTCAGCATTACTGGATGTTATTTCTACGTCTTGGTATTTTCAATGTATGATATTTCTTCTTTAGTTGGTTTTTGCAAGTGTTTGCTGTTCGCTTTCCTCTTATTTTGTGTCGAATGGAATGTCAACTGTTTCTTAATTTTTTTGTTAGGAGGCTCAACAGTTATATTCTTTTCTTCGAATCGTTTAATAGTAATATTTGAATGTTCAACTAATGAATTTTCCTTTCGTAAGGTATTCACAACATGTGTTAATACTTCTAAATTATTGATATCACAAACATTTTGCTATAATTTGTTGGTTTCTGATGTGATATTTTTGACCAACATTTCTTTATTTCGGGGATGACTATTATTACCCTAAGAAAGAGTTTTTAAATGAATATCATTTTTCGAAGCCGGGTTGCTCGATGAATTCACATCTTAAAAGGTTGTTACTTCCAGTTTTGGACTGGTTTTTATTTTTTAAAATAACATGGTGTATATGTTTGCATACTGAACTGTGAATAAGAAAGTCTGCACAAGTACAACTAAAACAATGTACACATATTTTGCATTCTTGACACATTAAGTGACAACAAGCACTAGATAAGTTCCTTTCGACTCTATAAAAATCTTTCTGATTTTTTGCAAGTACTTTTCAAACATTTTCTTGGCATACAGTTATTTGGAATGTACTGCTTAGAGCAGTTTTGTGTCGCAAATTAATTTCTTTAGTGTGAAAGGTATTTTTACCCTTAACACGTTTTATAATGCGGTCCACTATTTTATCTCTAATATATTTGTTTAATGCATAAAGACCTTCGTCTAATCTTTTCCCTTTTTTTGTATCTAAATAAAGGTATTTGATTATTTTATGCATACTCTCTAGTCGCATATTAGTGTTAATGCCACAGTTTTTGCGACAACAATATGCCCATTTTTGATAATTATTTGCATAATTTTCTTTAAAGTATAATCCAAAATTTTTTGTAGCTGCATCAAGTATTTGATCTATAGTACTTCAAAGAAGTACGAGAATTTTTTCTTCATCTATGGTTGTTTGAAGCAACTTTAATAAATGATATACAGTTTTTCATTTTTCAGAATCAGTGATTTTGCTTAAATTTGTTTGCCAGGCCCTATCAATGTGCCATGCACAAAATAGCTGATTAGGAACAAGACCCATCACACGAAACCAAGCCTTATAAAACACGTTTGTAATATCAGACATAAATGTCTTTGGTTTCAATAAGCCAAGTTTGCTTTTAATTGCATCAAAACAATTTTCAAATATCACAGAATCTTGTCGGTTGGTCAATAATAAACAGGCATCAGGAAAGTCTTCTCCCCAATCGTCTACTATGAGCACCGTGCTTAGTTCAAAATCATACGAATTTAAGCCATGTGTACTGTCAACTGCAATAATATTCTGGCTAAAATGTTGAAGAATATTTTCTTGAGAGAGGTTCATTAAAATTATTACAAAATCTTCCTTTCTCAGTATTGAATGTTCCTAACCTTGTCATTTGTAAACTAGTATAGTTATTTTCTAGCTGTTTACATTCTTCAACAAACAGATCAACACTTATAGCATCTTCTGTATGCTGAACACCTTCTAGAACCTAAATATTAAATGAGCTTTTAATATTAAGAATATCTTTCCTTGTTAATAAGTCAATCTTCTTTAAATTAGTTTCACTAAAGCTCTCACGGTTTGTATCAAGAATTCTAAAAAATATATACATATAATAAGTAAACGTTTTAAAAGTACGATTATTTTGCAAATTACTGTGAAACTGAAACTCCACTGGACAGTTTTGCAGCTATAATAGATCGTTCATCTTTTGGAATATGTAGATGTTGCAAGTCTATATTGTGTCCGTAGTGTGTTTTATAATAAAAAGCCGTACACTTGTTCTTATTTACAATAACCCTAATTTGACTCGTGCATGCATAATTAATTTTGTTTGAACCCTGAATTTTCCTCATACGTTTCGATGAATGATCAATTTTGCGAGATTTTCCTACAATAAATTTAATATTTAATAATGTTATAATTCATATTAAAGCATTTAAAGTTGATTGCACGTTAGGTATTAATTAAGGTTATTCTAAACTTACCACTCCTGTTGCAATTGTAATTGTAATAAATAACACACAAAGAGTGCCGAAACTGAAAGTGGACAGATGTGCGGCGTGACGCTTCTAGAAAATCGCTTAAAATATTGGTAAAAAAACTTCCGAAAATTTTCGTAATTGAAGTGATTGGACAAGTAAGAATTACCGCATAAACTTGTATATCTTGACCCTTAAATTGGAGTAGGTGTAGATGTGATAAATGCGTTAATTGATACGTAATTTCAAGAATATCATAAGAAATCGGATTGGAAATCGCATTGAATATTGCAAGTGGTCAACACGTGCTAGTGAAGTTTGGGACCATCCAACTCAGGGACGGGAATACCAAATAACATCTGGTTGTTTATAGTCCAACAGGTACTCGCCAACTTTTCAAATTCACCAGTGCCATGCTATTAGGTCTTATAAGGGATTGGTATTGCATATAAGGAAATGTCGGATTGTGCCAAGTGCAAATTAAAGAAAAAGGATAATTTGGTTGGTTGTAAGGGTTCCTGTGCAAAATGGTTCCACACCTCATGTGCAAATATAAGTGAAACTGAGTTTAAACTATTGGATAAATGCGACAATTTGTTCTATTTATGCGATATTTGTAAAATAAATTGTGCGTTTATTGATAAGGGCGCAAATAAAAAGTTAATGTCCAGTATTGATAATATTAATTGTAATGTGTCCAAACTATTTGTGAGGTGTTGAAAAAATTATTCAAGGATATAAGAAATGATTTATTACAAAAAATGGATTCAACATTCATTTCATTGAGAGATAACCTTGACAATTTAATATCTACAAAACTAGAGGACATCAATAAAAACATAGCTGTAAATAACAAGGAACCAGCAACTACTTATGCATCTGTAACAAAGCCCAAGTCATCACTAATTCTCCAGCCGAAAAATACGTCTGATATATTACGTAGAATAGACCCTATTAATACCAATATTAATATTACCAATGTAAGAAATACCCGTAATGGAGCTCTTGTCATTAGTTGTGAAAATGCTGAAGAATCTGGTAAGCTTAAGACCATAGCAACTGATCAACTAGGTAACAACTATAATGTTAAACAATTACCATCTCTTAATCCAAGAATTAAAGTTGCAAACATTTCTGAAAATTTTAAAGATGTTCTACTAAAGTACATAAAAACACAAAATAAATCATGTTTCATAGAAAATAGTGTATGCGAATTAATTTATACAAAGTCACAACGTAAAAACAAAAAATTGTATCAAGCTGTCCTTCAAGTTGATATCAATACATATCATAGAGTCTTAAAAACTGGCAAATTAGCTATAGGTTTAGACTTCGATTGCCCGGTCTACTTGCACAATAGAGATGAGACGTTGTTTTAAGTGTTGTGGATACCACCACATTGCTAAACAATGTACAAGGGAAACACCTATTTGTCCTAAATGTTCAGAGTCAAACATTTCTGATGACTGCCGGTCAATTGATTTAAAGTGCGTACACTGCTCGAATTTAAAATCCAATCTCAATCTTGATATAAAAATAGACCACGCTGTATGGGATCCGGACTGCTATGTGCATAAAAAGACTCTCAGTAAATTCAAAGCCAATATACTCGGCACACAATAGCAATCCGAGATGTCAATATTGCCATCGCCTAATTCAGCAAATGAATATAGAAATCACAATACGCGCATGTTTGCTCCCACCAAACTGTCTTGTTATTACCAAAATGTAAGAGGATTAAGGACTAAGACGTTTGATCTATTTAATGCTTCCTGTTCTGCTGATTGCTACCAGGTATATGCGTTTACTGAAACTTGGTGTCATGATAGTATTCGTAATTCAGAATTAATTGACCTCAACTGTTACGACGTGTTTAGGGCAGATCGCGACTTTATTGCTACATATACTTCAAAGGGCAGCGGAGTTCTATTGGCTATAAATAAGGAATTTAATGCAATGGAAATTAAACTCGACTGTAATAATCTATATAATATACAATTCATCGATATCATAGCTGTTAAAATAAAGGACAATTTTCATTCTCTATATATATTTGTAATTTATATACCGCCATCCTGCAACAACGAGGTTTATGAACGTTTGATTGAATATTTAGTATCTCTGAACTACCTTTATAACTCTGATATTTTAATACTAGGTGATTTTAATATACCAGAATATTCACATTGTTTTAATAATAATACATTTACTCCTAACTTTAGTTTATTAAAGAACTTCATAACCTTTTTAGCATTAACACAATTCAATTCAATATTCAATAATCAAAACAGATTATTAGATTTAATTTTTTATAACAAAAATTGTACAGTAAGTGAGCCACCTGATATAATTCTACCGGAGGATGCCTATCACCCAGCACTACTCATTAATATAGATATTAGTTAATCCAGTCCATCTAAACATCTACTTAAATCCAGTACCGACTTTAATTTTAGGAAAGCAAATTTTATTACACTATATGAAGATTTGGCAAATACCGATTGACATTTTCTGGAGAATTATACAGAAGCAAATACTACTGTTAAAGTCCTAAATAATAAAGAAGAAATATTTGAAAATAACATTCCAAAGAAAATACCAACTTCTAAATCGTATCCTGCTTGGTTTAATGGTCAAATTATAAACAAAATAAAACAAAAACATAAAGCTTGGCAGAAATATAAAAGAACTTCCAGTAACGAGGATCTAAATAGGTTCAAATTATTGAGATCTCAAATAAAAAATGATGTAAATATCTCGCAGGTGGCATATCTTCAAAATATCGAAAATAATATAAAAGATAATCCTAAGAAATTCTGGTCATACATAAATACAAGGAACAATAACTTATCTAATCCTTCGATATTAAAATATAATAATAAAACCATTGAAGATCCTTAATTATTAGCTGATAGATTAGCTGGTCATTTCTCTAACTCCTTTACGCAACCTGGCAATAATAATTTAAATGCTCTTAATTCAGAAAATGTGTTGTCCTTAAATATTAGTTCTGTCACGCAAAATGATGTAATGAATGCTATCAAAAAGATTAAGCCGACTATGACTATGGGTCCTGATTTAATACCAGCATTCATAACAAAGGACTGCGCATCAGTTTTGGCTGGCCCACTTACCATAATTTTTAATTTAATATTGCAAACTTCTTGTTTTCCTGATTTATGGAAACTCTCGAGGGTATGCCCTATTTTACAAAAAAGGCGATAGAAATGAAATAACAAACTTTAGGCCAATAACCATCATTTGTAACTTTGCAAAATTGTTGGAGATTATTCTACATGCAATCATATACAATCACGTATCTGGTATGATATCGCTTGAGCAGCATGGATTCGTGAAAGGCAGGTCTACAGTCACAAACCTTGTGTGTAAATCCCAATATATCAGCGCCAAATTAGATCAACAAAGTCAGGTGGATGTAATATATACTGACTTCTCCAAGGGATTTGACAGACTTGACCATGGTATTTTATTAACTAAACTTGAGAACTTTGGACTGTCCAGGCCAATAGTTAAATTTCTTAAATCCTATTTGCAAGATAGGTATCAATTTGTTCAATACCGTGGATACAGGTCTGGCAGATTCTTGCAGAGGTCAGGCGTACCACAAGGTTCGATATTGGGACCACTTTTATTTGTCTTGTTTATCAACGATATCACATCTAATCTCCATCGAGTACATTATCTATTATCTGCGGACGACTTAAAACCATTTTGCGGAATTAAGTCTGAAACAGATTGCGAATATCTTCAAACAGCATTAGACAACATAAATCTCTGGTGTGCGAATAATATATTACCGTTAAATGGATCAAAATGTAATGTTCTGACATTCACGAGGAAGGTAACCTCAATCAAATATAATTATAAACTGGATGATTTAATATTACAAAGGCCAGATTACATAAAAGATCTTGGAGTTGTTTTTGATCCAAAATTATCTTTCATACGGCATATCGAAACGACTACTTCGTCTGCTTATAAAAGCCTTGGACTTGTCATATGCAATTCAAAGGGGTTTGGTAGCTTGCATACGCTTAGAGTGCTCTATGTTTCATTTGTTAGATCGCGGTTGGAATATGCATCCCTAGTGTGGAGTCCCATTTATAATACACATATTTGGTCTTTAGAAAAAATACAACGACGATTTGTAAAATCAGCAGTATACGTACTTGATGGTGAATATCCGGAAAGAGGCATTCAAAACAATATTTTACTTGCACGTCTCAATCTATCCGAGCTTGCAAAACGTAGGGCGGCACAATTTATAATTTTTTTGTATAAGGTGGTTAATAATTTAGTTGACTGTATATGGATATTAAACCAAATTAATTTTCAAGTCCCAAGAATATCATCACGTCATAACCGCACTTTTAAATTACCTACAGCTAATACTAATATTATGATAGCATCCCCTTTATGTCAAATGATCGCAAACTATTGCAACGTGGAGGACAATATTGATATTTTTTTCTTGTACCATCGACAAAATTAAAAAAGTTGTACTAAATGAGTGAATGACAATATTTTAATCTGTATAGTTTTGTACAATTTATATTTATTTTTATTGCTATTGTGCTTGTTGTATTATTATTGTCGAATAGCAATATTTTAACTAAAGTATAATGTATTGTTAGTGTTAATTTATTACTATGTATTATATTAATGTTTATTTCTTCATTTCCGTTGTAATATTTATATTTTTTTTTACTCTAATTGTTGGCAGACTTTCAATTTTTTGCTTTTTTTACTTAAATTTATTTAAGTGTTTTGTATCCTGTAATTGGGTTTTACCTGTAGGATATGTATATGAAAATAAATAAATAAATAAATAAATAAATAAATAAATAAATAACTTCGGAATTCTCTTTAATTCATTTGCCACAAGGCTGCATAAATTCCAAATTACCAGAATTTTGAATATCATTTAGCCAGCGTTGGAAGTCTAAAATATATATGCAAAAATGATAGCATCAAATGTATGAGCAATAATTTAAAGATTTTACCTTGTAAATTCTTGAATTCTAGAACTTCTGCTTCTATATTAAAATTGTGAATTGTTTTTAGATGATTTCTCAGCTCCTCATTTAATTTAAAAGAATTATTACATTCTTCTTCCAAACACTTAAATCCGCAAACAGACTTATCATATGAAACAATATTTTTTATGTTATGAACCTCAAACAAATGTCTATTTAAATTACTCTGATTTGAATATACTTTGGAACAATGCTGGCACATCACACTCATGTTTATAGTTGTTTTTAAATTATATAAAACATAGACGGCTTACTTAACTCTGAACTAGAGTAATACTAAAGTGAGGTTAAGTTATTACGAATATAAATCTGGCAACGTCGGAATTGTGTTCTACAATTAGAGGCTCCTCAAGAGAGAGAAGAGCTGTGCTGTCAAAAGTTGTTTTAGTGAGTCCATTGAACTTTATCTATGCTGTTTAATTCTATTGTTTTAACTTTGAACCTGTTCTTAAAATATTGAAGGAATAAAATTAATGTAAGTTATGTGTTAAATCTATTTATATATTGTTTTTGATGAAATTTATTCAAATCTTAACATATTGAATTTTTAGGTTATAAGTATGAGTTTCATTAAAAAATGCGTTGTACCGGCCCCTTTTTGCCAAAATACAACAGTGACTACACCAGATAAAATATTTTTAACTATCCCCAAGGAACATAAACGAAGAAGTGATTGGTTTACATCTACAAGAAATAATATTGATATTAACTTAGAGTGGTCTAGAGGGACTCAGTATTATATATGTGAAGATCATTTTGATGTAAGTATGTGTAGGAACTGTGTATAGGTATATTTTATATGGTTTGTCAATATATGTGATGATGTTGATGTGATATGCAATACATCACTCAAATGTTTGACCATTCTTAATACCTAAAATGAAAACGGTTTGACAAATTTTTCTCCCTTTTTCATCAAATGGGATATTAAATAAAAAAGTTTTTTAAACACGGTCCAGCTTTTTTTCTATGGATAATCATAAAAATGGTTAATAATTTTGGTTTTCATTTTTATTGCCGGTATATATAAATATATGTATTTCATTTTAGCTGGAAAATGATTCTGAAAATTGGATGCAGTTTAAACTGATGAGTACCAAAATATATTTAAAAAAACATGTTGTTCCTCATAAATTCAGAATAATTGATACAAAAATGTTACAGTTGACCTCTTCGGCAAAGAAGAGAAAAGCAGAATTTAAAGAGCGTTTAACTAGACACTTCTCATATTCCAGTTGAATATCAACCTAGTATCTCAAAACATTTCCATTTTCTTCGGCTGTTAAGAGGAAATTGGTATTTGAAGAACCCTTTAGGTCACCTAAAATCAAGCATCCAGTTCAAATTTAATTCAAAGTGATAGTGAATCTGAATATGTAAAGGAAACCGAGTTGGAGGTAATAATAATAGTCACCATCTGGAAAGTTCTGAGTAGATTCTGTTAGAGAAATACAAAAAGTTCATTACGAAGTACAAGTAGACATTTCTGGGAACACAGAAAAGTCAGCACTGCACCCTTTTATAGAAGTATTTAAAAATTAATAAATATAATTATTTTTTATAGGTTGATAGTGAAGTACAAGCCACTTGGATAATGAAGGATGCAAGTGTTCAGGGTGATTGGAGGCGAGTAAATACTCAACAAACCGATCTCGCACACCAAATTATGAGGTCCATTTCATCTGATTCTCAATCCTCACTCTCTACTATCCAACAAGAACAGTCAGGTTCCTCATTTGTACAAACATCTACATCTGAAATAAGTGAGGTTGAACAAATAGAAGAAAGAAAACTACAGTTTTAGCCAATATTGAAAAATTCGGTTTTTTTTTTTTTTGGGTTTATCGAAACCAATGTATTATATAGTACATCTTCTTAGTGAAGAAATTAAATGCTCCCTTGCACATATTTTAATAACTCTGCGAAGAATCAGATTAGCCGATACTTTTTTTAGATTAAGTTTGGATTTTAATTTTTTCGCAGGCCATATTAGTAAAATTTATAAATGTACCATACCAAAAATTGCTTTTTTATTAAAGCAATTAATTGTATCGCCAAATAAAGAAAAAATAGTGAGAAACCTGCCCATTCAATTTCGATATAAATATAAAAATGTGCAGTAAATAATAGACTGTTATGAGGTGGAAATTGAGAAACCCAGTAATGCAAATTTGCAGTCGATGAGTTGATCCTCATATAAAAATTGCAACACTATGAAATATTTAATATCGGCAACCACTGATTAATTTCATTTCTGAAGGTTATGGTGGAAGAACTTCTGACATTGCAATTATAAAAGACTGCAAATATATAGAAGTACTTCCGCAACATTCTATTGTTATGGCTGATAGAGGCTTTAAAGAATTGGCTCCTTTACTGGCTACAAAAAACTGCAAGTTAATTAGGCCTCCTAGTGTTTCTGCCCAAGAAAAATTATCTAGAGAATCTGTGAGAGAAAGTAAAAAAAAATAGCCAGTTGTAGAGTGCACATAGAAAGAATTATTTGGAGGGTTAGAGAATTCAATTGAACAGCATTCTTGTATAAATATAAAAAACATATATATGCTAGATTATGTAATGCAAACAGTATGTGGATTAGTAAATTTGCAAAAATTACTTTTAAAGCTGATTGAAGATGAAGTTACTTTGTGAAAATCCATTTTGATTTAAAAAATTATAAACACTTAATTACTTATCTAATTTTCACTTTATTTGTTATTTTACAACTAGTTTAGTCCTATTCGGACCTTTTCAAGTAAACTAAATTATACACAGATTTTACTTTCATTTAAATTACACAAAGAAAATAAACCCATTAGACCAGTGGTTTCCTACACAAATGTACCGACACGTAAGTTATCTGAATTAATTAATAACGAGTTTAAATCTATTACAAAATTTAAGCCCAAAAATACAATAACTCCTTAGACTTAACAGTAAAATTAAACAGCCTAAATATTGACCCCAACTCTATAAAATTAGTATCGTTTGATGTGTCGAATATGTTTCCTAATATCCCCCTTTCGAATGTCTTCCTTTAATATCAAATATACTAGAAAAATGCAAAATTATCCCAAGGTTAAAAAATGAAATACTGCAAACATTCAAGTTGTGTTTAGATCAAAATTATTTCCAATTTAATGAGGACATCTTTATACAAAAAACTCCCTATGAGTTCGCCACTTAGATTATCTTTTGGTACAGGTACGTTGATGATATCCTAATAGGTTTTAAAGGGACAGACAGACAATTAAAAATACTCCTCGATTTTATGAATAACACACATAATAATATATCTTTTACCTTAAAATGATAATAAATCAGAGAACGATAATAAATCAATAAACTTTCTTGACTTAACTATAAAAAGACATAAAACATCATTTTCCTATAATATTTACCGCAAACCAACTTTTACAGACGCCACTATACCCTTTAATTCCTATAACCCTCTCTCCCACAAATTAGCCGCATATCAATCTATGACACACCGAGCCTTCAGCTTACCTCTATCTGAGACAGATTTAAAAGAAGAATTAGACACAATAAGACTTATAGCACATAATAACGGGTACCCTCAAAATATAATCAACAATCTAATCTACAAAAAACAAAATAAGTCCCTCTTGAAAGAACTTTATCCCACTATTAACAAGGAAAAAGTTCAAACATACATTTCATTACCATATTCGGATCAACTCTCCTATTCAATTAGCAATACTTTTTCCAAATTGAATATTAAAATATCTTTTAGTTCTAACAAAAATATAGGCAGATATCTTTTCAATGCAAAACAAAAAACTGATATCTCTAAAAAAATGTGGTGTATATCGGTTACATTGCCCTCATATGTAGGTCAACAGGTAGATCGTTCAAGTAAGATATAGAGAACATATTCACACACAAAAACAACATTCCAACTTTTATAAACACCTAACAGATTCTGGTCATACAATAACTGACGACCATCAACCTAAAATATTAGATATTTGTGGGAAAAGTAAAAAAACTTAAAAAGTGCTAGAAATTAATAAATTAAATAGGAATAAAAATTACAACATATTAAACAATCAAATAGATTTAAATAATTTTCCGTTATTAAACTTATTCAGATAACCTGCTGCTAATAAAAATCACACCATAATATAATTTACTATCTTGAAAAAAACCCTACATTTAAAGACATAACATCTGTACAAATTTGAATTATATTATCAACCATAAAATGACCCATCCTTCTATTCAGTTCAGTTTATATTTAAATGAAAGTAAAATCTGTGTATAATTTAGTTTACTTGAAAATGTCCGAATAGAATGAAACTAGTTGTAAAATAACAAATAAAGTGAAAATTAGACAAGTAATTAAAAGTGTTTATAATTTTTTAAATACTTTTAAAGCGTTAACACCATTTATAAGTGACAAGTAAGTTTACGGAAAAATAAATATTTTTAGAGAACAGCCATTTTAATATTATGATGAAGTTGACTGAATGCTGGTTACATGTATATATAGGTTTAGGTAAGCATACAGTATCTGTTAGTGTATGTAAATTGTTCAATAAAAAAATTATTTAATATATTTGATTAGTTTTTATTTTCTTTAAGTGAATATTGTTTGTATTTATTTATTTATTTTATTAATTTTTTTTAATCATGATAGTTAAGAAATTCAATTTTTCAGGGGCTTTTATATACAGGGTGTCCCGAAAATAGGTACAAACATTTGGAAGGCAGATTCTTTGATAAAAATTAAGGAGGTGTTTCATATTAACTTTGTTAAAATTAGCCCCCCCTCAGTGAATTACGGTTTTATTATTTTCTAATGATGGGAATAATCGAGATATTTCATTACTCGATAATTATTAATCAAGATATTTTAACAATCAGCTAAAGTATTATTAATTTTGGCAATTTTAGTTTCCTAAGTTATTTGTTATTTTTGTATCATGCTGGATGCATTTATTAATCACAAATATTATTACGTACTAATTTTTGGAGTGTTTATGTTTTCTTTACTTTACAAACAGGTACCAACTATTTATTTAAAAGTTTAAAACTTAAAAACACACTATTAAATTATTTTACACAATAAATTACAAGTACAGATTGATGAATTATGTAAAATTATTACGTATAAAACATTGTAAGGAAAATGTTACAGAAAAATAGCATTTAAAGATTATTTACTATTACGTATAACTGCACCTTAAATAAAACATATTATTTAATAACGAATTTATTGAAATTGAATATTGCAATTTTTATAAGTCATACATCAACTAGGAAATATACATTTTTTCCAAAATATTTCCGAACTTCTCAATAATTTATTTATGCAAGTTTCATCATATTCCACATCTATTATTTCAACACTATTGTTTTCTTCAAAATTAGGAGATGCAACACAAAATAACCTCTTTTTTTATTACAAATATGCATTTAAAGCATAATTTGTGCTTTATATTTTCTTGTTATTTCATTGTTTTTTATAAAAGTTTTTACCGTTGCCTCTTTTGATGGGCATTTAACTTCTACACATAAATTTTCAGTCGAGCCATCTGGTGAAGCTCTAAAAATTGGATTCAGTGAACTTAAATGGATTCCAGCTGACAATATCTTTATGCTCCTGTTTTTAGCAAGAACCGCCAGAACTCTTTTTTCTAATTTTTTCCCTCTCGCAGTGGTTGCTGTCTCGAACGGTGATGATGCCCCTAATATAATTTGACATAATGACCCACACTCTGTTTTGCATCTACTTGTTCCATACAAGAGATTGAGGCCGTTATTCTGCCATATCTCATCTCGTGCCAATGAGTAGAAGATGACTGTTCTTTGGTTTTGTTAAACATTGATTCACACACTTGAA
Source organism: Rhamnusium bicolor (assembly GCA_029963845.1). NCBI lineage: Eukaryota > Metazoa > Arthropoda > Insecta > Coleoptera > Cerambycidae > Rhamnusium > Rhamnusium bicolor. The sequence goes on from JANEYF010002698.1 coordinate 182,811, forward strand.
CACTTAATTTTTTAGTACAAAATTCAATGAATTTCTCCAGTCGAGTCTCACTTGTTTCCTTAAAATCTAATATAAGATGAAATATTGATCCAGTTTCTGTTAAAGTTCTCATTTCATCTTTTTGATATTGAGTTGAATATTAGAATTATTGGCCTTTTTCTACAACTTTTGTTAGAAAATTATTTGACAATTGGAGGAACGATGTTGCCCGGAAAATCAGAACATTTGAGAAACTCTTTTTTTGTGTTTCCTAATTTGGATTTAGTAACATTTTACATAAGTAGGGGATGATTCCTCTGACCTTCTGTGTAGCCAGTATAAAAATGCTATTGCATGTTTGCATCCTCCTAAAACAAAGATTTTTTATAATTATGAACTTTATATTGAAATGACCGAAAAACTTTATGCAAAAATAAATACCTATAAAATTAAGAAAATAATTAAAATACATACCTTCCGCTGCTGCGCAATCTTGCACATTTGCACGATTCTACGTGTTCCTCCAGCTTATTTATTAGTACTTCAAATAGGCCTTTTTCGTTATTCGGTGTTCTGGAGTTATTATACATTTTAACTCGCACAATCCATCCAACCGTTTTAACTGAACATAGCCAACAACATTATTCCCATAATTTTCTTTGGTTGATCTAGGAAATATTATATCACAACTAGAATCTGAAGCATAATTTGTACTTTCTTTCCTTAAATTTCATTATTTTCAATAAAATTTTATGAAATCAAATTAATATAAGAATAACTAAATAACTTAATAGAAGTTGTCTAATTTTTGTAGTGTTTATGATTATTATTTATTTATTAAATATAACACTTTACCTGTTAACCTTCACAACCCTTATTTCAGGGGCTATAAAGTCCATGTTATGGATGTATAACTCATGAAGCATATCCATGGAAACTGAAGGCAAATTGTTTGAATATGCTTTTTCATAGCTACTTTCCATTTTAACTTTATTGTCACAAAAATTAATGCTAAACCCCACAATAACCAATATAATACACATATAACACTATAACCTCAAAATAAAAATATGACGGTCACAGAATAGATGATATTTTCACTAGGGTAATGCTAGAAGAAGAAGACACAACTTTCAAAGCAATAGTTATACAGTTTTCTACATTGTTAGTTCAAGTTCTAAAGTTCAACACATATGCTCAAAATTTACCTACGTAATCAGATTTAAAATTTAAATTTAAATTTTAGATATAAATTTGTCCGGGACAAATAAGATTGTGAAATAGTAAAATCCCATTCATTTTTAATGTAGAATATAATGAACTCGTTGAGTTATGCAAACACCCCATTACTTAGAGAAAAGAGAAAATACCATACATCATGAATGTGAAAACTTAGTTCTTTCATTTAAAAAGAATAAATTTATAGGGCACTGGTATTGTGCAAACAATTATAAACAATTTGATATATCGTATCTTCTCTAAGTAATTCCACTCTAATTGGTTTTGGACTAAGATAGGAAAAGGAATTGTCGACTGCCATAGATGTGGACCAGACTCCACAATAAAGTTTTAATGAGGGTAGATATCCAAAATTCATTTACTAGTCAATGGGGTATTTTCCCTTTTTGTTTATTTGAAAATCGAAAACTAAACTAAAACCAAAAAGAGATGAGCGTTGAATGACACTTTAAAACATAAAAACTGTGTTATATCAATTGTCAAATTTCCCATTTCTTTCAGCATATTTCAATAACACTACATCTGAACATTATTTATGCTTATGATTAAGGGAGGAACGTTAAAGTGAATGTTTCTAATGCATTGTAGTAGACCAGATATGCCACCGAAGGGAATACGGCATGAAATAAATAGCAATGAATAATAACACTCGCCTTATGTTGTTGTTATTTGGCAACGCTGCATCATTTATGCAAATTCCGGCTGCTTGCCTTTGTTTAACTTGTTCAAAATAGTAATATGTACTGCGTTTCGCAATTCTACCTGGTGTCATTTCTTGGTAATATTTGAATACAGTAACGTCGCGTCGGTTAGGTAATTCGGGCGAAGTTTCATTAACGATAAATTTTAGTGATGATGTTAGTTTATGGTGTATTTACTTATAGGCAATAGTTTTTCTGTAATTACATTGTATTGTGTTGAATGTGAATAAGTGAGAGTGCAATTTAATTCTCATATTTCATCGATTACCTTATTATCATGAGCATGTTTTAGCGATTTTATAGTGAATTCATTTTTACAATAAAAAATGGAAGATATTCTAGGACCATCCTGTCCAAAAGGGCAGAAAGGTCAATTTCTCAATGGATAAAAGAGAAAAAAAATGATAGAGCGAGTATTCCACTGTCTAGCAAGAGATCATCCGTTTTCAAAAGATGACTTAATAGATATATGGTTGGATTATACAGATGTGCCAAAACCAAGCATTTACAATATTTTGAGCGAAGAAAAAATATATGGAGAAGTACAAGTGGCATTAACGTTGTCAGTAGTGATAGTGATGATACTGACGATGAAACAGAAATGGACATTGGGTAAGTATAAAATAATATACTCATTGCTTTTATAAGGATTTTATTTATTTTCGTTATTTGATTAAAGTTTCATTTGCAAAAGTATTTTTATGGTAATGTGTCATAAGTAGGGGGTGGAATATATGCTAAGTGCATATATATATATATATGCATTTTTTGCATATTTTATACAATTACATGAAACATTGCATGTTTCTGAAAAAACTGTATTTTTGTGCATATTTGGAGATTTTCGTCTGAACCAGTTGTCGGAGCCCCGTCGGTGGGCGTAAACTGAGCACCAAATTTATGGGTTACATGTCATTTATTGGGGTTTCGGGGGATTTCCAATAAAAAAAAAAGTTCTGAATACCTGGAGGGGTTCTGCTTACCTGAATAAGGTCACTAAATTTCGATGAAACTTGTTCTAAAATCTGCCTGCCTAATTATAAGATAATATTCTTCGCTGTAATGGCCCGTCCTAATCGTCTAGATACTCCCAGTTCAGTTTGTCGATAGAGTTCAGTGTGAAAATAGTGTTTTGAGAATATATAGAGAATTATAAGATAATATTCTTCGCTGTAATGGCCCGGCCTAGTCGCTTAGATACTCCCAGTTCAGTTTGTCGATAGAGTTCAGTGTGAAAATAGTGTTTTGAGAATATTTATTTGATTTCAAAATGTTTAAAATGCCAAAAACTTCTTCATGGATTAAAAATATTCCTGAGTTGAAGCTTAGTGGAGATAAAGTATTTTGCAAAGCTTGTGCAAAAATCGTAAGTACCTATCATTTTTTACACGTTACTGTTTTATTTTTCAAAACAGATCAATTTTCAGATATTCAACGATTGAGATTTTCAGTTTATTATGTTTTGACCAGCTGTATAAGAAAAACTGTAATGGCTTTTACTTTCTTATCTTAGCTTTTTATTTTCTATCTATTGACATTCAGTTTGAACTTACATAATTGTTTTGTTTGAACTATTCATTAACACTTAAATGATTTTGTGTTTCAGATTGTCTGTGAAAAGAAGTTCCAAGTGGATCAACACTTGAAAATATCTATATATAAAGCCAAGTGGCAAACAACTAAATCTGGGGCCCGTTCAGCAGTCTGTGAAAACCACATTTCAAAATGTTGCAAACCAAACAAGAAGTGAAACGGAGGTGTTTCATCAAGACTTATGCAAAGCTTTAGTCGCAGTGAACATTACTTTAAAAGAGCTTCACAATACACAATTCAAAGAATTTTTACAAAAATATTGTAACCAAAACATCCCTGATATAAGAAAGAAGAATGTGCATGCAGTATATAAAACGGTCATACAGGAAATTAAAGTTTCACTGGGCAATGACAGTTTTTATTTATTGTTGATGAAAGTACAGATACTTGTGGTCGATATATCGCACATTTTATTATTGGAGCCCTACAAGAAAATAATCCAAGTAAACCATATTTAATAACTTTAAAAGAGTTAGACAAAACAAACAATGTGACCGTTACCCATTTTATTCAATCGTCTTTGTTAGAATTTTTCTTGCCAAATCAAAAAATTTATATTAAAAATATTTTATATTTATATTTTTATTAAACAATTTTTAATGTAAAAAAGTGTTTTTAACGGCACCTCTGACAGTGTAGATATATAAGGAGCGATTGCCAGGAGTAAGTTTACTCCCAGAACCCGTAATTACCCGGTGGCGAACATGGATTAAAGCCGCAATATTTTACGCAGAACATTTCGAAGCTATTAAGGAATTAATCACAGATATAGAAGACAATTCGCAGTGTGTAGTTCAAAGTCAATTAACGCTGAAAAATGTAGATGTAGCTAAACAACTTGTTTTCATTACAATTGATTTTAGTTTTATACCAGATATAATAGTTTCATTAGAAAGTAGAAATTTACGTTTAAGCGAATCGATTAATTTTGTTGGTATTAAAGTTAGAAAAAAATTAGATGCTACTGCAGAAAAGAATGAGGATTTCAAATCCTTAGTCAGTAAATAGTATTTTTGTTGGTAAATCATCCAACGAAGTTACACCTTGGCCTTATAGCTTACTACCCAAATTGCGATACTGCCCTATTACATCGGTAGATGTTGAGAGAACCTTTTCTATATATAAACATATATTTACTGACAGGAGACAATCATTTTTATTGGAAAATTTTGACAAGTATTTAATTATAATTTTCTTTTATTGTATTTTAATCTTTTATTTTAATTTTTCTCGAAATAAATATTTTTATAAAATCAATGTTTGTGTGTTTGTTAAGTAATTTTATATGTTAAATAAAGGCATATTATTGCATATTTGGCCAAATAAATGCATATAGGCATATTTTATTGAATTTAAATGCATATATTCTGCCCTTTAGTCATAAGCATTGATATTGTTATATATTTATTACTGATATTTTATGTTATCTGTTTTTATGTCTATTAATTTGTTACTGCTATTACAAAAATTTTATTTATTTTTGTTATTTGAATAAAGTTTCATTTGCAAAAGTATTTTTATTTCATGTGGAAAATAGGGATATTGGCTAACCACCAAATAAAAAATGGTAACGCGCCATAAGCACTACTTAATGAGTGCTATGGAAACTTGTTTTTAATTAGAACACTTTCTAAATGCAATAACTTTAATTCATTTTGTTTGTTCCAAAGAAATAAGAATATATTTTTTTCTATACTGAATGAAAACCCAAAAAAATTATTAAATTAGATTTGTAGTAAAATTAGTGGCGTAGAAATTATATATACACACAAATTTCGAAAAACGCCATTTGAAAAAAGTTGTTTTATTTCTTCCTCTTGTCCCAGCCAAAACCAAACACGCACACTCCTGTTCAAAGCTGAAACTTTGACATGTGGAGGACATTGAACTTTCAACACTTTTTGGTTGTAGTGTAGAGATAAAAATAAGAGACACGTGTTTTTTCTTTATTTTTTTTTATTTTCATTTAAACTGAAAAAAAATTAAGTTAAATTTTCGTTACGTCACTAAACGCTAATTCAAATAGAGCGCTAAATGAAGTTATTTTTAGAATATTTCATAAGGTATTAATCTTGATTCTAGTAAATTTCATCTAAGAGAGATATGGAGAGAGATTTAGCATAAGCTGAAAAGAGACAAATTTATTAGAATCACTGAAAATACCTACAATCTCCAGTTGTATGGTGTCAAATTTGACATTAGACCATAACCTCATTTTTTGTTTGTTAAATATGGTAAAAATGTAGCAGATAAACCATCTAATCTACTTTTTACATATTTTATTTCCATATTTGTGTGCTTTTAGAATGTTTTCAAAACAAATACATAAACAAAAATGCTAAAACAGGTATCACAGCAGAATAATAGAAGTGCCAATTTTGCCAGTGTTCCAACAAATTTTTAGTGATTTTCCTAGTTTGCGCTTAGTGACGTAATTATGAAAATTTTTAACTTTAAATTGGAATAACCACTTTAAAATGCTATGTAATAAATTTTTTTTTGGTACCAAAAATACAAAAAAAAATATATATATATATATATATATATTATAGCAGCAAATTATAAGCATTTCCATTTTCATCTCAGATCAATGAAAATACCCTGTTAAGTTTATAATATTATAAAAACAAAACTTCATACCTGCCAGAACCATATTACAGGTTTGCTATTCCTTGTGTAATGTCTGTAGATTGTATGTCTTTGCCAATCTTCTACATCAATTTCTTGCATACCACAAAGTAAAAGCTCCAATTCACGTTCATCAAAATATTTGAGCCATTCAATTGGCACAACCTCATTGAATCCATCTAAAAATGCTTGTGTCTGTTGTTCAATGCCTCTAGTCATACGCCAGTCTGTCATTAGACTTAAATATTCCTCCTTATTATCTTCTGTAACACGTTCTTTATCACCATTCTTTTTTAAGTTCATGATGTACAACTTGCCCTAATACTTCAAAATCGACACTGTGGTATAACTCCAATCCACACTCATCAATATTATTTTCTTTAATCCAAACAAGAGAATTATAGAATTCAGGATCAATACTTTCAATATCTTTCATGATTAGCTTTTTACCAAGCATTCTCTTGTAAAAGGGCATTGTGAAACCAGAATAAATAAATCTCCCATGGTATAAGGCCATAGCAATAAAACGACCAATAAATTTGAAGTAAGTTAAATGTTCAGGATTAACATATGATGCAGGATTAATTTGTAAACTGTAGTTATTTTTGTTGGCATATTCAAATAGACAATACATAGGATTTAGGGCTTCATGTGATACTAAAAAGAACCATTCTCTACTTACACCACCATAATCTAAACCTTCTTCACCTTTAAATATTATATACAATCTACGGCGGAGTTCATATGCTGGCAGTCGCATTATTGTATGGAAAGAGTCCTCAAATAAAGTTTGCCTAGTTACTTGAATTTTGATGTGACTGGGTAAGGCATTACTTTGACACAAGAATCTATAATAAATTATATTATTAATACATCTGTTATATACTGGTTAATAATAATAACATATAAATAAATTCTTATAACTAGAGACTGCAACACTTTGAACTTTTGACAGGTGATTTTTGTAATGTCTAAAATTAGATGGACACTGAATATTTAGCAAAAAACACGATTGCACTATAACAATTATTTTGTGGTACTGGAATAAAAGTAATAAAACTATATCATTAATAATTGTTCTAAATGATCTGGATAGTTTCTAGCGCCTGTCATTAAAAATCTATTTGTAGTCTGAAAACGATCATTCCACATCTACAAACATACCTGAAGCGTATTTAAAATACTAAAAATTTCACAAAGACGCCACATTTATATCAGATTTATATCAGAAAAGTTCAGTTCTCTGCCTATAAAAAGGTCCACTATATGACACGGAGTATTAAATACTGAATTATTATTCAAAACTTTTTTTATTTCACATGATCCGCAGTGGTTCCTGATAACTGGAAAATAAATTAGCGTAGATCATACACAAGTGGAGTTAACTAAACAAAATTGTGATGATGGTTGGCACTCAAGACTTGTATGGTTGGGAGAATTCGTAAAAAATTTCCATGTCTGTAGGCCAACTTTTCATGAATAGTTGGAGCCATAAATGCTCAATTATGATGTATGTAGGTGGTGGGGCTGTCGTATAAGTATGTCTGCTTGTTTATTTATTTGATATATTATAGGCACTTTCAATTTATAAGACCTTTTACGATCGTACAAAACCTACATTTAATTTAGTGCTTTGTTATATTTAGTTTTAGGTAAGTTTTGGAAAGTATATACCACAAATTTGTATATTGCACGGAATTAGCAATATACAATAAAATAATATGAAAAAGTATAATTAATTCCGACAAAAATCGCGTATCATTGAATTTCAAAATATTTATTTCCATTTTATTAGTTGCACATATGTCTGTAACTGGACTACCTGACACGCGGTCTCTAGTTATAATAATATAAAAAGTTTCATTGCATACACAATGTGTTGCATGTGACATTTTTTTCTTTGATGTATCACTAAAACAGAAAAAAATATATAAAAAATATTCAATAAGTAATATTGCATTGTTTTTCAATTCTTTGTGTTAGAAAATGATGTTTTAATTAATTGACTTTAAGTAATTATTAATATAAAAAAAATCAGTCAGATTTTGAAGATTGGCAATAGTTGTCGTATGCCATTATTTTCCATTAAAGCGTTAGTATAACGTTTATCACTATTAGTATTATTATTATCCATAGAATATCTGATTGTTTCATTAGGCTTTGCGAATCGTAACATTTTGGTGACCATGACAGGATGTTAGTATTGAAGACTATGGATAAAATAAAAAAATCACGTGATGTAATTAAAACTTGGTTTATCCATATTTACAATATAATAATTGAGACACTGACAATGGAAAATCCTGATATGGCTGAGGCACAGGGAACTCTTGGTCGGTTAGATAATAAAAATGATTCACTCAAAGAATATGATCAACAAGTATTTGATAAACTTTTAGCATCAGCAGATCAGTGATGCTGAATTTGATTCTGAGGTTTCGAACTGCAAATGAGTACATGACAGTGGCGACCGGTGAAATTTAGCTTGCCGTATCTTAGTATTGGGGCATGGGATCCAAGCGCTACTTTCAAGCATCATTATCAAAACTACCTAAACGAAGAAGTTTTGCAGAGAAAAAGTTGCAATTGAAATTTGCAAAAATTGTGTGCCTCACCAGGTTATTTTTTAGACAAATTGTAATATATTTGCTAAACATTTTTTTTTTTTAGAATCAGATGGAAAATATATTAACAGATTTTGATTTAATAAAAAAATATTTATTATAGTTGCACTTTTTTGAAATTTGCATAGTGAAAAATTAATACTCCCCTATGGAGTCATGCCCTCCAGAGGAGCTGTTAAGAGTTTGGCAAAGAAGCTCTAGTTACAATAAAGAGTATGTTCTAAAAATTTGTCCAGAAAGTATGATGGTGTTTTTGAGAAATGAAGTGGAGAAAGAAGCAAGAATCTGTTTGGCTATCTCAGGTTTTGAACGTGAAATTAATAACAATGACAAGATTAAGAAAGAGAGATATTGTTTACAAAAGATGCCTTTTTTCTAACTGAGACCTTAGTTATTCTAAGTAGTTTTACAGTGGAGGCTGCATCAAATGAAATGCTTTATGCAGTGTTAACTATAGTAAACAATAACCAATAGCTTATCTCTCATTGTTGCCAGGTTTTGCCGTCGGTAACCTTGTAACGAAGATTTTTTCGTAGACTGTTTTCTGAAATAGTAAGACCAAATTGGGTCACTCTTTCACTTTGGTACACCCTGTATCCTGTAACTTGTATTAATATGTATTTTGGAAACCGCTTTGAACAAAGGATTAAGTTAGTTTATGTCAAATACTCGGTCAATATGCAAGTGGGTAGAATGATAGTTAATCCTAGGAAGGAAGGCATTTGTTAAAAACAAATCCATTTTTTTTTTTTAATAATTTACATTATGACAAATTCAGTAATTTAGTTTGATTAGTAATTATGACCGTTTTGATTATTTTCTTTTTGGTACCATAGTTTTAAATTATGAGAATGCGAATCCTAGCCTCAGAATATTTTATAAACATTTGTTTATATTAGATAACGAAGGGGATTTGTTTAACCGTATTTCGCCGAACCGGTTTAAAGAATTTCTGCCCCTCTACAGCAACCGCAAATTCTGTACTCGCGCAGAGGATCATGTGACACCTCGCATCATCCGTGGAAACAAAACTGCGAACAGAGCTTCAAAGAATCACTTCTCAAGTGAGAGTTCCAAGTGTGAAGTCGTACTGGTAAGCAGCTCCAGTGTCCTCCGTATCCAGGTAGTGGTAAGAACCGTTCTGACTTTTTTTTACTGTTTTCTTTGCATTTATCATTGATACTTTTTTTTTACCGTTTTATTTGCATTTATCGTTTGTACTATTTTGTTGTGTTCATTGCATTTACCGTATACCATTTTACTGTTTTTGTTTGCATTTATGTTTTGCATCCGATTGTCTGTTAATAAGATTCGTGAAGATAATCGGGAACATTCGGGAATCATTAAGTAAAACCACAGATTATCTATTCAGCAACGAGCATCGGGAATACTAGGCTAATAAAATTTGTAATAAAGGATGTCCGAGTGAATGTCCCGATCCCTAGAATTTGGAGATGGACTTCATCAGGTTAACGCGAAGAGACACGAGAGTTAATTTGTAATCGAGTACGACCAAGTGAATGCCCGATACCTAGTTTTTGGAGAGTGACTTCACCAGGTTAACCCGAAGAAACACGAAAAATAATTTGTGATAAAGTACATTCGCCGTTGATGTGATAACCTCTAACTGTCACTTGTATTTTAGCTGCCGTCTGTTAACGTCATCTAAATTCACGCATATCTCTGGCTTAATCAATTTAAGGGGCAGTTTGCATTTCAATCCAAGTTAAAACTATACTAAACATGCTAAATAGGTAGATACCTCTCGGGAATACTCAGCAATTATTCTTTAATGGTTATATATGGTAAAGGTCAGGATCCCTAGTGTTTGGAGAGGGTCCTCACCAAGAAAACGTAAGGGCACACATGAGTTCCCAGCAATTAGTGTTTGAGCGGGATCTGACGGAGTGTCCCGAGTTCGCTTGTAAACCATAACCACTTATACCTGGACATTGCTGCACTGACCGCTTGCCATAATACCGTTAGTTGCTTGAAGTAGATAACAGTAGTAATAGATACCGTAACTTAGCTAGTTTTGATTCACCGCTTATTTGCTTGTGTACCTGCTTGTAGTAAACTTTTAACATTCCCTGCTGAATGTAACACTATAGAGTAGTTTCAGTAACTTAACTGTGCTTGATATACCTGATCACCGCTTTTCATAACCTCTTGCTTGGTTTCTTTAGTTGCTTATCTGTATCATAGATTACTATTTACGTTGTACAAAGATATATATATATATATATATATATATATATATATATATATATATATATATATATATATATATATATATATATATATATATATTTCTTTTGTTGTATATTTTATTTATTTCAATTTTTTTTATTATTCTACTGTGAAACCAGTCCTGAATAAAATAGAGTAAGTAAAGCTGATATTCTGATTTTTATTTTAATGCAAAGGGACAAGTAATAAATCTGGTTGTACACCGAAACACAAGTTTGGCAGGTGAAAGTGAGGTTGTCCATTTCTACGAAACTGACAAATATACACACCAATCTCTGGACATTCCGTTTCTTCATTGAGTTATCCTAGCTTCTATCATACCGCTGATAGAATAAAGTGGTGTTCCTAAACTTTAAAACAGGAATTGGCGCTCGAGACTGTACCAAAATAAAAAATGTAAAGTACCGCTGTGGTGCTGAAGGGTGCCGAAGTGACAACACGTTACAACACAACAAAAGTAAGCAATTTTGTTGGTTAGGTGAAGTATACGTCACGACCTTACAGAGCCGCTACTCTGGGAAGCATCAGTGTGGTAATGGCCATTGGAATGAATTGTACAGTTCGCCCACCCGTAATAGACAATCGAAAGAAATGCAAAGAAAACATTTGTTGTGATACCACAATTAAGTTTTAAAAATCGGAGTATAAAAAACTGGGAATTTGGATGAACACAATTAAAAGGGCATTAAAACAATAAATATAATTATAACATGCTCGTCTAATTTTCTATTCATACGGAAACGTTTTCTTAGCGTTCCTTTCGTGTGCCTATTACGGATGGATGAACTGTATGTTATCCTTATCTATATCAGCGAAATAATAAATATGTGTAAAATAAAAATGATTGTAATAGTTACGGAAAGTTTTATTCATACATCTTCGTGAAAAACCGTTATATTATGCAAACAAATATGTTGATTTTATTATGAGTTATGGTTTTGAAAAAAAAAAAAGAACCATTAATGAAGTAATTTTAAGAATGTAAATTGAAAGTATAAATAAAATAGGAAATAGGATAAAAAATGTGAATTTTTGGTTTTGATTTAGGCAAATGCATCTATTTTGATTAATTTTTTCAACGATTTTTATTTATTTTAATCCCTTTTACTTCCACACCACGTCATGTGAGTAGAGGCGCTGTATCCGCAATTTTTATAAAATATTGAGAAAAAGTGCTTTAAGAAAAAAAATACGAATATATTTTACACTCTTAAATTTATTAACAGAAATTTTAAAACTGGCAAACAAAACACAAAACTAATAATTTGGAAATATCAGTATTACATTTGTTTTTTTTTATACCTAGCTATTTTATTTTGTAACCTAAAAAATGTTTAGCATTCATTACTAATAATAAAAGGTTCGGCCTATTGTGTATTTTGTTTCATTTATGTAGGTAATCTACAGATTTTTTATTTTAACCATGTAATGTTCTAAAAAAATAAAATATATACATCTGGCTGCATAAACATTAAAAACCCACGGTTTTTTCAGACTAAGAATTAATTGTTTTATTAATTAATTAATACCGCTAAATTTACTTCGTACACCCATGGTATCCTTTTAAAACACTATGCCCAATGACGCAATCGCCTGCACTCAAGGTTCCAGAGAACTCAGGGAATTTATGAATGAAATGTAGCTGAGATATGGTGGGTTCATGAGGCGATAAGCGGCTATTGGCTAGAACTAAAAGTTAAAACAAATATACCTACACGTTCATACTAATGGCTAACAGCCAGAATCGACCAACTTTTATCTTTGTAGCCGACCGCTTAGCCGTCTAGAAGTTGCGCATGCGTTCTAACTAGATGTATTATCACAGAATGACAGGTGACAGTAATGTTTATTTTGTGCAATAATTAATCATCAGCATGAACGTAATCTAAGCACACTAGCATTTAAACTTCTTAGCTGTAACCGGTTATCGCCTTGCATGAATCCACCATTAGTCTACTGGTTATTGTTTATTGTGGTGTAACCGTAAAACAACTTAGATTAGCTGAGATCTCAGTTAGAAAGAATAAAGAATGCACCTAAAGATACTCCTACAGCTGCAGGTTTTACAAATTATAAAACTCAGACAATAAAATGTTTTCTTAGAGAAACTGGTTGTTGTTTTTCTTGCACAAAATATGGTCACAACCAAAAATTGTGGAATAAATTTAAACTGTCCCATATATCATAGTAAACATTGTTCTTGTGTCTAAGCCGCATGAGAAAGAGCAAGAAATTTCTTATTAATCCCCGGTATTTTCAACATTTTAAAGTGACCTTTAACTTTAAGGGGAGTTTAAATAAAAATTAGGTTTAATGGATATCGTATTTACATCTCAATTATTGGTATACATTTTCTTGTCACTAAAACTTTAAGTTAAAGGTCCCTTTAAAATGTCGATAATACTGGGGGAAAGACCACAAAAGAATCAGGAGAGTACATTTTCTAATAACATCTATGATGAAGTGCTTTTCCAGACCTTAGTCGTACAATTGCGGAGACAAAATAGATCAATGTGTGTGTGTTATTATATACACTGGATCACAAAAGTTATACATAACTGAAGCTGCTGCTGCTGCTGAAATGAATTATATACCTATTTGTGAAGAAAAAATGATTCATTCTTTGTTTGGGAGATAGTCAGCTATGTGCAGCCACAAGTGTTACAGGATCAGGACAAGCAGTATTAACAATAGTTATGCATGTAATTTTGACGCTCTTGACCAACCAATTATCCGTAAAATATTTCCTTTATCAAAGAGTGCTCTTGGTTATCTGAATTTAGGTATTGAAATTATAGATAAAGAAGAAGGGCCTATTGAGGTTTTAATCGGTGTTGATGTAGCAAGAATGCAAGTAAGATTTATACTGGTCGACTCCATTTATTGTCATGTGGTTTAATAGGTATTGAAATATTGCTGGGTTGAACTCTTATTGGAAAAGTTCCTACATAATATAAAAGATCTTCCTCTACAATGATTGTGACATCCATGTTGTTGAAAGATGTTATTGTCTCAGAGTTATGGAGCCTGAGAACGTTTTGGGTATAACTAACCCAGGTGATAAGAAATTAAGAAAAGTACAACTGGCAAAATTGGAACTTTTCTGTACAACTACCTCAGTGAATCACGAGGGCAGATATGAAGTGATGATGCCGTGGATTGAGGACTATTCCCCAGTTACCCAGTAACTTAATGAAGGCCAGAACAAGATTTGAATCACTTGTAAACAAATTGAAAAAAAAAGAAAGATGACTATTATAAGGACCAGAGCTGGGAAATAATCAATTACGTTGTAATCATATTACTACAATTACATTACTTTTTGTAAAAAAAGAGAATTTGTAACAGGACCGAACAAAATCATGGGCGGCGTGGTCACTTGGTTGGAATTCTGACAGGCCACTGCAAACTTGGGAGACACCTATCACTGATGGGTATTGAAGACCTTACCTGTTTACACGAGGAATGAAGAAATGCAATTTAGTTGGGCGATTGAGGAAAAAATCTATGGTGCTGAAGCACTTCTGAAAGGAGGCGAGCTCCCTTTCATAGAACGACATCCCTACCGTCATCAGAAGGTCGAGGAGATTTGAAGAGGGTGCGAGTAAAGTGAAAAGTTGAATGGACGGTAGGGTGTCGGTAAAAAGGGCCCGTTTGTGGACTACTTACGAAACAC
>JANEYF010002698.1:200000-217500 GCA_029963845.1 Rhamnusium bicolor
ATCTTGTGGTATTACCCTTGATAATTTTCTTCACAACTAAATAAGCTGACAATATTTTTACCGTTGATTGAACGATGTTTAACGTCCTTTCAGCATTGGTTAGAACGTTGCAGTCGGTTCAAATAACTAGCAATTTTTTGTCTTTGCAATATAGTAGTTGCTATAAACATTTTTTTAAAGTTTTAAATTATTATTTTTTAAATTGTCCAATTTCTCCAGAACATTTTAAGAGTTACATTCTGGATATAAATTATTCAATTAATTTACTGTTTGGACATTATCAAAAAAACGTATATAATAATTTCAGTCCAGATTTTACTGTCGTAGAGACCTCCAAAGTTTCTCCCAGAGGTAGGTTTTTAGAACTAAAATTGCGGACAAATTTGATATCCACAAAACATGTTTTGCCAGTTTTTTGATTTTTGGATTTTTCTAGGAAGCGGATTATTCTGAATCACCTTCAACTAAAACTACTTTAGAATCAGATGAAAACAATGAAGCCATGGCTATATCTGGACCTTCAAAAAGGTAAAATTTGTATCCATCGTAAAACTTATTCATTTAATTTAGTGACTGTAAATTAGTAGGCAATAAATTTTATTTTTCATTTAGATTCAAAATTCATGATGAACAATCTTCAAGCACTCTCACATTAAGGTCCGGTTGTTCCATACCGGTTAGCTAAATGATGTCAGTTAGTGAATTCACGGCCAATAAAATTTACTCATGGATAATTTTGCTAATTAGGCATTGAAATACTGAATCCAAGTAACAATGAAAATGACAGTTTCCATAGCAATATATAGAAATTGTAAAGGCCAGTCGTATCCATGTGCATCAGCCAAATTTCAACTGAATTTCATTTAAAATCCAACGTTACAATTGCTGTAACAATCATAATCTTGGATTTTAAACGAAGGTCAGTTGAACTTAGGCTAAACCATGTGGATACAAATGGCCTTGAGTATCAATTCGCAACTTTTTTATAACCTAAAATTGTTTTGTTCTAGGAAATACACTGTAGTTAAAATCCCATCAGCAAATAAAGAAAACAATAATCCTGGATTTGAAAGTTTTCATAATGTGAATGGTAAATATTAAGTAAATTAAAAACAGTCAATTTATTAACTGTTTTCCACACTTCAGCAAACACCTGGTGCTAAAACACCCGGTGCTGAGCCCAGATTTTTAAACAGATAGTTTGCTGTCAAGTCAAGTCAACATATGCTCTGCAGTTTTGCAGTTTTTATTGCAAGTTTTCCTTTACTAGATTTTGTGAAAAGTGTATCAAAATATAGATAATTAAATGACTCATGATCTGAGTTATACATCTTGAAAATTACTTTTAGAATAGTGCATAGAAACAACAAATTATTATCATTAATCAAGTGCAATATAAAACAGAAAACCTATCAGTGATAAAAACTTATATCAATTTTCAGTGTATAAAACCGAATATTTAATACTTTTTATTAATTACAGTGCCATAGGCTATCTTATTTATAAGAGGATATTTAAGTCAATTAATTCATTCAATTAATTATGTCAATTAATACTAGATCCCAAAACAAGTTTGTAGGTTTTAAATGTTGCCAAACAAGACAATTAATTAGAAGTATTTTAGAAAAACAATAAATGATGTAATAGATGTGAAGACAAAGCATATTCTAAGGTTGAAGAAAGATAATGAGCTAATAATTAATGAAGCATCACATGCTAAAGAGGAATTTAATGAGTTATTAAAAAAAACAAGAAATAATGATAACAGATTTTAAAGAAAGAATAAATGAATTAACAAACATAATAAATAGTAAAATACCACTGAGTCAGTGGCTACCCAAACAACTGATAAATCACTGAAGACAGTTGCTCTTCAAACAAGTAATTATAAAATGCAATCCACTGGGTGTCAAATTACATCTCAACCTGCAATTGCTACAATTATACAAAAGGCTACTGGAACACAAGTAACAAAAAATAAAAAACTACTGGGAATTGTGTTGAACCACGGGACATCGCTAAGACACAAAGTAAAATATCTACAGGTAGTGTTAGCCAGGTACATGAAACAATTTTATCAAGTAAAATAATAATAATTGGTAAAGAATCTGCAAAAAATTTTTCCAAATTATTGAGGTCCCATTCGGACAACTCCAAATATTCTGTACAAGGACTTGTTAAACTGAACATAGACTTTTTAGAGTTGACAAAAACTATATTTAATAACCTTATACAGTATGGACAAAATAACTTTGTTATAGTTATGTTTAATACATTAAACATTTCTAATTCTAGACCTTACAACTCAGCATTACACTATTTACTCCCTATATCCAACAAGACGAATTTAATAATACTTTCTGAATTTAATCAAGCTAGGGAAAAAATATTAAATGACATGTTTACAGAAGTTATAAAGCGATATTTCATGTTGCAGAAGAACACATCTGTCAAATTCATTACAGCAAACAAGATGTAAAATTAAGCTTCTCTATCAAATTATATAAAACAATATGTTCTAGGCCCATTGGGCAAAAAACGTCCAACTACTGTATTAAAAACAATTATTACTGACTTGCAATAATTAGTTGTGGCAACTGTACAATGCAAGATAGTATCACATCTGCAGAAAACAGCATTATAGCTTTAGATAATCCTTCTTTGGAAGTTAATTCATTTTTAGACGATAATTCTTATTTACGTGTAATTCAAAAATCAATACCAATAAAACAAATATAACTCATATCTCATTAAACATTTAATGTATTCGTAACAAAACTATTAGAAAGCCATGCATATCCAAGTATAGTTTTAATAACAGAACACTGGCCAAAAACTAATGAACCCATCTATATACCCAAATACTCTGTTTTATCGAAATATAGTAGAATTAATTCTATTCATGGCAGAACATTAATACTCATAAATAATGCACTACAAAACAGTTTCGCATTTGTCTTGTGACAAATTTGATGATGTTCTGGAAGAAAATCAGTTTGTTTTCCATAATTTATTGTAGTGAAATTAATATACGTATAGTATGTGTATATAGGTCTCCTTTATCAGATGTATATTTATTCTAAGGTAAACTCAAATCATTGTTATTTCGATTACCTGATAAATCATCAATTGTATTACTGGTGATTTAAAATCACCTTTAATATAGATTTTAGTAACAAAGAATCAAATGACATTCAAATGCTAATCAACCTGCTAACATCTTTAAATCTAAACATGCATGTCAATTCACATACTAGGTCTCTCAGTACTCAGCCACTATAACTGATTATCTCTGTAGCAATCTACATAGACAAAATATTTCTTGTTCAGTGATTTCAGCTGGCTTATCAGATCATGAAGCAGTATACTGTTCGGTAAAAGTAGATTTAAATAATATTGTTCGTCAAAAAGTATAAAATTGGACGTTTGTTTAGCAGGACTAATTGTAATAAATTTTTTCAAATCTGCCTCGAGTCCGACTGGAGGGATCTCTTAAATAAAGAAAATCCATTCGATTCTTTTTATAACTGTTTATTACATGCGTTTAATGAAGCTTTCCCCACTCAAAAAATTAAATTAAAAAGTAAGAAGCCATGGGTAACTAAAGGCATAAAAATATCTGCAAAAAATCTAAGATCTCTTCATTACATACAAAAATACACAACCGAAAATTTTTTTTGATTATTATAGAAAGTATCATAATATTTATAAAAAAAGTCGTCAGAAAAGCTAAAGAGAATCATTATAACTCCAGAATTAAACAAACAGATAATAAGGCAAAGGAGACTTGGGCAATCATAAATGAGCTTAGGGGCAAAGGTCAAATGTTTGTCACAACCTCACTGAATCCTAATGTTTTAAACAACTATTACTGCTCAATTGCAGGTAAACTAACACAAAATAATTCCTCCAAATGATCCCATGAGTTACATGAATAAAATTTATAATTGCAATAGCTTATGTTTACATAGTACAAACATATCTGAATTAAACGAAACTATTAAGGAAGTTAAAAATAAAAAATCTTCTGGACTTGTCGATATATCGATAGAGATATTTGAAAATTTACTAGATTCTGCTCTTCATGTCGATAATCAATACATCTTTTGAATCGGGAATATTTCCAACTTTTTTAAAAACATCTTCTTTACAAAGGTGGCGATTTAGATGATCCATCTAACTTTCGTCCCATATCACTAATACCCACATTAGCCAAAATTATTGAAAAATTAGTTAAAAAAAGGGTTGTCAATTTTTTGTCTTTCTGCAAGTTGCTCAGTAATGACCAATTTCGCTTTCAAAAAAATAAAAGTACATATGATGCCATGTTCTCATTTCTAAAGACAGTTTACACTGAAATTAACCGAGGAGAGTCTGCTGCGGCAATATTTTGTGATCTATCAAAAGCCTTTGATTGTGTACAGCATGAAATATTGTTGCTGAAACTTGAATACTATAGCTTCAGAAGTACTACTATGAACTGGCTTCCGTCTTATTTGTCAGACCACAGCAAAATGGTTAGGAATTCAACTTACTCGGACAAACTCAATTGTCATGGAGTGCCTCAAGGTTCTGTTCTTGGCCCAATTCTGTTTTTATTGTATATTAACGACCTGACTAAAACTGATATTAAAGGAAACTTTACCCTATTTGCAGATAACACTGCACTGTGGCATAATAAAGATGGTAATACCCTTTGGGAATTAATGTGTTCTGATATAAGTAAGGTCAAAGATTAGTGTGATTCTAACTTGCTTTCATTTAATATTAATAAAACAAACATAATGACCTTCCGATGTAATCTTATAGATATCCCTTTGGGCATACACATACTTGAAAGTAAGCCATGTACAAAAGTCCTGGGAATAAATGTCGATTGCAACCTAAAGTTTAAAGAACATGTCATTAACATATGTAATAAGCTAGCATCTGAAAGCTATGCCATCTGAGTCATATCTAACGAATTAGGTTACATGACTGCAAAAACTGCATACTTTTCATTAATTGAATCACATTTGAGACACGGTATTATTTTCTGGGGTGTATGTAGTAAATACCTAATGCATATGATATTTGTAATTCAAAAAACGTGCTGTTCGATACTTGTGTAGAGCTAGAATTCGTGATTCTTGCAAACCACTTTTCTTGGCCCATGGAATTTTGACAGTAATTTGCATTCACATTCTGGAAGCAGTATGTTTAAATCACAAACACAGAAGTTATGTCTCTCGTCAAAATAAAAATCTTGCTTAACCAATTCCAAAATCCACTCGTCAAGGACACAATTATTTACAATGGTTATAAGATGTATAATCATCTTCCTAAAAACCTTAAAGACATTATTTCAAATAGTCAATTCAGAAAGGCAGTAAAAATTTTGCTAATTGATGATCGGCCGTAACAACGTGTGTAAGTCGCAAAATCCGAAATACGTGTTTTACATGGAACAACCTTCTATGTACCGTGTACTATCTTACAACTGCCGTTAGTGGCATTATTATCAAATATTGCAATACGTATTTATTAGAGCAATTGATATAAAATATTCATGAAAAAACTCTATATAAACGTATTTCCTTAATTCAAGAGATTATGATTTTTGTTACTTACAGCGTTGTTATGGCCAACCATTCAACTGTCAAAGCTTATTATAATTTAGAAGAGTACTACAATGATACGTTTACCTTGTCAATGTGAAATTGTTTTTTCTGGACAATAAAGTATATTTTGATTTGATTCGATTTATATACTTGACTAGTACGTTAACTGCTTCAGAGACGGAGGATATATTAATTAGGCTAAATAAGGACAAATTCAGGATTATATAGCTGATCCTAATTCCAGTTACAACGAAAAACTTAAGCTTTGGGCAAGAAAACGTAAGCATAATGCTAGTCGACAATTAGAATTGCGATTAAAATTAGTCATATGCAATACGTTCAGTGAAAAAACCTATAAGTAGGTAATGTGTAGTATCACATAAAATATGTTTAACAATTTGTAGGAAAAGGCAGGAAATTTTAAAGCAATGAGAGTCAAACTTCAGTCACAAAAGAGAAAAATTGAAAACTTTTCGAGAAACTGTTCGAAGGCTGAAGATAAGAGTTACATTGCACTCTCTTCTGAAGGTATTAAAAGAAAAGTCCTTATGGAGCTATAAGAATATTCATACTTCAATATTTGATTATATTGGTGGTCATTTATATGATAATGATACATATTTTAAAACATTATGCAATCTGTTCAAATATCAATAATTTTGTTATGTAAATGATATTTTAGAAAACTGTGCAATTCAATTTGTAAAATTAATACTTCAACCCTATTTCAAAATTAGAATTAATTATGAATGTTCCAAAATGTTGGACAAAAGTCACTAGGATAAGACTTTAATTAACCTAAGACTGTTTTGTTCAAAAATCATAAATTTTGTTATGTAAATGATATATTAGAATATCATTCAATCCAATTTGTAAAATTAATACTTAAACTCTATTTTAAAATTATAATTAGTTATGAATGTTTCAAAATGTTGGACATGACATAAGTACGACTAGGGTGAGAACTAAATTAACCAAGACTTTTTTGTCCAAAAATCAATAATTTTGTTTTGTAAATGATATATTTAAGAAAATCATGCAATACAGTTTGTCAAGTTATTACCTAAGCTCTATTTCAAAATTAGAATTAATTATGAATGTTCGAAAATGTTGGACATATACGTAGGACTAGGGTCAGAAATAAATGAATTAAGATTGTTTTGTTCAAAAATTGATATTTCGTCTAGTTTGATTGTAATAAATTAATTAAAAAAAAAAAAAATACACTGAGCTTAAATTATTTCAAATTCAATTAATGCTTCATTACCTCTCATTCAGTTTTTAAACTATACCTACACAGAATTTATAATTAGATAAAGAAACACTAAAGAATTATTCATGCGATAAATAAATTGCATGGAAACTCGTAAATGCTGTAACCAACCATACCAAGAATTATCCAGTTAGTTTAGGTTAATAATGGTCAGATCATTAAAAAATAGTTAAATTTTATCGAATGAAATTAAAATTTAATGGCAAAATACATTTATTCAAAATAAGCAATATTTACGCCTCTCTTCTCTGAGTGGAGAAGCAAAGTGATTAACCAAATAAACCAAATCAACTTATAACTAAATAAAATAAGAACAAAGTCAGACAAGACAATCACATATACAAATGGTACAAAAACGTAAAACCAACTCATTCAGTATTTGGGCGCCACCATTTTATTAATTAAAATTAAGTCAGACAAAGAACTCCGTGGTAAAAACAAAAATATTGGGTCCCAATCAAAATACGAGCTATGAAACTATTAAATATACCAGTGGCGGAGAAAATAACAACACTGAAACCAAAACAAATATTATCTCTACTCTTCGCAATAAACTAGCCGATGTTACATCTGATAAAGAAAAGATTGAAAATGATTACGAAGATATGAAGGTAACCGTAAAAAAATTTAAAAGAAGCTCTAAAAAATAAAGACGAAATAATAAAAAATTTAAAAGAAACGGTAGAAACTCTCAAAAAATAAAACAGTTTTCAATAATGCTCAAACACAGAAAACAAACAATATATATCAACAAATAGAACAACTCAAACACAGCAAACCATAATAACGAAATTGGCAACAATGGAGAAAACAACTACCAAATAAACAATCAACAAAATAAAAATTCAGAAAAAACTAACAATAAATCAAAAACCAAAAATCCTAGTACTGTCAGATAACAACGGAAAAAATTGTATTGAAATCTTAAAAAACATTTATGGTTCGTCATATGAAATTATCTGCTTCTATAAACCTAACGCGCTGCTAGAATATGTAGTAACCGCTTGCATTAAACTGACAGAATCCTTTGAAAAGAATGATCATATAATATTATTTGCTGGCATTAATAATATTATTCGTGGACTAAATGTGAGTTTCATGTTTTGGAAAAACCTGCTTACAAAATTATATTACACCAACGTAACTGTACTTGGATCAACATACGTGTACAATAGGAGCGTACTAAATAAGTTTATCTTCAAATTTAACAGCCTTTTATTCAGTACCTCCTGTAATTTTGGACAAGTTTACAAATAACACCTTCCACTGTGAAAATTACATTAACAAAAGAACTGAATTAACAAATGGAGCCAAACAAAAACTTTTTACAAATATGTGTATCAGAGACACTGAAAAAAGTGAAACTATCAGAAATTCAAATCTGACAGAGGTGAAACTTATGGAGGAAACCGACCAAACATATATACAATTTGTTAAGAGTAGCAACCCGGATAGAATTTTTTCCCAACAACAAAACAGAGTTGATTGTGACGTCACAACGAATATGGTTATCAATTTAGAAGAAAGTGCATTACTGACGACCATCAATGATTCTATAAGCAGCAATGAGAATACTTTTTTTATATCTAAGACTCTCTCAAATCAGTTTGGTAAATTAAACATTCCACTTCAGGATGCTCATTTGATTATCAATCGGAGTGCTTCTGAGTGCAATTTAACTTCGCCTGATACAGTAAGTCTGTTTCATATCAATATAGTGTTTATCGAACAAGGTCCCTCAATTAACCATGTTTCTAAATAAATCGAAATATAACGTGATTTGCTTATCAGAGCATTGGACAAAGGAAGAGACTTTAAAATATGTAAATTTGGGAAATTATTATTTAGCAAATTCCTTTAGTAGGACAAAAAATATACATGGGGGTGTTTCGATATTTTTTAAGTAACCATGTTAAATGCATATCGTTAAATTTAAGTGATTTTAATAGTGACTTTAATTCAGAATTTTGTGGGGTAAAATTAACAGAAAGTAAAATCATAATTCTTACGGTATACAGATCAATATATTTTTAACCAATTTGGAAAATTTACTGTCCAAATATTCTGCAGATAATTTTAAGATTGTACTTGTGGGTGATTTCAACATAAATTTTCATAACAAAACCTCGCATTTGACCGATCTAGTGTCACTTGTGGATTCTTTCGGTCTTGATATAGTTATCAAGGACAGCACGAGAATTACCGCAAAATCCTCTAGTTGCATTGACAATATCCTTACAAATTTAAAAAATAATGATTATAAAGCTGAAGTAATTGATCCATGTCTTTCGGATCATTTAGGTCAATATATCACTATTCAAGCTGCTGCTGACTCTCCTAGGGGAAGTATTGAGAAGGCGTATCACAAATAGTTGAATTGTCAAATTATGTGCCTCACTTTCTGATCTTAACTGGAATATTTTTTTAAGAAACGATTACAGTGTAGACTTTTTGTCGAATTTACTCGTTGACAATTATAAAAATCTCGTGCATCAGCACTTTCCACTAAAAAAATGCGCCTTTAAAAATAGTAATCCACCAGTAACTTGGTTCAACGAGTCATTATGTAAAATGCGTGACACATTGGCTAGCGTTAAGCAAATATGTAATGTAACAAAAAAACCCTATGCATTTCCAAGTGCACAAAGATTTACATAAAAATTATAAAAGTGCAATAAATGTAGCAAAAAAAGCTGCTTACGATCAACATTTTGCAAATTCAGACAATAAATCTAGAGACGGCTGAAAATTAATAAATTATGAGCGTAACAATAAAAATTCGTCGAAATATCAAATAGATCCTGCTTTATCACAGGATGATTTTAATCATTATTTTAGCACTGTAGCAGAAGATATTATTACTTCACTTCCAATCAGTGATATAAATATAAATGACATAATGGGTAAAATTCCTGTCGTAGCTGATTCCTGCTTTCTCAAGCCAGTTTCCACATATGACATACTCGATGCAGTGAATGCTTTAAGAAATTCCCTTTGTACTGATGTTTATGATCTAAATAGTGAGATAATTTAAAAAACTATTGATATAATTTTGTGTCCTCTTACCGCATTAATAAATAGATGCTTTGAGGAAGCATTTTTCCCAGACACCTTTAAAATAACTAAGGTTATTCTGCTTTTTAAAAAGGGTGACATGACATTAGTGGATAATTACTGTCCGATTTCGATTATTCCTATTTTTGGGAAATTAGTTGAAATTCTCTTAAAATGGGCACTGTCTCAGCACTTTGAACGTAATTCAATAATTTCACCTAGCCAATTTGGCTTTCGTTCCAAATTTTCTACAACGCAAGCTGTACAGCGAGTTGTGGGTGACATAATTCGAAATATTGAGGAGGAAGAACACACATGAATCGCTTTGTGTGATCTCTCTAAAGCTTTTGACTGTGTTCCTCATGACCTGCTGCTAAGAAAATTATCGTATTATGGTATAAGAGGTTTGCCTTTACTTCTTTTTACATCTTATCTTAGAAATAGGAAGCAATATGTCAGTATCAACAACTTAAATTCAGACTTCAGCGATGTTAAACATGGCGTGCCCCAAGGATCTGTGTTGGGACCAGTTCTATTTATATTATTTATAAACGATATTTACTATTTTCTCCAGCCGTATAAATGTGTCTTTGTTGCCGATGATACAACTTTAATAGCTTCAAATAGAGACTGTTCAAATCTTCTCGATAGTTTAAATCAAATTGAAAAATTGCTAACAAATGGTTTATTACAAATAAACTTAAACTAAAGGGCGATAAATCACAGAAACTTGTTGTATCTTCGAATCATTGCATCACTAAGGGAGAAAGCGTTAAGTTGTTGGGGGTTATATTAGATGACAATTTAAATTGGAATAGTCATGTTGACTATTTGGGGAAAACACTTATTTTCTTATTACGCAAATTGAAGTTGGTATTGGGTTTCAACACACTACTTTCTGCATATTTTGCATTGTTTCATTCGCGTATTTCTTATGCAGTAACCTTATGGGGAATTCAAGTCATGCCATAAGAATTTTTCGTCTTCAGAAGAGAGCTGTCAGAGTAATCAGTGGAATTAATAATAACAGGGAACACTGTCAACCACTATTCTTAAAATTTGGTATAATGCCTTTACCATCTTTACATATATACTTCTCTAATTGAAATACATAAAAACGTCAATAGTTTTGATACCCACTCTGATTTACACAACTATAGTACAAGATCTGCAAATTTACTAAGGATACCTCATTTTAGGCTGAAAAAGTCTGAAAGTAATTCATTAAATTTTGATTTGTATAATAAACTACCCCCTGAAGTAAAGTCACTAAATTTAAATTGTTTTAAAAACAATGTTAAAAGTATTATATTAAAATATTGTTTTTATTCAATTGAAGATTATTTACGGGCATCACTCTAATAAACAAGAAATTGATAAATAATAATAGATGATAAAAGATTACCCATTTAAAATCGCATTGTATTTACTATTGATGTGGAGTAGAACTACCCGATATTTAGTTTAAATTTGTTAATTAGTTTAATTTTGTTTTATGTGTGTTCATAGGTGTATGTATGTGTATATGTGTGTGTATATGTGTATATACGTGTGTATATGTATGTATGTGTGTATGTATGTATATGTTGCATGCATGTGTGTATATGTGTATGTATGTATGTATATACACTGGTTTGTCATATATGTTTTTATTTATACGGATATATTAGGTACATTATAGCTTATGTATTTGTATTTGTGCTTTGTATATTTATATTTATATATATCAACCCTGATGATCTTTAAACAATTTTTTTTAACTAAGATTTTGTGCTCTGACTTGCTACAAATGTACAAACCTGTATATAATGTGGTTTAATAAACGATATCTATCTAATAAACGATATCTTTCTATGTTTAAAATATGTTTTCTCTTAAAAGCAACGGACTACCATTATAAGATGGAAAAAATGTGTAGCTGTTTAAGTAGTCAATGATAATCAAGCACAAATAAATGAAAATTACTTTAAACGAATTTAGTTTCAAGATTTGCAAATCCTATAAAAAAATTCATTGTTCACACGTGAGGCACTCACAGTCTTACCACAAGTCAATGGGTGGTGGTGCCTGGGTAGGGTGTTCGGTTAAACTTTTTGCATTTACATACTTTTCTTCGTGAAGACAATATAATTAAACAGTCTTACTAGTTGCTCCTGTGCTGAATATAAGGCCTGGGACTTAAGGAACTCTAACGAACTCAGCTACTTCCACAAGTAGCATCGTTCTTTCCAACAATAAGGTTTAATAAAACTATTCGAATTTGGAATTTAACTGATAATTCAAATCATTTCCATATAATTTATAAGGAATGTGGTCCAAATTATTTATTTAAAAAAACGGACATTAGTAAACCAAGTAAATATAGCACCTGAATAGCTTTGTAAATGAGAAATCATTACACCTGATTAATTTTAGGAGGTTTTTATTTTATTTTTGCCATGGATGTATACTATGTATATTACATCCATGATATTCTAAACATCAAGTTTGTTTAGTCACAATTTACTCTAAAAGGTCCCGTCTAGGTTGAAACGTATTACTTCCTCACCCCTCAAGTGAGGAACGTATGTATTCGTGAACAAAATTTTGAAAATTTTTATTGCATTACTGAACGAATCTCGACGAATTATGACGATACACAAAATTTCTGAAAAAAAAAAAAAATTCTGTCTGTGTGTGATTCGCGATAGCAGCTACAGTTTTTGATATAAAGCTTTCAAATTTGGTACACACATTCTAGAAGTCAAAGAAAAGATTGAGCTCATTTATGAGCAAAATCGGTTCTTAAAATTTGAAATCCAAAAAAAATATTAGTGACATTTTTGAAACGTCAATTTGAAATGTCAAAATTTTTGTTGATATTTCAAATTTTAAAATATTAGTGACATTCCACCAATGTGACTTTTTTTGAAACGTCAATTTGAAATGTCAAAAAAAATATTAGTGACATTCCACCAATGTGACCTTTTTGAAACCTCAAAAAATTACTTTTCAAAAAAAAAAAAAATATATTAGTTACATTCCACTAATGCGACTTTTTTGAAACGTCAAAAAATTACTTTCAATACAACACCACACATCGAGTTTTTTGAAACGTCAAAATATGACTTTTTTAAAACTTCAAAAATTACTTTTATTATAAACTCCACCACACGTCGAGTTTTGCTACGGTAAGGAAGTTCTGATCCCTAAATAATTGGCAGCGGTTTTTTTTTCATTAAATTATTTTTTGTAATTAGGCAGATAAAAACATTAAAAAATATTTCGTAGATTTTTATCTTGCTAAGGACTTTTTCTGAAACCTATTAAATAAAAATATACAAACTGCGGCTAAAGTCATTAAACACTTATTTTATAGACTTCATTTAGTCTATTAAAGAATTATTATTTTTAAATTATTAAAATTGCAATCCCCTGTTATTGTCTATGCCCATGTTATTGGACGAGCTTTGACAGAAATAACACCACTTTTTCTGAACTGACAGCAGATAAGTTGTCTCACAACAATATCTAGAAAATGGCAGCAATGCTTACATCCCTCTTGCTTATAAATCCATGGTTATCGGCATATCCAGGACCAATGGCCTAGTATATTACATAACAAGAAATGTTTTAAATGTTATAAATATGAAGTACTAATTTTGACTCAAGTTGAATTACTTTGCTGCGTTGTAGGCCAGACTGACAGATAATGCATTTTAAAATTTATTGATTATTAATGTAACGGCAAGAATACATTTCTACTAGAATAATATTGGCAGCCCAAAGAAATTAATATACATGCAGTTTACCTGAATTGACTAATTTTCCATTTAAACGATCTTTCATATGCTCTTGGAACTCCATATACTCCTTTAGGTCCTTTGGGCGCACCAGGCCTTGGATCATCAAATGTTGTTGTTTTAGTATTATGATCAACAAAATATCGTTTATTATCTTCTGTATATCTAATTTCCCAACCTGGAGGCAATGGTAGCTCTTCCAAGTCACTTATTTCTTGCCCTTGTGTACGTGGGTCCTCCCATTGTGTAGTTCGATTTTTGTGATTGACAAAATAAACACGCCCTGAAAATAAAAGTTATTTTTGTTTTTAAATACTTAAAAAATTATTGCTATTTTATATTACCAACCTTCAGGTTGAACACGTCTCTCCCAACCAGATGGCAAAGGCCCTAACCCATCATCTTCATCGGCAACTACAGATGGGCCAGGTATTGGACCAGGTTGATGTTGAGGATATAAAAATCTTTGATTACCTAAAATTTTCATTAAACCGTAACATGAAAAAAAACACCAAAAAGAAAGGCTAACTACCTTGTTGAACAATATGTTGTCTTTGTCCCTGCCATTGCTGATAATGCTGAAGTCTTTCAGAATTAGGTCTTTGCCAAGTTGTTGTTCTTGTATTGTGGTCTACATAATAAACACGACCTCTTGGATCACGTCTCATTTCCCAGCCAGGAGGTAGAGGCTGAGGACGCTCCCATGATGTTGATCTTAAAACAAAATTCATTATAAATTATTTTACCCTGATTGTGAGTAAATATAATGGAAGAGACAAATACGATAGAGTAGACACTTCTTTTGTTATATTCTTATTAGAGTAAAGTATAAATGCAAATCTAATACCTTGTATTATGATCAACATAATACCTCCTTCCATAGGTATCAAATCTCATTTCCCAGCCTGGAGGAAGGGCTCAGATTCTGTTCTACTTTCATCTGAATCAGAGTTAATGACGTTACCATTCGGAACTGTTGCTGGAGGGCCTATATTACCTATGAAATTAAAAGTTAAACTAATTACTGTTTACGATTTTTTATGAGGATTATACAAAGTACAAAAATAAAAAGAATACATCTAAAATAAGCCAGACTGACAGATAATGCATAAGAATGCCCATATTCATGGAGGCAGTTTGCCACACAAAACATTTAATTGAATTATAATTGATTATTTTCAGTTTTTTTTTAATAACTAATGAAAATTTAAATAAGAAAAATATTTGTCGTTTGCTGTTGTGGTATAGTAAGTATTTATTCATTCATGTTTACAAAATGTTAATATAATTAATAAGTTGTGCATAACAAACAATATTCTTATTACATAGATAACAATAAATAAAAATTTGTACATGTAGATACAGATTGGTATACAAACATGACCGTAAATAAAAAACAAACAAGCAACAAACAAAACAAAAGAAGATATAATAAAATTTAAAATTTGATTTGGAATTAAAGTCTATACACTTAAACTTTGCAGTGATGGGTTGGACTTAGTGAGCCCGATTTACAATGGGCAAAGTAGCGAATGTATTGTAAATTGCTTATTTCCAGGCATAATAAATATATCATTGTGGGTTACTTATTTATTACCAGGCGTAAAAAAATATGTCAAGGCATTAGAATTAAGATAAATGTCTTTTAGGTTTATTGAATCAGTGGAAAAATATTTCAACAGAGTGTACATGTGTAATTTAATTACAATAACAAGAAATGTCTTTTAGCCTGCTTGGTTGGCACTGGAAAGAAACAAAATAACAAAAATAAAATTGCCATATTTTCTTTAGTTTTGATTAAGAAACTAAAATGACTGGTTACATCCTAATTTAATAAAAAATTTCGATTTAACTATAAGAAAGCAAACGTCTTAAAAATTTCCATTACTTTTTTGTGTACCCATAAAAAATAATGTCAGAAAATGAAACAATTTTAAATTCTACCTGCTTTAGAGCGGACCAACTTTTTGCTGCACAATTTTCATATTTCTGCTTTAAACAATGTTATGTTCCTCTCTATCTTAATATAAAACAATATGCTGCATTTTGAGCATTTAGTACTACTGGCCTGTATAAAAAAGTGATTAAGTTTATATCAACAACAAAAATCCTTATTTCGTCGAGATCTATCGACTGTTAAAATTTTCGCTATTAAAACTGAGTCACCTCGTATAATAAAAAACAGTAAATCATTAAAACATCAAATACCTTACCAATTATTATTATAAAATCAGGCAATAAGAATATCAATAAAGGTAAATAATTTAATATAAACATTACACTACATATAAGTTAAATTATTGTAAAAGTAAAATTATACAACATATATTATTATTTTTAGGTAAGGTTAAGGAAATATATTAGTCATTAACCATTAGGTTTAATACTTACATATTAATATTAGTCGTTGAAAACACAATTCAATTTATATCAAAACACAATCTACAAATGTCCAACTACTATTAATGCCTATGAAATAAAATAAACAATGAAAATTGAATTAACCGCAATCGAAACTTTGCACTTGTGTATATCTGCCAGCCGTCTGCACCAATCATCAGCGCGCACTAAACATTCTTTATTTTGTTTCCTATCCTGGCTAACGCTGCAAAGCTTATGTGAATAGACCTTAATGTGGTAAGAGGAAAATTGTAATATTACAGATTATTATGAATCATATACTCATTGAACTAATTGTAACAATTCTCAGTTAACAGAATTTTTATACTAGTTTTGAATTGTTTTTGATTAAACAATTTATATTTATGTGGCAATTTGTTATATGCTTTAAGAGTTAAATATTTAGGGTTATTTTCATACAAACTGGTCCAGTGTAGAAGTATTTCTTATATTATATGCTAATTTCTTGTATTATATATACATATATATATATATATATATATATATATATATATATATATATATATATATATATATATATATATATATATATATATATATATATATATATATATATATATATATATATATATATATATATATATATATATATATATATATATATATACATATATATATATATATATATATATATATATATATATATATATATATATATATATATATATATATATATATATATATATATATATATATATATATATATGTTGTTTTTCAGGTTTTCGCGGGTGGTGAATGTTAAATTCGTTTTCCGGGTATACTCCCGCGTAGGTGATAGGCTCCGAGAGGGACCATGGTTGTCTGAACGACGTTTCGGCAGAATCTCATCTGCCATCTTCAGGTTCTAACAGATAACTGCTTACTGCGGCTTCTGGTTACTCGAACTGAAAAAGACGTTTTCTGGATCTGGCAGTTCTTTATATACTCTACCTATGTTACGCTCTGTTGCTCGACACACTCCGGGCGTCATGGTCTGCTGCACCCATCTCCTGATTTCGAGCGCGGCTTCGTGTAATCGGTCCTGTTCGGGCGCGCATGCGTGTGTCTGTGCTTATGTCACGGTCTGTTGCACCCATCTCCTGATTTCGAGGGCGACTCCGTGTACTTGGTCCTATTAGATTAGCTCTGGTTGGTTCCTCTTCGTGTGTTCGTTGCGTTATGTTTCTTGCTTCCTCATGGACAGCAGCATGCAATACCAGAGCAGGCTTCCATGTGGTAGGTAGTCTTTGGGTGTCATCTCGTGTATTTAGATTGTGTGGTCTTTTCTCTATTTCTATGGCCTCCCTGATGATTCTTGACTTGTAATGCTCGATATTGGCAAGTGTTTTTGTTTTGTCGAAATCAATCCTATGTCCTGTAGTTTTGACA
Organism: Rhamnusium bicolor; assembly: GCA_029963845.1. NCBI lineage: Eukaryota > Metazoa > Arthropoda > Insecta > Coleoptera > Cerambycidae > Rhamnusium > Rhamnusium bicolor. Next base: position 217,499 of record JANEYF010002698.1, read on the forward strand.
TG
>JANEYF010002698.1:220000-330000 GCA_029963845.1 Rhamnusium bicolor
TCCACGATATAAAATTTCAACACTGTAAAAGCTTCTAACTCCAGTATCAGCAGCCATTTTCAATGTGCGAATCAACCAAAATAGTTCACAATTCTGTTATTAGCTGCCAATTTTCAGATTAGAAGTTAAAATAATATATAAAAACATTATTATAAGTACATAAATGTAAAAAAATTTATGTGGATGGTTTGGTACAAATGTTACCTACCAATCGTCACGGGGACAGAAAAGATCCATCAGTATCGAGAAAAACTTGTTCTGTAATCTATAACTTGAGAAAAGGGGATGGATTAGTAAGAGTCTGAAGACAATGTTTTTGAATACATTGTGTATAGGGAAATGGTGCGTACTAAATTGGAAGAAATCATTGAAACAAAATGATGTTCTTGAACCAAGCTGAAGAAAAAGATTCGTTATTACCAGCTCTTAAAAAATCAAATAAAATCAATCCTTTCACGAAAGAAAACAAAGCAATCAATGATTTTCTTAATGAATTGCTGACGATGGAGTCACATTATGGTCGGAAATCAACAGAAAAAAATTATCTCTTATCTGAATGGCCATCGAAAAAAGCCCTCTACAACTTCTACGTGAAAAAAATGGTGTGAAGAACGTAATATAAAATCCCTATCTGTATGTACATTTAATAATGCTATGGATATAAGAAACATCTCCTTATATAGGCCCAAAAAGGACCAATATCAAATTTGTTATTCACACAAGTTGGGATACTATTCAAATGATCAACATGCCTTACATATTGAAAAGAAAAAAGATGCTACAAAAAAAAAAACAGAAAGACAAGGAAAGAGAAGATTATGTGTTCACTATGGACCTGCAAGCTGTTCTTTTATCACCACAATCCACTGTATCCAGTTTATATTACAAAACTAAGCTTTGCGTTCACAACTTTTGTTTATTCAACTTAAAATCTAAGGAAGGAACTTGCTATTTATGGAATGAATCAGAGGAGGGGGGGCTAAATGCAGAAGAATTTGCTACAATTGTGGTTAAATTTTTATTGGAAAAAGTGATACCTCAGTTGAAAAAAGAGGGCGATAGCAATAAAATAATATTGTACACTGATGGCTGTACATATCAAAATCGAATTGTCACAATGAGCAACGCTTTACTTAATTTAGCCATGACAAACCATAGAACAAACATTTTTAGAAGTTATTCATACTCAAATGGAGGCCGACAGTATGCATGCCATGATAGAAAAACAGCTAAAAAAGCATAAAGTGATCAATATCCCGGCTGAGTACATTGATGTATGTATCAAGACTAGAAGAAGTCCCGAGCCATATAATGTCTACTACTTGACTCGTGATATTTTTAAAAAGTTTGATGTCGAATTTTTCAAGTCGGTACGGCCTGGGAAAAAAGGGTAACCCCAAAGTTACCGATGTGCGTGCTCTTCAATATAATTTTGATGGTGAAATTTTTTTAAATTACGATTTGCGGATGACTGGACCTTACTACCTCAAAGGCGAGATAGAGAAGTTAGAACAAGAACTTGGGATGAATTGCCGAAATTATACACATACCGGTGTAAAATTAAAAAAAAGAAGTATGAGCATCTTCAAGAGTTAAAAAAGGTGATTCCTTCTGATTATCATGACTATTACGACAACATTCCGTATGACAATTAAGTTAGATTCTATAAACTGATCTATAGATCAGTACGCAAAGTGAGATTTTGTTTTTTTCTTTATTCTTAATAAGAACCAATATTTCGTTTGTTATTTTTGATAAAAATATTTGTTTAATGATATCTGCAAGTTACAGTAATATTGTTTAGAAATTAGAGAATAAACTTCTAACTCCAAAATAACTATCTCATTATTTTATAAAAAACTTCTAACTCCTTAATTATCTTAAAAAAAGTAAAACATAATAAAATTTTAATATTTTTCATTCCATTACCACGTCCCAATTTTAATTTTATAATAATATGGTGATTGCACCATACATTTAAAGTTTACAGAAGCTGTAAATAGTTTTTATTGTCTCCTGTAAAATTTACATTTTTGGAGTTAGCAGGTTTGCAGTTTAAGCCATCGTTATATAAATGATTATTAATAAACACTACCTTAAAGAGAACAGATTTACATATCTCAGTTACATAATGGACCCAATATGAATTTATAAACATAAAAAATTTTGAAGTCATTTTGCTGATCCCAATATTTTTTTAAGGTTGCTGTGTCGATCATTTAAACAAACAAAATTATGTTTATGCAATGAAATTCTAATGTCCGGGCCTTGCTTTTAGTAATATAACTTCGCAAATATGAAAACGAAGAGTATATTGCATTTGATCGGTATATTTTCAAAATCGTTAATATCGCTCGTACAGAAAAATTTTCTATCATTGTGTTTGTGATCGAATTCTGAACAACTTTTCAAATGTCCGTCCATCTGTCCGTCCGTCACGTTTCTTGTAAGCACGATAACTCAAGAACAGAAAGTCCAACCGAGGTGAAATTTGGACGATAAGTTAGTCTTGGCTGAAGAAAAGAAACCTATTGTTTTTGGAAAAAATCTGTCAGTTAATAAAAATGTTATACCACAATTTATTTTAAAAAATGGGGTTAGGGAGATTGAAATTTTTAATGTGATATTTAAAATTGTAGCAGTTTTTATAAACACCAATTTGCTTAAAGGACGCTAACAAATGTTTCGCAAAAACAATCGGCAGCATCGGGAGAAGAGTTAATGACATTAATATGGGTCTTTGAGTAAAAAAAATTACAGCATTGAGTTAGTCATAGAATTTATAATGAAAACGACAAATTGTCCATCCCTTTGTCCGTCTATTTATCCATTCATCACATATGGCACGTCAACTTAAGAATATCTGAAGAAGTTGCAACTATTCATAAGGTCAAACAAAAACTTAAAATACTGCATAATACACGGACGAGCATTTCACTGTTCAAGCTGGCATCGTCGCGAAATAAATTAACATTTACAAGTAAAAAAATTAAATCATTTTCACAAAACTGCGAAGAGGATTCTATAGAATGTGCAACAATTATATAAAAATTTGGCGAAAAGTGTAATCGTTACATCTAGTTCCAGTTGGAACCTATTAACTAAGAGAAAAAGACGATTTATGTAGAGTACTAGGATAAGTTCTCATTAACTGACGTACAGGGTTAGTCACGTGTATGTTAACTCCCTGTTATTGTAGTCTTCACAAATACGAAAACGAACAGCATAATAATATATTGCATTTGATCGTTACATTTTTAAATTCGTGAATATCCCTCGTAGAAAAAAAATTTCATATCATTGTATTTGTGATCGAATTCTGAACAACTTTCAAAATGTCTGTCTGTCCGTCCGTCGCGCTTCTTGTAAGCACGATAACTTAAGAACAGAAAGTTCGATCGTGCTGAAATTTGGAAGGCAAGTTAGTCTTGGCTAGAGGAAAAACCCTATTGTTTTTGAAAAAATCGATTAGTAAATAAAAATGTTATTAGTTACTTTGTCTTAAAAAATGGATGTGTGGGGTTGAAACCTTTAATGTGATATTAAAACTGAAACATTTTCTATAAACATCAATTTGCTATAAAGGACATTGACACATTTTTCGCAAATACAATCAGCATCATCAGGAGAATGGTTAAAATATATAGGTCTTAGAGTAAAAAAAATTGCGCCATTGAGTTAGTCATAGAATTGTTAATGAAAACGACAAAATTTCCATTCGTCTGTCCGCCAATACATCCATTCGTTACATTTCCTACTGCCAAGAAGATCTGAAGAGGCACCTATTCATAAGCATACATAACTTAAAATATAGCATAATACACAAACGAACATTTCGCTGTCCAAGTTGGCATCACCGCGAAATAATTAAACAAGTAAAAAAAAGTTATTTTAACTAAACTGCGAAGAATATTCTATTGAATGTTCAACAATTATAATAATATAAAAACTTGGCTAAGAGTATAACTTCTATATCTAGTTTGTATTGAATTTAATACAACCAATAATGGTTTGCCTTCTTTACTTCTTTTGTTTTCTTTAGAGGTATTTACATTTAATGGAAATAGTTTTTGCTCTCTACCGCTTCCGGTTATACAGGAAGTCACTGTAGTCGATATAGAGATATTTCCAAAAAAATTATTGGTTGTACGTACTGACGCAATAATACAAATAAGAATAGATGTTGAAATTAAGGAAAAAGTAAAATAAATACCGGAGATTTATAAAAAAATACTTCACACTAAAAAATATGGATGAAAAGGTTTTTTAAGAAAGAATAATGTTCATAATTTTGCTTGAATATATTATTTTGATATGACTAACCGTGTCGAAGAAAAGTGAAGAGAACATGACATTAAAATAAATTCTTTATAAAATATACCGGGTGTGCTGAAATTAGTAGTAAACATTTTAACTGCATATTCAAAGTCCAAAAATAAGAGAAAAAGTTCCTATAAACATGGTACGAAAAATTCTTTTTACAGCTGATGATCTGAAAATTACTTCTACATTTTTGTATGTGGATTTATTCACTTTTTATACGAAATTATAAAAATAAAACTGTCAAATAAATTGATGCCAATTGATATTTCTATTTCATGGCCTAAATTCTAAAAAGTCCAGTTTTCCCACGGTGTGTAACATAATTTTCAAATTGATTTTGCTCGAAAACCATGCAACCTAGTGAATTGGCAAATTTTATAATTTCGAATAGAAAGTGAATAAAATTCACACAAAAAAAAGTTGGGTTAATTTTTATCTTCGATCATCTCTGTATGTAACGCATGTATTTAGAAATAGAATACCGAAGTTAAATTGTTTGTTAAATTGAATGAACATAGAAACATTTTTTATCTGCACGTCAGTGTTCCTCCACATAACCTGTATTTGATAAATAAGTTTTTACAAGAAACTTCTTACGATCAGTGGATCGCCAATAATGGATCTTCCCTATGGCCTTCTCGCTAGTCCGATTTATCAGTTCTAGATTATTTTGTTTGGGGAATTATTAAAAGTAGAGTTTATGAGAGCCCATTAACAACTATTGAAAATTGTATGCAGAGAGTAAAGAAATACATTTCAAAACTTACCACATGAATCAATTAGAAAAGCTACCCATGAAGAACTAATTCAAAGGTGCGAAAAATGTGTGGAGGTTCGAAGGCGGAATTTTGAACAATTATTAAATTAAAATCGAATCATGTTTGTAGTTGATTTTATCTTAGCAATTTTAGTTTATGCAAAGTGTCTTCATTCCAATTAATAGGCATGTTACAGTGTTTAGTGTTATTTTCTGTTATTGTGGATATCTAGCAACAGCTTTTGAATTCTTGCCTTAACAGAGCCATAGTTTTTAAAATTATCCAGTATGCGTTTTACAGTTGGTGACGATTTCAGTTTTTGTGGATATTCCGAGTACCAAATGTGCTACAACTCTTGATATTACTTTATCACATTCCCATAATAAACAAATTAAAAAAGTCTTCGTGGATGTAATTTAAACGCGGGGGCATTTTTTGACGTAACAGAATGACTGACATTACTGATTGTTTCTAATCATGGCTAATTTGATAAAATTTTTCTAACAATTCTTGAATTTCTAAGAAAATCGCAGATATTTCAAAAAGTTGTAATTTAAACCCTACAATGCCTATGTCAGAGAAAAAGTAATTTATTTGTACATAATTTAATGCAAAATTGGGTGTTCTATTTGACTTAAACAAGTTTTCGCGGTTTGAAGTTTACAAAATGTAACGTCAAAAATGGAACACTTGGTATACTAATATTGAATGTAATTTAGTTGTAGAGTGCAGCTCTCCTTGTGTTTTTCTACATACCAGAAAGCAAATGAGTATCTATTACGAAGAAAGTTATAAAGCTTATTGTAAACCATTACACCCGTAATTTTTTTTAAATGTCAAATATCTCTGAAATGGCTAGGTTTAGGCATAGGGTATCCTACATGTTTTTGACTCAGAATTTTATGCTCTTTTTCGAAAACCCTAAAGTATATAGGGTGTCTCATTTAAAATAAGCACCAACATCCGGTATAACCGGGAGTGCCCATCACCTGAAAATATTTTACCTCAGTTGCTCCCATCGACGTTAGTTCACCACCAAATTTTCAAAATTTTCCAATGTCTACTTTTCGAGATGTCAATCGCCGCATTTCATCGTGGGACATCCTGTATAGTATATACTACTATCTTATAAAATAGAATCATACCCAAAAAGTACGTATATTTATAAATCGTACATACTAAGTGTACAAACTGTGTTATGTGGTGCTCAATTCGTTTTACGTTTACGTTATGGCTTACTATTTTGGGGCTCGTCTAGTCATTTAAAAAGAGTTTTCAAAATACAAAACAGAGCGCAGAATTATGCTGGGCATATGCCAGTGAACATCGTGTAACTTTTTAAGTAACAATTCTTTCTTACACTTTTATTCTGTATCTTACAACAGTTGTTATTTCTATTTACTGTTTTATATTGAATTTTATTAGGTTTGCTTGTCTTTTATTTTATAATTTTTGTGAAATTATGTATTTTCATGATCTTTAAAATTCTTTTTGGTTGAGGCTTCTTACATTTTGACTTTTCCTATACTATGTAGCATAGTCCACTGGAATAAATGAAATAATGGTATTAATTATTATTATTATAGTATACTTCCACGTCCAGTTTTTATTACTATTACACTTTTTTGTCCCGAATTTTCTAAAAATCAATAATTGTGCTCAGAATATTCGAAATCCTCAACCACAACAACTTATAAACCGATAAGACAACTTAAATACTTTATTATACAACAATATTTGTGCACGAAGGGTTTGCAGCATAAAATCCCTTTTGACAAAAAAAAAATTAAAAAACCAGTGTATAAAGATTTCTTTTTAATTTATCCTAATTACAATGCAACTAAACAGATAGTTTAAAACAGAATGAATGCTGAGTAAATAAATGTTAAAAGCCAAAACGCTAACACAGCCAAGACGCGGCTCCAGGGTAATATAAACAAAAATATATTCAAAAGATAACTATAATATGTGTATTGTTAATTCAGGGTCGTCCACCGTTGCTTCGTGCATATAATATATATAAAAAAAGTATCATACATACACACTTGTCACTTCCAGAGATCTAGCAACATCGCATGAAGTGGCAACGACATATCAACTTCCTAAAATATTATATATTTTGGAAGTCACTTAAATATCTTTTGTATGTCATATATAACGATTCACAAAAGTCAATAATCTTTTCCCCTCTGTTGACATTCGGATTAAGAAGGTCCCCCTAACAACAAATATGATAAATATATGGGAAAATATAAGCAGGAAGACTCGGAAGTCAGGGAAGACTCTGTCATATACTGGAAGTGACAACTTAACAGGTATCAATATATATATATATATATATATATATATATATATATATATATATATATATATATATATATATATATATATATATATATATATATATATATATATATATATATATATATATATATATATATATATATATATATATATATATATATGTATATATATATATATATATATATATGTATATATATATGTATATATATATGTATATATATATATATATATATATATATATATATATATATATATATATATATATATATATATATATATATATGTGGAAAGTATTTAAATTGAAGCAAAACACCTACAGTAAAATATATGCATTCCAACGTTATCTCTGTAACATAAACAAAACTTTAAGAGCACACAAACTATGTTAAAATATCTCAGTTGCGTTAAAACAGACAACCAAACAGCATGTAATAGAAAAAATGTTAAAACAAATTCCTAATAAATAATAGTGTAAGTAAATTTTAATGTATAATAACCATATAAAAGGTATATATCGACCCATGCAACGAAGACTATCGTAAGTCGCTTTTAACCAAACCGAGAAAAACATATTTAAAAATGTACATGTTCTAAGTCCTACCGATTATACTGAATCTAAAGAATATTTTGAATTAATTTTTGTGCTAATTTGTTTAGAGGTAATAATATAATAGTAAGTAGGTACAAAAATTTTAAACAAAATTTTTTTTTCTTTTTTTTATGACTTACTATAGTCTTCGTCAATGTTTTCAAAAGAAAATGTAAACTTGCTTTATGTTTTAGACATTTATTTCTGGAAAAAAAAATTATTTTATGAAATCGAGCAAATGAGTATATTTTTAATTAGAATAGGAACTCTCCACTTCTGAACTCTCCACTTCTGAACTCTCCACTTCTTCACTCTCGCTGTCTTTCTGATTGTGTTCTGGTTTTTTGCCTTTAGACGTAGTATTTCCTTTAGCAGAGAGTGAGAAGTAATACTGATGATAAATCTTTGGGATATCATTATTTTTACATAGCTCCAGTAAACCAGTCAACTTTTTTGAATCTATGGGAAGTAATGCTGAATATAACATTGGTAAAGTTTCACAATCACCGTTAATATGTTTTGACCTTCTTTTGAGTTTTTTTCTTAAATTAATCATTGTCATGTTTTCATTGTAACCATACTTGAATTTCATTTCATAAGGTTTATCTGGCGAAAAGTGTGTTTCTCTTATCTTGCTGATTTTTATTTTTTTCTCCATTTTCATCCTTGTCCCAATTTAAGATTTTCACAAGTTCTTTGAAACTATAAAAATCATTCTGGCACATTTCTTTGACGGCATACGGTTTCCCAGTGACTTTTGCCATACGAATCAACATCACCCATTGATCAGGAGTAAAAATTGTTGACTGGCGTTTCTTTGCGTTTTCAATTACAGCGTGCATACTGTCGCCTTCATTTTGTGTATGGCCCTTTTCTAGAAAACGATGGGTAATTTCTATGTCAAAAGTTCTAGAAGCATGGTTGAACATAGTAAAAACAAAACGGTTTCTATTTTGTCCACCGCAATTGTCAGAATAGAGAACAACTTTTTTAATTCCCTTCTCTTTCTGTTTCTTAATAAAATCAAACAGACAGCTTCCTATTTCGTTTGGTCCCCTCTTCGCAATCACTTGATTCCATACATAACAATGACCTTCGTTATTTCCCATATCGTAAATAGTGAAATTATAAGTTGCCAACTTACTCTTGTAATAAAAACTGCTGACTTCCGATTGTGGTGTTACTAGAACTTTTTGAAGGTCGAAACAAGCCACACATATTGTCTTATCATCTACTGCTAGAACCTTGTCAGCATCTTTCAAGCTTCTAGCGAATTCCTTATTACGGAGATGTTAGTTATGTTTTACCTCCATTTTAAGTTTATCTGCTGGACTTGCCATCGCATAGGATGCACACCTATCGCATTGATCTTTTTTTTGGTTTGAAAAAGCGATGTTGTATTCTGCATTGAGAATTTCTCTATATTGTCTAGAGTAGCCACGTCACGAGTAACGTTTTTTTGCTGCAAATATTCTTGGTAGAGTCGATGCATTTTAGAAATATTCAGACCTTCTTCTAAGTACATTTTGGTAGATTTTTTTCTTGTATAGTGAGAAGGGACTAAAGGAAAGAGGTTGATGTGTTCTTTCACACTATTGCGTAGTTGTTCAGTTATTTTGTGCGGTCTAACATTATGTTTACCTCTTTTATCAGTTTCAACAAATCCAGTTTTTCCTATTTTATTCAAAGCCGTTGTTACCCATTGTTCTGATATCCCATGAGTGTTGGGAAACATTGTTTTACAAACCTTTATTTCGCTGTTGTCAATAAAAAACATAATATTTTCTGGAGAGATTTCTCCTTGATTTTCCATTCTTTCCTACCTTTTTATCTTCAGATCTAACGAATTTTGCTATGTAATCCCACTGTCTGGTATGATCTCCTATCTTCCAAAACTCCTCAAATATTTGTTTCCTGCTTTCTTCCTTAACCTTTGAACGACATTTATTTCTGCATTATTCTGAACAAGCGACTTTCATTTTCCGAGCGGAAATTACTTTTCCTTTTCGATTTGTATGTTGTTGTCCTAAATTATGTTCTCTTTTAGCCTTAACATCAATCCATTCGGTAAAATTCCTTATGCGCTTTCTACATTTTTTCTGATTTATTGTAATTTTTCGCTTTTTTATTATATTGGCGTTCTGATTAGGAATTTGAGATTCGTCAGCTGATTCGGATGACCCTTCATCTTCCACCACATAATCAGGATCAAGGTCAGAAAAATCGGACAAATCCAAAATTCTGCTAAGTTCTTCTTGGTTTATTTCTTGTACAGGCGTCGAGATGTTTTTGTTTTGTGCATTATCCTCATCCTCGGACCCCGAATGTATATGAGATGAACTTGCAACTTCAGCATTCTTATTCACTCTCACATCTACTGAATCTATAGTCCCAGATTTATTACCAGAAGAATAGGATAATTTTTCAGAGAAGTGGTTACCATTGGTTTCGGAGATAGGACCTGGAAGAAAACAAATTTTGAACCCTTCATTTTGATCTGGCATGTATATATACAGGGTGTCCGAAAAATCATGGGATATATTTTAATGTACTCTAAAATTAAGTTCTCTGCAAGATTTTAAAACAGATATCGTGCCATATACCTTGTATGCCAAATATGAATAAAATACTAATAATATAAGTTTCTATTATATAAATGAAAATCAGAAAGAAATCAAGTTTCCGGTTCTATAATTTCTTTAGAAAGCACTTGCCACCAAAAATCCATTAATATTTATTTTTAAATGAGGAATCTATCATTAAATTAAATATCTTAGAGATACTAACACAATCTGAGTCTTTTATAAAAATATTAACGTAAATACTGATATGTAAATACTGATTATAGTTACTTACTTGGTTTCTGCCAACTATTCCAACCTGAACAGCTTTGTCGTGTCTCCACACTGTGTTCACTACACTGTGTTGATAGTTTTAAAATTAATTTAGTTCTTTTATTCAATTTATATCAATTTTAAACACACTTCGAACAGTATTCTACAATGACAATAGTACATTATTAGAACATAACCTTAAATTGTTCGACGAAATCTATAGTAAATCGATATAACCTATACTCTTCCATACGCATGTAGCATCGAACACTATAGTAAGTCGACATACGATTGTCTTCGGCACGAAATCAATTACATGCGGCTATAGTAAATCAACATAACATTATTTTCGTTGAAAATTATTGTTCAGTTGGAGTTACTATATTTCAAGCATGTAATGCTGGTGGCCTAGGGTATTTATAAGAGATACTATGCTTTTTCACGGAAAAGATCTCTCTAAGATATGCATGCTTCATATATTAACTCAGAATGGCCATATTTTGAGTTACGATAGTGTTCGTTGCATGGGTCGATATGGTGTCAAGTAATAAGAAAACAAGAATATACATATATTTAACACACACAAAGTGACAAACATTACTTAAAACTACAGAAATTATATCACGTGGCTTATAAAATCTTTAGCTCGTTTTTTAAATGTTGTGGTGCTATTAATTGTGATATTACTTAATATTGGCATTTTATTAAAAATATGGGCTGCCTGATAACAAACAATTTTTATAAAATTCGGTTCTATATCGAGGGATAGCGAGTAAATTATTATTTCTAATTTCAACATTATGTAAGTCATTGCGACGTATCATTAATTCCCGTAGGTAAGCGGGAGTAATAGTAGTAATGGTTTTGTATATCAGGCAGCATACATGTAAAAGCCTCCGCTGGCTCATTGTAAGCTAACCTAACTCTCTGAGATGCGGACTGATATGTACACTTCTTGGTAAAGATAAAGCGAATCTTATGCATGAGTTTTGTATCTTTTGTAATCTGTATTTATTAATAGCAGTTAGATATGGTCCATAAACGACGTCTATGTAATTTGTAGAGGATAATACAATCATGTTGGCTAATATTCTCTTAGTAGATATAGGTAAACTTTCCCGGAATTCATAAATACTTTTTAGTTTGAAAAAACATGTTTGACAAACTTTACTGACATGTTTATTAAAGTTTAATTTAGTATCCATAATGAGACCCAGATTTGAAACACATTCTTTCCATGAAATCTCACTGTCATTTAACCTGATTATAAAATTATTGGTATCGAAATCATAACGACTAAACATAATAGCTTGGGATTTGATAGGATTTATCAGCAGTGAATTATCTGATTGTGAATTGATGCACACATTGTAGATCTTCATTTAAATAAGAATTTTCTTGGCAAATGGATTCTGATGAGTCAACAGCGAAGTTTATATAGACTTGCAGGTCGTCAGCGTACATGTGTATTGAACATTTCTGAATTACTTTACATATATCTGCGGTAAAAGTTGAAAATAGTAATGGCCCCAGAATAGATCCTTGGGGGACACCCTTTTGTGTTGTTTGAAATTCAGATAATGTTATTCCTCCGTCTTTACAAAATTTTACAGCTTGATGTCTGTCTAGGAGGTAGTTAGAAAACCAGTCTAACGTAATGTTCCTGAATTTATAAAAGTGTAATTTCGCTAGTAGCAACTCTATGTTAATCAAGTCAAATGCTTACGACATGTCAATTAGAACCAACGGTGTGCATTTACCTTGGTCAAAACCTATTGTTATGTCATTAGTGATTTTTAGAAGTGCTGTGGTGCAACTATAGTGTTTCCTAAATCCCGACTGACAGGGTGGCAAAATTTTATTTTCATTAAGATACTCAACAACTTGATGATTTAAAATTTTTTCTAGGATTTTAGAGGGTGCAGGTAATACGCTAATGGGTCTTAAATCATTTAGGGTTTTCTTTTTTTAGGAATAGGTGTTACCAGTGCAGTTTTCCATAATTGGGGTACAAGGCCACGTTCTAATGAACAACTAATGATATTGGTTAAAGGATCTAAACAATATGGTACTAAAAGCTTTAACATTTTTGCAGAGATATTATCAGCTCCCATTGCATTACTTTTCAAATTGTTTATACAGGATAAAACATCTGATGGCATAATTAGGTGAAACATAAAAGGTTCGTTAATGTCTGCACTAGTATTTTGTAAGAAACTGTTTAGAGTATTTGGATTAATTGTTATTTTTGGTCTACTGTTCAGGAAATGATCATTGACTAAGTTAGGATTACTAATGTCAGCCGGTATCTGTGTGTGACTTTTGTTTATAATTTTATGTTTACCTAATTTGCTCCAAATTTGTTTAGTATTTCTACCGCACTGCTGCATTTCAGAAGTGTAGTATGCATTCTTTTCTTTCTTGATCGCTGTGGATACAATACTCTTCAAGTCTAAATAATATTGTTTGTGATGAACTGAGAGAGTCTTTTTATATTTTTGGAATGCTTTGATTTTTAGTTTGATCATCTGTTTCAAGTTTGGGGTGAGCCATGGAGTATAGCGTTTTTTTTTGTTTTAATCATTTTACATGGACAGTGTTTGCTAAATATATCTAACAATAAGACAATATTGTTAAAATTATTTACTTTTTCATTAATATCAGTAGAACGATAGAGTGCATTCCAGTCCACAGACGAGATATCTTGGTTAAATTGTATTGAATCAATGTTGTTAAAGTTTCTAATACATAACATTTTTGTAGGTTCTCTTATTTTAGGACAAATGATCTTACAGAACACTGCTTCATGATCAGTATTAATTAGTTCACAGCACATAACACCACAATCATTTATACATTCTATGTCACTTGTTATCACCAAGTCAATAGGCGTTGCGGAATTTTCGGTAACTTGTTGGATCTAATATCATTTGCTGTAGGCTAAAAGTTTCTAAAATATCCTATAGAAATTTATTTTCGGCAGAATTTTTATTTAAAAGATTAATATTTAAGTCCCCAGTCATAATAGTTATATATATCACAGTCTTGAATGATATCTGGTAGTACGTCATATAGGCATTATAGACTAGCAAATGGTGTTGAAGGGGGTCGATACACTACTCCTATTTTGAAGGTTACTTTATCATACTTGAATTTAATCCATAGTTGATCGATATCACTATCTATATTGCCAATATTGAGGTTTTGTGGTTTAAGTATACTTTCTAGGTATATAGCGACCCCTCCACCCCTTGTCTTTCTGTCGGAGCGGAAGAGTGTATATTATCTTGTAGTAGTTTTCAAGTTACCTGACGGAAAACAGTATGTGCGATGTCCCTCAAAGTGTGGATTTAACACCAAATATACACTTTAATAGTTCAACATGGAGAAGGATGTGTGAATGTGTGGGGTTGCTTTTCGGTGAAAGGAAGTTGGCCCTATACATTGTATAAATGGGTTTATGGACCAGCATGCATACATAAGATGTCCTGGAACCATATGACAATAAGCATTTGCGTGGGCGGACTGAGCCGGGGAGGGGGGTGCTGTCCCCTGCGCCTTTCGATCCCAGGCGCCTCGGCGCCTTAACGAATTCCAAAGCGTCATACGATTGTTGCAAAATAATACCAAAAACATGATCGAATCTTTATGCAACAATACTAATACTACCACTGTACATACGTTAAGAGTTGATTGTTTTTATTTTTTAATGTTTTTTATTTTTATATCTATTTGATCCCTTATTTTTGTTTTGTACAGACAATGATCAGCTGAAAATTCTATTTTTTAAACTAATTTCTTATTCTTACAATCATTGCAAAAAAGAATGTAAAAAAATAAATTGGTTGCATATTTCACCAAGTTTGCATATGTGCTATGAGTTTGTGTCTTAATAAATATACAGGGAGCGCCACATAGCCACATTTTTTAATGGGACACCCTGGCACGTTTGAACTGCCATTTTCCGCCCCATTATAAATAAATATGAGATTATTATATGCATTTGATTCTCATCTGAATTATTCAAATAAATACACCTATAAATGCAAAAACAAGTTAACTTTAACTGTTGTTTAATAAGAAAAACAATTTAAATAAAATTAAATTTAAAATGTGTATTACAACACACAAAGAATCAATTAAACATTATAGTATTATGTTTTCAAAATGCCACCATTATTTTCCATACAGACTTAATTTTTTTATATAATTTTCTCTAATTTTTTGAAATATTATTATTTAAATTCCCTATCTCTCTTTAAATTTTTTTAAATGACGATCGTCTATGAAGTCCACTATTTCATATTCCAGAAATTCTTTGTATCTTCTTTAATTTAAACCGCCTTGGTAAAAAATCGGCTAAATAATTTTATTATTTATTATTTCACACCAAAACCCTATAGACTGACAACCTTGTCGCTAAATCTCATTTACTTGATGGGCATTTTCAGAAATTCAATACTGTTTATTTATTCTATTAAATAATCCAGAAAAAGCAAAATTAGACCGTGAAAAATATATTTGCAATGAATTATTATAAGTTTTTCAGTAGACGTTAACACTCAATTTTTGGACCACAATAATTAATTTACAGGGTTTAGATTTATTTTTCTTGAATGCATTTTGATTATATCTGTAGGACACCTCAAGATCTCGTACTCTACCCCTAATAGATTTTGAGGGTTATTTGGTAAAATATAATACAACATTTAGTTGTTTTTCTCCATTTGCCTTATAGTTTCTTTTGGTAAGTATAAATATTTGGATTTAGTTACTTCCATAACACATCATTATTCTATAGAACAAAGCCATTTTTAATTATTTATTTTTATATAAAAAAACTCTAATAAGTAAACAGCAGGTAATCAAAACCGATTATGATATAGAAATTAAATTGACCGCTTAACAATTTTTTATTTATTTATTTAATTTGCAGAATAGTGATATATATACAGGGTGTTTCATTGGGAAAGGGAAATGCGTTAACATTGGGTACGGGTCACCGAGGTTGTTCCAAATAACCCATACTTAATGGGTCTTTCGCCCTTTATGACCGAGATATCGGGTCATTTATGAATTTCACCTTTTTTTTATTGACATAACTTATGAAACCCGTAATTATTGAATTTGGACACATATTCTCCATACTTGACGATCCACTAAGGGCCACCATAGACGAGCAGCTTGAAGCAGTTGGAGCCGACAGCTTCAAGCTGTCACATTTGGGCGATCTGCAGTTTCAGTACAAAATTAGACGTTTGCAATACACGGAGTTCTCAAGCAGTTAGCTGCGGTCGTAGCCAAAAAAATGCAGTGAGCTTACTGTGGAGAATCGCCATGCTGCAGCAAAGACCGCCCAGCCCGCCGTAGACTGACCGCTTCAAGCAGCCAGCTCCGACTGCTCGCCAGTCCTCCCTCCGCGCCCCGTGGCTCATCCGAAGTATTTATCGCCCGCTCTTCACTTGACTCGCATCGCTTATTCATTTCTGTCGTTTCGCCGCGCAAAATGGCGAATATTGAAAATTTCGACGAAGATTTGTTTATCAACAAAGTTAAAACACAAGAGTGTATCTGGAATTACAAAAGTGAGATATTACAGCGACAGAATAAAGAAAGATAGTGCTTGGGCAGCTGTATGTGAGAAATTTGTTCCAGAGTTTAATACCAAAACAGTACAAGAAAAAAAACCAAATTGGTAAGTTCACTCAATGTTTATTTTTTAGGTATCCATACAGTTACCATGACTACAACATTGGTAAGTTATGGTATTCACGAATTAGTACCGTTTACCACTGCCAATCTAATTTTCCTTTTTCACTTATGAAGTAGTTAGCGAATGTATCACGGATGGAGTTCAGTGCTGGGCCTCCTTGCTGAACATGTACTGCGAAGATCCTACGTCTTCAAACCCTGTGACGGTTAAACAATTTTCTAAACGATAACCATCTCTCTCGCGCATGAAGTTGTGAATCATACAACATGCTTTGACTATCGTTTTAGAAAATTCGACAGACACATTTAATGGCCGATGGAATATGCGCCATTTGTTTGAAAGTATACCGAAAGTGCACTCAATGTATCTTCGGGCACGTGACAGTCTATCGCTGAAAATTCTTTTTTTCTCAGTTAATTGTTTTCCTCCAAAAGGCCGCATTATATGCTCTTGTAAGCTGAAGGCTTCATCGGCAACAAACACGTTTGCCAAAGCTGGTCCTGTAGTTATTTTCGTTGGAGCTGGAATATTCAGTTTTTTTTCTTCTATTTTTTTATAGAATTCACTGTCCTCAAATACTTCCATATGATCCAAGATCTATGAATGTGAATTTATAATCACTGTCACACACGGCCATCAACACCAAAGAAAAGTAGTGCCTGTAATTGTAATACAATGACCCGCTATCAGTTGGTTTTATAATTCTAATGTGTTTGCCATCAACCCCACCTATGTAGTTCGGAAAGTTAGCACGTGTGCGGAAACCATTTTTTATGTTTTGTCAGTTTTCTTCGGTCAATTCTACATAGCAAATATTTTTCATATATTTCCAAATATTTTCACATACGTCTTTGACTACTTTTCCTATCGTCGATGCCGAAACCCTATAGTTATATTCGAATTCAGCGAAAGTGCTCCCTGTTGCCAAGTATCTGAAAAAAAATCATGATTTACTTATTGGATTTTGTATTGTTTCAGCAAAAACTCTACAGCAAAAATGGAGTTTTGAGAGACGGTTTCAACCGGTATGTAAGCAAGACAAAAAAAAAACCAGGAGTGGCTCAGAAGCAAGTCGAATACGTCAATACCTATACTTTCATGAGATGTCATTCTTATTACTATTGGTGAAAGAGAAAGCAGAAACAGTAAATAGCTTAGAAGACGAAACGGGGACCGAGGGTGCAGTTATGACTCAGGAACAACAACGCGGTCGCAAGCGAGGCAGTGCAGCGAAAGATGATTTAATTGCACAATTGTTTGCAGATATAAAAAAAATATACAAGGAAAATGCATTAATTTATGAAGCAGATTATGATAAACTATTTCTTTTGGCTTTACATGGCGATTTTAAGAAAAAATTCTGATGATTACAAACTAGACGCTAAATGAAGAAATGCTGAAAGTTATAAAAAAATACAAACTATTGTCCTCTGAAAATGGTCTATATCCCAGCCAGCCCATCCTACCTGCAGTTCAACCATCAGCTATCATCCTACTCACAGCTCAACTATGATGGACACTCCACTTCTACATACGTTCAGCATATCAATGAACTCCAACAAAATACTACAAGAACCGTAGAAATTAGCGCACTGTCTCCTGAGTCTGTCAATTGTGATTCTATACTGGTCTCTTGAATGTAATATTGGATGCACCCACATATTTCAACGCTTCTACGCATTCATTTACGCAATAATAGGAGAAGCTCGGAATTATGATGCAACTGAATAAACAGTGAACAGAGGCAGCTTGAAGCAGTCGTGTTGCAGTCGAACTCAACTGCAATATAACTGCTGATAGCAGTCAGCTTTACGGTCGATTCCCATCGCAGCCGACTGCACTCGTGCAGCTGGCCCTGACTGCTTCAAGCTGGTCGTCTATGGCGGAAAAAATGAAGTAAATCCAAGTCCAGCTTGACGAAAAATTAACAAATTATTCCATCCTCAAAACAATATATCTGAATTTTTAAAATTTCTTTCCATATTTGAAAAGAGCGTAAAAACTGAATTCAACAATGTACTTTTTATTTTTCCACAGATAATTTTACTACTAAAATTTTAATTTCAAATTGTAGTTTATGAGCATTTTTGGGGTACACAATGGAATCAGACGCATTTTATTAATTTTATTGCGTCATAATTAATGAAGATTACCTAACATGTATTTCTAAAACCTACATATGGGTCATTCTTTTACAAATCGCACGGATTTCATGAAAAAAAAAACGACATTTTAGATTCGTCTGAAATTTTTTTTACAGCTTCTATACGTAAAATTAATTGACACGTATTTCAAGATTTTGCTTAAAAAAAATTTTTTCCGAAAATATCCATTTATTAAGTTTTGGTATTTTGCCGGATTTTCTCCAATCGGCTCATACATGAATTTTATTATCTCCAGTTGTACTGATCGGATCGATGTCATTTTTTTACAGTTTACGTGTTGTTACGTTAGCGTTCTAAAAGCATAAAAAATTTTTTTTTAATGTCAACATATCAAAAATAATAATTTAATTGTTTAAATAATTGTTACATGCTGTTGCCCCAGGTTTAGTTAATTTTAAAAAATACCACTTCATTCTTCATCATGTTCCTTAGAAAATGGCATCGGTGAAAAAGTGGTATCTCTATTAGATCAAAAGTTATTAAATATTTTCGAGCGCTTGTCAGGCAGCGCGCTCCGCGCACCTCAGAGATATCAGGCATTTGCACCTATTTTATATTAATGAATGTTTACCGTATTGCGTAATAGTTTGAAAATATTTGTTGATAACATTAATGTATAAAAATTAATATAAATAATAAAAAAGAACATTATAGTTACTTCCCGGATACTAAATTAATATTGAATATCACGACGTGAGAAAATAAAAGTAAAAAACTAAATTTAAACGATTTGATTTATTAGCTCCTGAGTAGTAGACAACATTTTTTTTTGCACAAAGTATACATTTTATTTCATAATTTTAACTTCAATTGCATCATGTTGTTCTTGCATAGAAAAGTGCTTGGCTTGCACTTTATTTTTTGAAGATGCAATGATGCAATGAAATTTCAATGTACCTTTCACGGTTCTAGCATTTTTGAATCTCTCCTCTAATTTTCGTTCTTCCTCATCATATTCTTCATTAGTTACATATTTTGTTGAAATATTAGCGAGAGACTCAGCTGCCCATTCAAACAATTATTTTGGCGTTTGGATTGGATTGGATGTTCTTTGAAGGCTAGCTCTGGCAGCTAATCTTTTTTAAAGTCCCACCCAATCCATCGCATGCGCCCTTGCCATGAGACGTAGGGAAAAAGTGCCATTCTGCAGCTAAACCGAAATCTTCCTCGTGGTGCGCAATGTTCACAAAATTTTTCTTGTTTTTATATTGTGCACCTGATCCATCAGAAAAACATATGATTTTTGATATATTATTTAATTCTTTTTTAATGAAATTTACCAAATATTTTTGAAACACATGGACTACTACAGTGTCGTGGTGCAAACATTCTGATATCATTACAAGACTTTTTACTAGAATATTGCCGTGTTTATCTCTGTAATAAATTGCAAATGGGTGCACTGTAGCCTGATTATTGTTCCAGTGGAAGCCTTGTGCAGAATTTTGAACAAACGCATAATTTAAGTTAAGAGCCAAATGTTGCTTCAAAACTGGTCTTAGATTTTCTCTTTTACGGTGTGAAGACATATCGAAGGGATTGAAGCATCGATCTACTTTGATTTTCGGACCAACCGACGATTTTGATGCTTTCGGCATTGTACCGACACTTTATGATTATCGCTAGTTTTAGATTAAAATATGGCATGCGTATACGACGCTGTCGAACAACAGAATGAAAACATTTATATTTAAAACTGAAGGGAGCTTGATTGCACGTTCAAGCACGCTTCAACTTGTCGCGCGCTATGCCCGGCACGGCGACTCCGTGCGCGTCACCTGACAAGCGCTCGAAAATATTTAATAACTTTTGACCTCATAGAGATACCACTTTTTCACCGATGCCATTTTCTACGAAACATGATGAAGAATGAAGTGGTATTTTTTAAAATGAACTAAACCTGGGGCAAGAGCATCTAACAATTATTTAAACAATTACATTGTTATTATTTTTGATATGTTGACATTGAAAAAAAAAATTGTTTATGCTTTTAGAAAGCTAACGTAACAACACGTAAACTGTAAAAAAATTACATCGATCCGATCAGTACAACTGGAGATAATAAATTTCATGTATAAGACGATTGGAGAAAATCCAGCAAAATACCAAAACTTCATAAATGGATATTTTCGAAAAAAAAATTTTTTAAGCAAAATCCTGAAATATGTGTCAATTAATTTTACGGATAGAAGCTGTAAAAAAAATTTCAGACGAATCTAAAATGTCAAGTATTTTTTAGTGTGCGTTTTGTAAAAGAATGACCCATATATGTATTTGTATGCATCTAGACCACTAGAAAATGTAATGTTTTGAGGATGGAAAAATTTGTTAATTTTTCGTCAAGCCGGACCTGGATTTCCTTTATTGTTAATGCCTTCGTAGATTCGTCAAGTGATGGAGAATACGTGTAGCAAATGTTAATAAAATATACAGGGTGGTCGTAAGTTATGTGTCAATAAAGAAATAGGTAAAATTGATAAATGACCCTGTATCTCGGTTATAAAGGTCGAAAAACCCATTAAGTATGGGTTATTTGGAATCACCTCGGTAACCCTTATCCACAGTTACGTATTTCCCTTTCCCAATGAAACATCCTGTATACACTTAATATACTTAATACTCATAATATTATAGTTAATATAAACTTATTTTGTAGCACCTAGGTATGGAACACCTGTATATGCCTCTTAATCCTACGCATTGCACTAATAAGTAGAAGTGTATTCATTCTAATAATTAAACTACTTATTATGTTATTCTATTATATCTAGTATGTTTTGTTCATTTCTACAATATTCAATGATAATGAAAGGAAAACAGAAACAGTAATGTTTCTGTTTTGACGTTTATTGTCGTTTTACAGTATAATCTATATACAGACAGCGCAAAACTTCTTCGAGCATAGGAAAATTGAGCGTAATTTGCACCTACTTAATTCTAATATCATAAATATTCAGTGTTGACATTTATTTATTCATGCTACAACAGAGTTATAATGATCCCAAATATTGAAAAATCTAATCTTTAATTGATTAAAATAAAATTAAATTTATATTTTTTAAAACTTATGTCAAATAAAGAATTATTTTAGCCAAATACGAAACTTCGTTGAGTTGGACAGTGTCTGTTTTAATTTAGTAAAGTAGTAAATGTAAGGGGGTGGGTATGTACGTCTTTGTGCATAATCGAATAAACTGCGTAAATAATTGATTTTAAAAATACAAATATTTATTTTATGGAAAAATTTTATATGTTGGAAACTAAAAAAAGTAACTCTCAACATAAAAATAATTCTTAAAAATAAAACAAAATATTAATTCTAAAACTTAAAAAAAAAAGCATTATTTTAAACATTTATTACACAAAAAAAGTTTTAATGTAATAAAGGCTCAACTAGACATCCCTGTCGAGCTGAGCAGTGCCCCAAGTGATCATAAAATCCTTGGCAAACATTTCCCAACATAACAGAGGTAACAGTTTGATAGGCATTTTCAATTTTTAATTGAAGTTTCTGCAAATTGTTGGGCCTATCATAAATTTTTGTTTAGTGGCCCCTCAAAAAGAAATACAAGGGCCCATAAATCATAAAAAAAGGTCCATTATTTTCCAAAT
Source organism: Rhamnusium bicolor (assembly GCA_029963845.1). NCBI lineage: Eukaryota > Metazoa > Arthropoda > Insecta > Coleoptera > Cerambycidae > Rhamnusium > Rhamnusium bicolor. Next base: position 242,299 of record JANEYF010002698.1, read on the forward strand.
ACTGCCTTGTCCAAATTCATTAATTTTGAGGATACTGAGTCCAAATATTTTTGGCCGAAGTTCGTAAAACATTATGTTCACCCAGTATACTGTTTAGTATGGGCGAGTTCGTAAAATTTTCTTAGGACCAGGCCGGCCGACAAATGCCCCATTAAATGAGTCTCGAATTTGTTGCCTTGACTGTCCTTGATAGTACCACTTAATAAATCTGAATTTTTTTCGGCTGTTTCATAAGACATTTTTAAGAATTATTTTAACAACGAGGTTACTCTTTTAGTCACCAAATCGTACTAATTTACTTCTAGTTGCATACGGACGGGATTGCAGCGAATCGTTAGTCAGTGAGTAAGTACTTAACGATTGCGCATTCATTTAGTATACCATCCGTTGTCAATTGTAAATTCACCTGGTAGTTCCTATGATCGAAGAAGTTTTGTATATCTGTATATTTTATAAAATCCGAATAATTTATTATATATGTGTTTTGCTGAGTGAATTTTTTTTTTACATTTCTTTCAAGTTTGATTTGTTGTGGTAACAAATTACAGAACTTCGGGCCTAAGTAATTTACAAATCTTTGATTTATATTTTTATCACTTGTTGGTATTTATATGTGGTGATTTGTTTTATTCCTAGTTTTATGACTGTGAGAGATGAAGTTTATTATTTTTATGTATAAAGGTACAAACGTTTATTATGTACAGTGAGCTTACATTAGAAACCTCTGCACTGTATAAGTTAGTTGGATATTATTTGTTCCTTTTATGGCCTTTAATATGGAATTGCGTTTAATTTTTCCAGTATGTTATTATATAGAATACACCAACTGTATCTTAGTAATGACTCGGCTGACGCTTCGTAAATAGTTCGTAGTAATTTTTGTTAATATTTCTCTTAATGTATAAAATTTATGTATAAGCCCACTAAGTTTTTTGGTTAAGTATGTTATTTGACGTCCGATTTTAAATACTTATCTATGATTATGCCCAAGTATTTGGTGTTTGCAGTTTCTTTAGTTGTCATTTAGGTTGTCAATTTTAAAATTCGGACGATTTACTGATGTGATAGAGGCTATATATTTGGTTTTGTAATGTTTAGTGAAAGCCTAAGTGTATCTATTAATCTATTAATCATGGTGTACCACAAGGAAGTGTTTTGGGTCCGCTCTTTTTTTATAATTTCTCAGTGACCTAATAAATGTTGTCAGTGATGGAAATAAAATAAACATTATAAATTATGCTGGTGACACTAATCTAATAATAAAGGGTAAAACTCTCGCAGAAACCCAACAAAATTCCATTCAGACATGGGCAAATTTAAAAGATTGGTTTTCTGTTAATCAGCTCATTTTAACCGAATTTAAATCAAAGTGTGTCATTTTTAAAACCCATCAATCAACAATCCAAACTCCTGATTGTTTCACCGATGAGATACCCATTCAAACATCAAACAGTACTAGACTGTAGGTGTGGTAATCGATAGTCAATATAAATGGGTTGACCATATGGAAAACGTAAAAAAATTAAACAAAAGTTGTTTCGCTCTTAGAATCCTATCACGGTCATTTAACGTGGATACTCTTAAAACCGTTTACTATGCCAATTTTTATTCCACTGTCAAATATGGAATCGAAATTTGGGGTGGCTCCAGTGATTTATTCAAAGTTCTCAAAGTGCAAAAAAGAGCTATGTGAATAATCTCCAATAAAAAGTTTAATGAATCCTGCAGAGGATGTTTCAAAGACAACATGCTTACAGTCCCTGGCTTATATATTCACTCTTGCTTGATATATCTAAAAGCTAACAAAATAGACTTTAAACCATCTCAATTTAGCCATTGTTATAAAACCAGAAATAAAGAAAATTATACATTCCCCAAACATCGTCTAACTCTTACTGAAAAGTGCCCCTTTTATGCGGCAATAAAATTTTTTAATAAGCTTCCAACAAATTTGAAAGATAATTTTCATCTAAATTGTTTCAAAAAGCAAGTTTTCAGGTATATATGTGATATTAAGCCCTACTCTGTTCAAGAATTTGTTAATTTTAGATTTTAAATTGTGACATTGTACATGTTTGTTTTATTTTTTATTTTTGCACTTCGTTGTTCTCTTGTCTGTCTTATACATACGAAATTTTATGCTTGTACTTCTTCTAATCTACTTTATGTTAATTATTTTACAGATTGTTTTAGTTGTAGTTTAGACCTTAAGTTCTAAATTGACCTGTTTTATACATATGCATTGTATGTCTACTGATACGGAATAAAACTTACTTACTTACTTACTTATCTAGACAATTTTCTACTTTTTTAACTTCTCTTTGCACTATTTCTTTGTTAGTGCATTTATGTACAAGTTGAATAATATTGGACCAAGGACTGTCCCTTGCACTACTCCAATTTTTGTTTTTGGGGCCACTTTGCGTATTTCTAATCCTGACATACTGCACCCTGTCTGATAGGTATGATTTAAAGACATCCAACACTATGCCTCTCACACCATACCTGCATTGTATACTAAGCAGCTTATCATGTGAGACCATGTCAAATGCCTTCGCTAAGTCTAAAAAGACGGTTATACATTTCTGATTATTATTTAGATTATCCGTAACCTCTTGTCTGTTCAAACATTGCATCATTTGTGCTGACGCCTGCTATAAACCCAAATTGGTTTTGTGATATTAAAGTATTTGTATTACAAAAATTAACAAGTCATTCCAGGGATTTCTCAAATATCTTTGCTATGTTGTTATTAGGTTTGTTCATAGAGACAATTTGTGATCATTTTCTGACTATAGAGATGCGATTATTACGAGAGCTCTGCAATAACAAAGTTCTAATTGAACAACATCTCTACAACATGCACATGCTTCTGATAGTTTCAAACAGTTGAAACTGCTGTACGAACAAACCTATTAAACTAATCAGTCCAAAGTTGCTGATTTCTTTTTTATTTCCAGATTTATGTATTGGTACTATTATTGATGTTTTAAAATGATTGGATATACGTTCTATTTTGAATATTATGTTTATGATGTTACAGTGGATTCAGTATGTATTGATGAATGTTTTTTATTATTTCCGTAATGATACCATCTTTTCCTGGGGAGCTGTCATTTTTTTAACCTGTTGAAAGGTAATTATTACAATTACTGTTTGAAAGATAATTATTACAATAGTTTCCCATTTGCTTGTCATCATCAAAAGGCTTTTTATTTTTATTTATTACCTGTATGTTTTTACTGGTATTGCAAACGTTTTCGTTTGTAGCCTCTGAGATGATTTCATACATTTTTTTAAAGATTTTTATTATTTTTATTAATTTTATTTTTGTAATAATTATTTTTTGTGCTTGTTATGATTTTATTTAAGTTATTTCTATACATTTTATATTCTATTTCTTTGACTATATTGTTTTTTTTTTTTAGTTTTTTTATTTTCTTAAACCTAATATAAGGAAGTATAGTATTCGTGATTTTTTTCGACCTCGAGATTTTGATTGATATATACGTTTTGAACCCTCCTGAATCCATTTTGACTATTTTCCAAATAATGTCTGTCCGTGCGTGAGTGTCAACAACATTTTTGGTGAAACATTAAATTTGGTGAATGTGGTACCACCAGAAGAGACATAATGAATGAAAGAAGAAAAAAGGTGCAATTTCGGGGAAAAAAATTAAAATTTTTTATTGCATTTCTGGACGAATCTCGACGAATTATAATGAAAAAACATAACTTTATGAAAAAAAATCTGTCCGCATGTCTGTAGTATCGCGATAGCAGCCACAGTTTTTGAGATAAAGCTTTCAAATTTAGTACACTTGTTCTAAAGGCCAAAGACAATGAAAAATTTGGTGATGAGCAAAATTGGCTAGCTAAATCAGGTCTACTATATCAAGCGAATAAAATATATTTTCCAAGTACTTAAATAAAGCTGATGTAAACTGAAATATTTTACACATTTGGCCTCATAAAATGGGGTTAGGATAAATTTAACAGTGACATTTGAAAGGTCTAATTTAGTTACAAAAATGTCAATGTCAATAACAAAAAATTATTGAAATATATGACACGAATTATCATTGACAGTGTCGAATGACGCTGATAATTAATTATTTAAACATTTTAATAAAACATTTCAAGGTACGCTATCAAAATTTAATCGAGGTAAGTGAAGAATTAAATAGAATGATTTTTTTTTAGATTAGGATGATATATACTGGTATAAGAAAGTTATGTGCTGGTCACATCAAATATTTTTCATTTTGTCACGATGTTTAATGACGTAATTATTCCTAATGTGAACCAAGGTTTTTAGTTTTTTAATTTTTACACACTTGATTGTTATAATTTTTGATTTTTTCTCTTACCGATATTGATTCATCTACAAAAATGTTTGTAGCTAATGCAGGGTCATTAGTGTGTAATACTTTATGCTAATTTATTTTGAATAAAAGTTTATTTAATTTATTGTAGTTTATTTTTTTGATACCTGTATTCTCGAAATGGTTGTTTTCTTTACTATAATGTTTAACATAACAGGATAATGATCTGTAAGATCATAGTTTATAATGAAAGTATTGTACTTTGTCACTTACTTTTAATTTTTTTAATAAAAATATGATCAATACACGTTAAGGTATCTAAGGTGACTCCGTTTATATATAGTTCTGCAATCGATTATATTTTTACTAACTTTAATAATGATTTAATAGAAAAAAAATATTACAAACTGGCCTATCAGATCACTCTGCCCAACAAATATTGAAGCATCCCAGACCTGGGCTGCTCCATCGTGAATAAATTTCCTATAATTTTTACATAAAACTAAATTATTCCCAAGCATTTATATCATTGAATTACAAATTCATTATTACATGAAAAGGGTTAAATCATTCTCTTATAATTTTGGCAGAAAACGTATGCATTCAAACTATAGAGTCTAAATTATTCAGCTAAGTAAAGAACGTACAGTATTCATTTAATATTTTAAAACGTTGACAAAACTGTACAAAATCTCAAAACATTCCTTAGCCAAGAAGAGATAACATAAACAAACCAACGTAAACACGTAGGGTTGTATGAGTTTTTACTAAGAATTTCAAAGACTGTAAACATAGAGTCATTATATCACTTCTCACCTAAATACATCGTAAATTAAATGTCGTGAGAGAAGCGAAACTTAGCGTTTGACTATCTCGGTCTAACTTGCAGGCTTGGACAACGAATTCACTCACGGGAAATCATATAAATACGCGAGGCGGCGTACGATCGTGGTCACATCTCTGACAGCCCCAAGCTATACGCTTTGGTTCTAACGAACCGGCTACAAAGAGATTGTCCAGTTCTACGTGGCAGACTCGTGCCCCACATCTGACTACCCCCAAGCGTTTAGCTTTGGTTCGAAAGAATCGGGTACGAAGAGTTTGTACGACTCTCTGTAATCTAGCTGTGCACCAGGTCGACTCTGACAGCCACAAGCCTATGCTTTTGTTCTGCGGAGTCGAGAAATAAGAGAGTGGCCGTGTCTTGCAGCTATAACTAACATTGGGAGCCGCGCTGCATTAGCGTGCGCTAGCCACCGACACCGCCGTCGACATGGAGGCGAGTAACTCAGGCGTTACTCAAGAATCCGGGGGAGTGGGCCCCGCGGAACTCTCCGTGTATACTAGAATTGGTAAGGATGACACCTAAATAATTATTATACTGCGTTGCCATTAGCTACGTACTCGAGTCCAGTAAAAGTCATGAAATTAATGCAATTTCTTTGTTCCGAGTGAAATGGCAACGCTAATCAAAGTACGACTCTATATGCTTGGGTTTCGCGGTTTTTAACAATAGCTGACCGGAGTACCACATGATTTACAGATAGATTTTTTTGTTATAATGCACTGCTCATTACATGTTTACTAATAATTAGAACAGTCAATATTAATTCCGATAATAGTTAGAACTTTTCCTTCATTTGTCAAGTCAGGTCTAAATAAGATAATATACCAAAGAATTAATGTCCAGTTGAATCTGCAATATTTGTAACTTCATTAGAGTGCATTACCCATATGGGGATCAGAGTGCCGCTGTCGGATGAGACGGTGAGGCGCCGACAACAAAAACATGCGGTTATCTGGGCACGGACCTTGCCTCTCGGCAGGGGTTCGGTTCCAGCCAACCAGTATACACCGATTAATGATTTATGGCTACCGCTCCCATAAGCGTGCCACAACACAAGCGGCGTCGGCCAACAAATCTACGGAGTAGTTCGTTCCAGGTTGGTTTAAGCCTTGATTGGCGGCCTGCGCTCGACAGCTCAAAATAATACGGGCAGTTGCTCGTCATATGTCGGGGTTCCGCATATGCATCGAATCTTCGTTGGCCAGCGTCAGTTGTGTTTGTGATACTGTTTTATGGTAGCACCAGCCCGCGAATTCAATAACAAGGCATGGTTGTCGGCCTCTGGCCGGTTCATGTGACAGGGGACACTCTGTTCCACATACAAGGGAAGTTTCTCTTGCACCCATATGTAGAGTTCTACATATGTCATTTAAACTACGAAGCGGAAGTTTCCGCGCATGTAACCAGGTTTGGTTACATTGCAGGTTCAACTAGCTAAATAGCTATGTATTGTCGTGGACGGTTGTCCACCGTACATGTAACAAGGTTTTGTTCATGTCAGTTTTGTAATCTATTTCTTGTAGACAGTTGTCTCAGTATAGGAATAAAAGGTGTACAAACGGTATTTGAGTTTCCTTGACTTATTTCTACTTTCAGGTACAAAAGTGAATTCTAAGCACATTAATAATAATAAACATAAAGTCAAATCTTATATTGAGTACTCTTTTAAAACAGATATCAGTGCAGTGCAGATTAGGGGTCATAATAATTACTACAGGTATACCAATTAAATTAAAGCAAATTAAATCTTATAAATGAAACAAAGTAATATCAAACTTTATAAACGTATCTGTGAGGTTACAATAACACAACAAATTTGGGGTCCTACCACTAAAACTAGACGATCACGAAAAAGGCCAATTAATTAAATCAGTATTACCTGTCGCTTCACGACTGGTGAGACTTAGAAATAAAATAGAAATTAAATAATAAATAGACGGGGGGGGGGGGGGCGGGTTTGGGCCGTTACAATATCTTTTTAATTTTATTGATGAAAAAAAAATCTAACTTACAAATACAGATCCTTCTCCAAAAAGAACATTTTCCAGTTTAGTGAATATCTAATATGAAACATGGCAAAATATATTTAATGAACCAGACATCGAAAACTAATTTTTTTTATGAAATATTAAGATATTATTATATTAGTTTCAAAATTGTCACAAAAAAACATAACACCTGTAAATATAAATTGAATAACAACTGGAATAAAAATTTCATCTAAAAGATTAAAAGAGCTATTTAAATTGCAGAAACACGCTTGTAAATACTTTTATAATTTTTATAGTAGTTTTCATCAATGTAACACCTACACTGATGAAAATTTACCAGACTCTGCTCTTCAAGTTTTAGTGTCGATAATTTATAAATCTTTTGAATCAAGAATATTTCCACCTTTTTTATAAAGATCTAGTGTTCTGCTTTACAAAGGCGGCGATTTAGATGATCCATCTAACTTTCGTCCCATATCACTAATACCCACACTGCCCAAAATTATTGAAAAATTAGCTAAAAAAAGGGTTGTTAATTTTTTGTCCTTCTGCAAGTTGCTCAGTAATCAGCAATTTGGCTTTCAAAGAAATAAAAGTACAAATGATGCCATGTTCTCATTTTTAAAGACAGTTTACACTACAATTAACAGTGGAGATTCCACTGCAGCAATATTTTGTGATCTGTCGAAAGCCTTTGATTGTGTCCAGCATGAAATATTGTTGCTGAAGCTTGAACACTATAGCTTCAGAAGTACTACCTTGAACTGGTTTCGGTCTTATTTGTTAGACCGTAACCAAATAGTTAGGAATTCTACTTACTCGGACAAACTCAATATGTCATGGAGTGTCTCAAGGTTCTATTCTTGGCCCAATTCTGTCTTGACTAAAATTGATATTAAAGGAAACTTTACCCTATTTGCTGATGATATTACGATACTGCATAATAAAGATGGTAATACCCTTTGGGAATTAATATGTTCTGATATAAGGTCAAAGAATGGTGTGATTCTAACTTGTTTTCATTTAATATTAATAAAACAAACATAATGACCTTCCAATGTAATCTTACGGATACCCCTTTGGGCATACATGTACTTGAAAGTAAGCCATGTACAAAATTCCTAGGACTAAATGTCGATTGCAACCTAAAGTTTAAAGAACATGTCATTAACTTCTGTAATAAGCTAGCATCGGGAAGCTATACCATCAGAGTCATATCTAATGAATTAGGTTACGTGGCTGCAAAAACGGCACACTTTTCATTAACTGAATCACATTTGAGATACGGTATTACTTTCTGGGGTGTATGCAGTAAATATCTAATACATATATTTATAATTCAAAAGTGTGCTGTTCGATACTTGTGTAGAGCTAGAATTCGTGATTCTTGTAAACCACTTTTCTTGGGCAAAGGAATTCTGACAGTTATTTCCATTTACATTTTGGAAACAATATGTTTAATTCACAAACACAAAAGTCATCATCTTATGTCACTCATCAAAATAAAAATCTTGCTTTACCAATTCCAGAATCCACTCTAGACAAGGACTCAGTTATTTACAATGGTTATAAGATGTATAATCATCTTCCTAACAACCTTAAAGACATTGTTTCAAAGGAAGAAGAAAGACAGTTAAAAGCTAATTTTCAAACCTTATTATAAATAATTTAGAAGAGTACTACAATGGTATGTTTTAATGTAATTGTAGAATAACTACATAAAGGTGATGTGGACTGCATTAAATAAAATAGTTCGTCTTCGTATACACTATATTGCTATTTACAAATTTACACTTTGTCGTTGATTTAAATATTATAAGAAGATACCCAATGCAATGAAACATTTTATGGCCTATCCCTCCCCTCGCAACTCACCCCACCGCGTCAATATACATGTGGTCTGTAATGGTGCGACACCTCAGGCAATATGAGAAATTAATGTAGTAGGTTTAAGCCGGCTTCAGAGACCTTCGACGTGTAGCCAGCGACACTAGAAGAACCAATAGCGTGGCCGCAAAAATCTACGTCACGTACTTTCCTACTTTCGTTGAGCGGCAGCAATACTGTAGCCGTGAAGTTGGAACTTGCCAACTATACCGAAGTGTAGCCAGCGACATTTCTGTAAACAACTGGGAGTAGAGGGGGAAGTGTCGCTGGCTACACGTCGAAGGTCTCTGAAGCCGGCTTTAGGATTCGGCTGAAACAGTGAGCAATAAGCATGGGCGCACGCAAAAAAATTGCTAATTAAAAATATATCAAATTAATATTTTATTTACATCCTCATTTTTAAAATAATATAATAAACTAATAATTTCGTTTTACATGTTAATGTAGTTTCCCTATTCAATTATCTAAATAGATACTTAAATATTCATACTGGAGCTGAAACATTCAACGATTTGGGGCGAACATAAATTAACATAAATATTTGTTTATCTTGAAGGCTTTTCGAGTGCAGAGAAGTATTAACCAGTGGTTATAACAATCTCTCGATTATCATTGGTTCAAATTAATTTGGATTTTGAACTCAACCAATGATAATCCAGAGGTTCTAACCACTGGTTAAAACTTTTCTGCATCAGAAAGGCCCTTTGATGATTTGACGTTGTCACGAAAATGAGTATGTGTGGGGAAGCGATTATGACGTCATATCCTAAATGTCACAAGAGCTTTGTTCGGGTTCCTGTATAAACCGTCCTAGAACGGTACTGATCATGCGCAGTAATTAAAAACTGTTTTGGTTGATTCCGGACCGAATGGGAACCGTTGGTTTTGTGTTTTGGTTACTTTTCGGATTGTCCGAGAACTGTCCAAGAACCGTCCTAGACCGATCCTTGCTTTTTAGCTGGAACTAGTTCAGGATTCTACAACCTAACCTATTATGAGTGAAAGCGAATTAGATTGTGTATTATTAACAGTAAGTATACCTACATTTTGCAAGTTTTTTAATAACTAAAGCTGGCCGAGGTGGCTGGAGTACAGCCACGGTCTTGCGCTGGCGTCACACGTGCCGATTTAGAAGTGATTTACGCTGCAGTCTTATTTGAAAGGTTAATGCGTGGGGTTGTACCTATAAATTATACATAATGTAAAACACGCCAAAGAGTAAAAAACGACCGTACGCGGACACAGTGAATAAATTTATCGGTGAATTTCCGGATTTATTCTATGACGGATGCAAAATAATTTGTAAAGTTTGTAATCAAGACTTAATGTGCTGGCACAAAACAGATTGTCGTCGTCATATCAATACCGTGCAACATCAAAATAAAAAAAATGGCATGCCTTTGACAACTCAGTTTATGTTTGATTTATTGTTAATGTTAATAGCCTGTAATATTCCGCTACACATACTGGATAAACAACCATTTCGGGAATTTTGAAATAAATACAATCCCCAGGTGAACTTACCAAGTCGTACATCGTTACGTAGATATATTCCAGCTGTTCGTGAAGACATTGTAAATAGGATTAAATGTGGATTAAAAAAATACGCGGCTCTGGTTATGTATTGACGAGACGACAGATTATAAAAAAAATCTATTTTAAATATTATAGTACGTGTACTGGACCCTCTTAAACTAACATTTCCACTTTTACTAGCTAGTAAAAAACTAACTGCGTGTACTGGCGAAATAATTACGCGTGTGGTGTTGGAGACATTCGAAAAATTTGAACTTTCAACAAGTCAAGTATTGATGTTTGTGACTGATGGTGCCGTGACAATGCGCGTGGTAGGCCGTTCTCTTCAAAGAGACAATTGTAGGTTTTTACATGTTACGTGTAAAGTGCATGCGTCACATCTTGTGGCAGAAACGATTCGAAAATGTTTTCCAGAGGTAGATGCATTAATAACAAATACAAAAAAAATATTTCTCAAATCTCCTAAACGGCTTCGAGCATTTCACAGACAGTGTCCTGGTATCCCTGAACCACCAGAACCGATTCTTACACGTTGGGGAACGTGGTTGAAAGCGGCTTTTTATTATGCTGAATATGTTCAACCAATAAAAGCTGTGATGCTACAGTTCAACCCTAACGAGGCTGCAGCTATTAGGGAAAGCCAGACAAGCTTTCAAGACGTTTCCCTTGAAACAGATTTAAAAACTATTAATAACAATTATAGAGGACTACACGACGCAATAGAAAAATTGCAAAATAGTTCGTTGTCGTTAGTGGAATCGCTGCAAATAGTGGACGACGTAATAATAATAATAATAATAATAATAATTTATTCACCAGAGTTCATATAAAAATTTTACACTTATTGTACAAGCTACTTAATCCTTAAGTAAATAAACAAAATAATCCACGAAAGACAATACGTCTGTGTGTGGAAGTTAATTAGCATTATAATACTTATATATGTATAAAAAGTGTTGTAGTGCGGACTTTTCATTATACCTCTCGAGAAAAGGGCAACGCCTTGAGTAGTGAGGTACAATAATTAAGCCGCTGCTATATTAATTTACAACATAAGTATATGTACATAATTAAATATAGTACTTAAGCATGTATTTTCAAATGTCTAACTATGTTACTAACGTTTGATCTAAAGTATCTATTTTTGTCCTATGTATCTTATTTTCATTATCTTTTTTACTACTTTTTTAAATAAACTATTTGAATTAATTTGTTTTATTTCAATTGGCAAAATATTATAATAGTTTCGGTCCCAAGTATGTAAAGCATCTTTGTGCTATGCTTTTATTAGTTTTAGGCAATCTGGCAGAATTAATTTTATATCTAGTGTCATGTTCATGTTCAATTTTTACTAACTCTTTTTTATTTTTATGTTGCTTTACTAAAATTATTTGGCAATACAATTGACGCAAATCAAATATTTTGGTTTCATTATAAAGATCTTCTGTAGGATAAGTAAAAGGTTTTCTATAAATTATTTTCAACACGTGTTTTTGTGCTATTTGCAGGTTATCAATAAAATTATTTGTAGCACCTCCCCATCCAACTATGCCATATGTTAGTTGAGTTTCAATTAGGGAATAATAAAGGATTTTTAACTGATTAATTTTCAGGATATTAGAAAAATATTTAAATTTGTATAATAAAAACCTAAATTTTTTTATAACATAATTAATATGTATATCCCATTTTAGATGGCTGTCTATATATATTCCTAAATATTTTATGTGGGTAACTGATGCAATATCTACTTTTATACCCTTTTCTAGATCTACATCTATGGTAAGTTTGTCGTACGTTGGTAGGTATTTTTTATATGATGTGAAGGGAACATAGTAGGTTTTTGTTAAGTTTAAGGTTAAAAGTCTACTATTGAACCATTTTATTATTTGTTTAAAATCACGTTCTACTTTTTGTTTAAGCGTGATCCATGACTCATCCTCATAAAGGACCACTGTGTCATCAGCGAAACTTAATATGCTACCTTCACTTTCCAATTTATACAAATCATTTATGTAGATGTTAAATAGTATTGGTCCTAAAACGGTTCCCTGAGGAACTCCATATTCGACAGTGTGAAAGTCACTGAAAGTATCATTAATATTCACAGATTGCGTTCTATTTGAGAGGTAATTACACATAATCGTATATGGCGTTCCTCGGAAACCAATATTCTGTAAAACGCGCATAAGCTGGACGTGGCTAACCGTGTCAAACGCTTTTTTCAGGTCTACAAAAACACATAAGCATGGTTTTTTTATCATTTACTGATTTATTTATTTTTCCTGTTAATTGAGAAATTGCATCACTAGTTGATAATTCTTCTCTGAAACCATACTGTTTATCTGATAGAATATTATATTTTTCACGATAATCGTTAATTCTTTTTTTTAGTATTTTCTCGAAAACTTTTGCCACGTTAGATATTAAGGAAATTGGCCGATAATTAGACACGTCCAGCCTATCCCCACTTTTGTAGATAGGTTTAACAACAGCGACCTTGAAAGCTGTTGGACACTCGCCGGTATCAAATGCCATATTTATAATGTGTGCTAAAGGGGTGGATATTTCAACCGCTACATATTTCAAAGTCTCAGACTTCAAACCATCCAGCCCTGGTGCTTTATGATTTTTCAGTTCATTAATTATTTGAACAACTTCTTTTGGAATTTGTTTGGGAAAGAAAAATTGAATTTGATATGTTCGTGTGCATGTTATCAAATTTTGTTTTTATTTTGTTTGCCAAAAGCTTTCCGATATTAGTAAAGTAATTGCAAAATACGTTTGACATATGCTTTCCATCGGTTATATTTCCGGATTCTACTTTAAGTTCTTTAATTCCATTTCGTGTTTTATTATCACCTGTTATTTCTTTCACACAGTTCCACAAAGCTGAAGAGTTATTTTTATTTTTTTCTATTTTTGCTTGAAAATAATTAGACTTAGCATTTTTAATTAAATCATTTAATTTGTTTCTATATTTTTTAAAGTTATTAATATTTTCTATTGTTTCATTGTTTTTCATTTTTGCGTAAAGGGCATTTTTATGATTGGTAGATTTTACTAAGCCGGAAGTTATCCAACACTTTCTTTTGATTTCATTGTTTTTAATTTTTACAATTTTAGTTGATTTTAATATCTTATTTTTTAATATATTAATAAATAAATTTGCAGCATCATCTACATTTTTGGCTGAATACACTTCTGTCCAATTTTCCTCTTTTAATGTACTTATTAATTTATCATGTTCTATATATGTTTTTGTTTTCTCATATTTAATATTGTTTTTTATTTCAGAAAAGACAATTTGGTTAGCGATTGAGAAATGGTCACTAATGTTAGTTTTTATAATAGCTGAAATATTTTTATAACTGTTTTTATTAGTTTTGACAAATAAATGATCTATGCAGCTTTTTGCTTGCCCTTGAATACGTGTGAATTCATTTATTGTTGAAATAAAACCTTCCTCTGCCAGAATGTTTAGATAATCATTTACGTAAGCAAAATCACCTAAGATATCGATATTTGTATCCCCGACTAGGATATGTATATCTTGATTTTTTTGGGCTACTTCTAAGATATTCGGGGAGGCCATTTATAAACGCATTTTCTGATGTAGATGGGGGCCTATATATTGCAGAAATTAAAATAGTTTTGTTATTATATTTAAACTGTACCTGCAGAATTTTAACATTATCAATATTTACAATATCTACAGTATAATTAATATTATGTTTAATATATACAACAACCCCATCGTTCTGATTTATTTCCCCTTCATTATATAGCAAGTTATATCCAGGAATATTATAGATTGTTGTGTCATTTATTTGCCATGTTTCTGAGAGAACTATAATGTCAAATTTAAATTTCATTTGAGATAATTCTATTTTTAATTCATCCAGATTTCTATTGATACTTCTTATGTTACTATGTAATATTTTGAAATTGCATTGTTTTTCGTATTTGTCTATAAGTTCATTATATTCTGTAAAATTTTGTAATATGTTTGTCTCAATTTGTTTTATTTTATAATTTCTGATGTATGGATTCATTTTTTTTTCTTTTTATTATTACTAATAAGTATTAACAAAGTAGGCAATTTTCAAAGTAAACATAGGTAGTACAATTTTAGATATGTTTAATATATTATTTTCGTAGTTTTCTTGTAGTTGTCCGTTCTTTTCTTGCCTCTTTTTCTTTATTTTTCTCCTCTATGTATGTTTGAGTGAATTGAGGTGGTTTATCGAATAGATCTGGGGTTGGCGATGTACTAGATGCTTCTTTTTGTGAACAACTTGCTGTACTCTGAATTTTCAATGTATGATGAGGACTAGGTATTTGTTTATGGGTTGTGTTATTAAATAGATTTTTTTCTGTGCTATTTCTTAGATATTCATAAGTGAAATGCTGATCATTTACAATAAGAATGTTGTTTTTTATGGTTGCTTCTTGCTTGTTTTCTCTGGCAATTTTTAAATACTTATAATATAATATTTGTCTTTTTTTCATAATCTTCAGAAGAGTACTCTTTAGATAAAAATATTCCTGTACCTTTGAGATTCCTTGCACCAGTTAATAATATTTGCTTTGTTTTGTAATGTATAAATTCTACTGAGACAGGCCGTATTCTACCTTCTACATTTCCACCTAATCTATACCAGTCCCTTATTTCATTTTTATCTATACCAACTTTTAATTTTTGATTAATTAGATTTACAAAATATTCTATTTCATTTTCCTCTTCTGTTAACCCATATATCATAATATTATATTTTTTAACTTTCCTTTCTAAAATAGTAAGTTTATCTTTTAATTCTATATTCTGGTTTTTCAATTCACTGTTTTGGATTTTTAATTGCTGCAATTCGTTAGTTAAATCCGATTTAATATTACGTATTTCACTTGTTAAATCTTCCTTTAATTTGATATTTTGTGACTGCAATTCTTCATTTGTCCTTATGACATGTTTCAGTAGTTTGTACACGTCCTTAATTGATACATTTTCAAGTCCTTCGTCGCTTTCTGGCATTCTCCTTCACGGTTTTGTGGTAGTTAGCGTATTTAATATAACTATGTGCTAGCCACAACGATACGGGTCCTTCTCTGCGTATTACTATACTGATACACAATATTTCATACACTTGCGAGGTGTCAATTGTCCTTCAGTGATATCAATATCCCTACTTAATACAAAGGAATTTTATAGAATACTAGACCTTACTTACGATGTTTTTATTACAGACTATTGATATCAAAATATCATTTCTAATATTTTGTAATGGGAAAAGTTTTTTAACTATTCACTTGCACAATTGTTTATACAACTAAATTTCATAGATTCATCTTTTAATTTTGAACTGTTCTTAGAAAATACTTGCATTTAATCACCACCGTTAATCGATAACACTACTCTGCACTCTGCGATCTATCAGCAAATACACAGCTACAGGCTATAAATGACGCAAAAAATAATCGCGTTAGTGGAAAATTCAAGAGTGTATTACAGAAAGATCCTGATTTTAACAAATTAAGACAAATTTGTGATGGTGCATCTACAACTTAGTTAAGTGAGTTCACAGATTGCTTTACTTATGCCTGTATTACATCCGTAGATGTCGAACGATCATTTTCAAAATACAAACATATTTTTTCACCAAAGCGAACATCGCTGACGGAGACAGCTGTAGAAACATACCTGATGCTATTATACTATAGATCTTCCCCACTTTGTGATGACGACAACCAAACTACTTCATAAATCTGCTTAAAAGGGTGAGTTTTATAAAAATTTTTATAAAATGTAACATTATTGTTAAAATTTATTTCCATTTGTTGTACTTATTCAAGTATTATGATATGATGTAAACATATGAGTCATATGACGGCTCTGTCAGCCAGGTGACCTCGGCCAGCTTTATTAATAACTTAATACGTTAAATGCAGCTTATGAGATATTAGCTTCG
Organism: Rhamnusium bicolor; assembly: GCA_029963845.1. Lineage (NCBI taxonomy): Eukaryota > Metazoa > Arthropoda > Insecta > Coleoptera > Cerambycidae > Rhamnusium > Rhamnusium bicolor. Next base: position 258,851 of record JANEYF010002698.1, read on the forward strand.
GTATTAAACTAAAGCTTAATTGTTTGTAGGAGTTGTTGGATAGCAGTAGTAATAGCTCCAGCAGTAGCAACTTGTCCTCGTCAAGTGCTGAACATCTGCTGGACTCTCTTTTGCCAGAAGGTTTACAAGAACGTCAAAATAATGAGGGTTTTGCAGAAAATATTATACCATTATACACCGATAAAGAATTTTCAGAGCATTTCAAAGTGCCCCGTAAAGTTCTTCTGGATTTGTCAACTGAGTTTTCAAGAACTGAATACTACCCAAAAAAAGACACTGGATTCAAAAGAATTTCTGCAGAAAAATGTTTTCTAATATATGTATGGTATGCCACACACGAAGCTGCTTCATTTCGAGATGTGGCAGATCGATTTAATATCGCAATTAGTACTCTTTATAACAATAATAGAAAATGTTGGTCTCTTTTTGAGTAATAAATCAAATACAGTTATAATATGGCCCAATGAAATGGAAATGACAGAGATATGTGAAGAATTTAATGATATGGGCTTTCCAGATGTTGTTGGATGTATGGATGGCTGCCATATTAAAATTGATAAACCATAGATAGATCTTGAATCTTATATAAACAGGAAAAAATACTATTCAGTTCAGGTTAGTACCTAGCTTTAACAATTATTTCATGCTCGGTTTCATGTTTTTGTCAAATCAAAATATTATATGGTCATGTTTTTTTATTCTGCAGATACATTTCTACAAACATCTGCATAGTTGATTGCTTTTTTTTTTCTATATGAGATAAAAGAACAAGAGAACTGCGCAGTTCTGCGTAATAAAAAAACGTCTTATAGGTGATCTCGCCTAAGTGTCCCAAAACCTTCAAATCATATTTCATATTTCTAATTATATCTTTTTCTTTTTTAGTTCCAAGTTGTCTGTGATTCAAAAAAGGTTATTAGGGATGTGTTTATTGGATATCCGGGCTCGGTGCATGACGCTAGTGTTTAAAAACTCTCCATTATATAACACTTTACCTCAAAAATGTAGAGATAAATATATTCTAGCTGATAGTGCCTACCCATGTCTCAGGCATGTACTAACGCCTTACAAAGATAATAGCAACCTCAATGAAATGGAGAGAAATTTTAACTACAAGCTGAGTCATTGCCGCATTTTAATTGAGCACACCTTTGGATTACTGAAACAAAGGTTTCGTCAGCTGTACCACTTGAAGTTAAGAAATATTGAGTCAATATGCCATTTTATTCGAGCTTGCTGTGTATTGCACAATTTAATTCAGCTGCAAGGAACTGAGGAAGTTGAAGACTTTGCTGATGATGTCTTTATTCAAGAAAATTTACGTGATAATGCAGAAAATTATGAAAATCATGATGTAGCAGGTCTTCAATTTAGGAATTATATCGCGGCTGTTCTGATCAATGAATAGTGCCTACTGTTTTCTAACTATACTCTTGTTCAAGAGCCTAGATAGGAAAAACAAACTTTGAAGGTCTGTTTATAACTTTTTAAGGTAATGTGACAACTCTCAGACTACAGATGAAGCACTCTCAAGGTTTGTTAAGCCCAATTTCCTATCTAAGATCTTTCAACAGGGTGTAGTTAGTTTCTGATACTTGCTCATATTAAGAGCCGAATATTTAATAAAACTTATTTGTAATTTAAAATTAAGTCACATTCAGGGAATTATTCGATATCCTGATAAATGAAGAAGATACTTCAAATACAAAATAGTGTATTAAACAACAAGTTTAGAAAAGTAAAGTTTTACTAAACGAATATAGCTTTTGAGTACGAGCGAGTAACTTAAAAGTTATATGAGTTTAGTAAAACTGCTTTTCTTACGAGATTTGTTTATACTATTTTTTCCATTTTGTGTTAGTAGGTAATTATAAGCAAATAGATATAGAAGCATTACAATGTTAGAAATTTAAAAAAGTTCATAGTAGTTACTTGTGTAGGATTTCCGTAACCTAGTAACCTGACACGGCTTTCTTTATTTACTAATAACAGTTAAGTTTCATTTTTGTGAGTCGAATTGATTTTAAGTTATATATTAATTATAAAAATGAGTCTTGCTACTGAAAACAATTTAGAAAATTGTTCTGAAGACATTTTAAATGCCGCTCGAGAAGTATTTTCGAGTGTTTTTTATTGACAGTGACATTACTATATAGTAAAGTGACATTTCTATGTGGTAAAGTGGCACTTTACTAAACGATTTTGAATTTAGTAAAATAGCATATTATTAGTTAAAATGCGAAAAAAAGTTTTTATCATCTCATTCTAAAACACAAACATATTTTACCCATACAGGGTAATCCACTAGAAAAACTAAGTTTGTGAATTGTATTAAATTTTTTGAAGTTTTTCTGTATCTGCTTTAGTTCTTCAGATATCGAATAATTCGCCACAAGTGTAACCATCCAATCCAATAAGTGATTTAGGGTAAGTATATGTTTTAAATAAAATAATCCATGAATGAATATTTTTTTTATTTCTAATCAAACCTAAAAATAAAGATTCTTCAGTCATTTAAAATGAGGACAAAGTAAAATGAAAGCTACCAGAGTACCACTGATCACCTAACTCAGGTATAATTTAAACTAATAAAAATAACTAAACTACTCAAAAATCGAAGTGGACCACCCTCCTTAATATTAGGACAATTATTGATAACTCCTACAAATCTGAATAAATTTTAGTGTAATTTTAAGCGTGATCCAGTTCAATTTTTGAGTAGTTTATTTCATAAAAAAACAGAACTTCTTATAAGACAAGAATAACTGGAATTTAACAAAAATAAATACAAATTAAACCTAATAGGAATCACAAAACAATATTAATGATAATACTGATATTGGAGATTATTCTGGTGCATCTTGACAACTTTTCAATGTTAATATTTTCTCAATAGAGTTGTGCCACTTAAAAAATACTTTTGGAATTGTCAGAGATAACGCCCATGTAAGAAGTCATTTTAGATGGTTTTGGATTCTCACTAGTTTCGGGGTCAATCTGACCCCATCTTCAGATACACTGAAATGAGAAGTCATAATGATAAAAAAGAAATAATAAGTAAAAACAAATTATGTTAAATAACGCAAAAAAAGGGGAGACAAACAACAAATATGGTGCCATGCCTACAGTTACATTTTAAAATAAGACTTATTTTGCTTATCTAAACCATCTAAACACTTTTGTCTGATAAGTATCTAGTATATACAAAATTATCGAACATGCACATATCTCTATTGAAAAATATCAACATTAAAAAGTTGTCAATGGACATCAAAATAACCCCAATATCCCTCATCTTATAAAATAACAAAAGAAAATGAATTATTCTACAAAATGATAGAAATGTAGCAAATAGATGTTCGCTCCTGCACTAATTTTTCCAGTTGAGCCGTTCTTCTTTCCCTGTCCCTCATTTTCCTTTCTGACAGTTCGAGCCTCCGCTCAAGCAGAGTTACTTTTTTTGTCATAGTATGACTTTAAATCATTTTTTAAATCCAGAAATATCTCATTTCTTCTTTTAAATGCAGGAGAGGGCCGTTTAAGATTGTTTTGTTTTCTTGCAATCAGTGCAGTTCGGCTACCTGGTATTAAATTTTCGTGTATAGTTATTGTTGGTACTTCTATTTCTGGTAGTGGTTCTTTTGGGACTTTCCTCCATGGTGATCTTGGTGCACCTGTGGATATATTTCTTTGTTCGTCTGTTGGTGTTTGTTCATCCTCGATATCAATATTATCAGACATATCATCTAAATCCATCAGCGTTACAAGTTGGGGCTTATGAACAGGAAAATTCTCTTTATTTTTTGGTGTAATTTTAACAACACTGCTGCTGGATAATAGTATAGTTGGTCTAATGTTCTTTTTCTTTTGGAAAATGTCTTCCATCTCTTCTTCAAACTCAAAATACTTTTTACCCCTTCCAGTCTTAGTTGTTGTCAACAATATTTTTGTATTTTCGCTCGAGAACCTTAAATTTGTTTTCCACTTTGCTAGCTGGAATTGTAATTTGGTAGACATTTGATAAATCTCTTGCAATTACCTCCCACAATCTTTTCATTGACTTTATGTCAAAAGATCCCACCTTTGGCTTATATTTTTTATATAATTCTAATGGTTTCAAGGTTCTCTCTCTGTTGAAAAATTTTTTTTCATCGCTTTTTTCACTTTCGATGCAAATAAATTCACTAAGCTCCTGATGCATGCCTGAAAAATACATTACAATTAGGTATATCAAAAGCTGAATTTCACAAACGTGAAAAAGTTTAGACTGTTTAGACGAGATGGTACAAATTCTGACATGCAAAATAATTAACAAACAAAAATAGTTTTTCAGAAGTATTTCATTTTATTCTAGATACTTACTAGGATCATCCAATATGTATATGTTCTGTGGATCATCCATAATGGTCAATATTTAACAACCAAATACCAAATAACAGTAAATAATAAATAATAACACTTTATGACAGAAGGATACTGTCAAACGCCAATATTTGTCTTTTGTTAGTTTTTTAAAGCAACACCAGAGAGCGATAATATTGCTGATAAATGGTGTTTTGGTTCACCAATGTTCAAAAACCGTTCTCAGACCAGTTCGGTATTTTTGACACGACGCACTTAGTTCTGCGCAGTTTTCTGATAGTTCTAGAACTGTTCTGAAATTTACACCCGAACAAAGCTAAGATAATCAACATAACCAGTTCCAGACTAGCTTATGTCAATTATGTGGTATTAAATTGTTTATGGCGCGTAATTTATAATAAATTTAACTCCAATTAGGACGCAATAAGTGATTACGAGGGGCCAGTGTTTATAAAGTATAAACACTCACCGGAGGCCACGATGAGGACGAGGGAGATTATGGATATCGAAATCAATGTAGGGGGAACGGATTTTACAATTTCTGTTGACCTTAAGACTGCTAATGAATTGCGAATATTTGAATAACCTAACCTCAACCGAAGTTGACATTGATAATTTGCGCGTTTTCACGACATAATACCATTACCTTGAGGGTCGTGGGGTGGGGATGAAATCTGGCATCACGTAACATAATTCACATTTATGTCGCCCAAATCGCTTATTGAATTAAATTTTCAACCCTACTTTATGTACAGTGGCAATAAGGTAGACAATAAATATAATAAAAGAGTTGCGAGTGGAGATGAAATTATTGTTTATTAAAAACAAATTGGCGCGCGGGCATTTAAAAAAATATTACAGAAGATACCAACCTTTTATAGACATCATCATTATTTAAAAAATAGGTATTAATTATTTGGTTAATTATAATTAAATACACCAAATCAGATTTATAAAATTTCATTGTTTATGATTTAATTAAGCTATTGCATAACTTTTTTTTATTGAAGTAAATACTGACACAACTATTTTTTAAAGTAATTAAACCAAGCACCTAAGTTACTGTAATCAATTCATTCATCCATAACTTTAAAATTTATGAAATAGAACTTATAATACATTAATAGTAGATAGGGGTTGGTACCTATACCTACTATTATTGAGTATTTAATGTTCCAATGTACCTCTATCTGATTTATTATTTAAGAAGGTAGAATTATATAATTACTAATTATAATTAAATATTTAATAATGATTCACAAGGAGCCAACTGCAGAATCAGTTCAGTGAAAAAAATGATGCTCCTACAAAAAAAAATTGAATTTTATTGCCATTTTACATTTTACTAATCGATGTTTAAATTATTCAAGGTGATATAAACATCTAGCAATAAAAAAAATATTTTCACAATTTCAGGTGCCATTTAGGCATATCTAAAAGGGTTCGCCGATTCCACTTTTTTTTGCAGTCAATAATTTGAATTGTAAATGGATAATGGATAAAATATGAATGAAACAAAAGTGCGGCAATTTTAAATTTAGTAAACAACTGAAAGTATTGATGAATTATGATTGATGAGAGCATTAACAAGAATTTGTTAAATTTTAATGTTTTATACTCCGCAGTAAAATAAAATAAATACCTATCATTAAAAACAAATATAAAAAAATCTTAATATTTATTTATACCCAGTGATATTAACCAACAAACTATTTTATTTTGGTTACTGTCGTATTAGATATTTTATTTGCTTACAATGATTCTAGTTTTTTACATTATATTTGTATTTTATTTAAAAAAACTAAAATGATTAAAAAGAAAAAATAATTGATGCTCCTATCATCTAGGCATAAAAGGGTTCCTTCACCAAATCTATTTCTTTAGTAAATAATTTGAATCATAAACTAGTATTGAGGGATATAAAAAGTATTTAAAACACTTTCTCATACGTCACATCAGTATACAGCGAGAGTTGTATACCCGGCGGGGATACCTGGCAACCCCAACCGGGCGCGTCCCCAGGTAACGGAGAGAGGAACGCCCTCAGCGACACTGGTGTCGCCGGGTAGGTGTGAAATAAAACAACACCCGTGGACCAACAGGCTTGCACAGAGAGAAACAACCTCTTCAACAAATAGAAGTTCCCTGATGCCGTGGCGCGGGCCCAGGACCTTAGCCAAACCAATCACTGAATGACATCGCAACGAAAAAGATAAAAGTTACGAAGCAGGGGAGGAATACCCCAGTTCCGGTCGGGGAAGAGAGTAGTAGAGTAGGCTCCACCTGACCGTCAGCCAGCCACTACTCAGTACCCACAGTGGGATGTCAGGCTGTGGAGGGTACTAGTACTACTGACAACCTTAACGAGAGAAGGCAAGCTCTCGATCTCCAGTAAACTGGAGAACATATGGGGATTGGGATCAATCCTACTCCATCAGAAATCTCAATTTCATCGGACCAGGAGCGGGAGTTGTTAAAGTCCCCGTCTTTAAGGGCTGGAGGATTGAGAACTTCAGGGGATGAGGTATCCATGGAATTGGATGGACTTACCCTTAAGAGGAAACGACTGGGGGGTGCTGCAAGAAGAGCCCTGGTCGTTTACTTAAGAGTGGAATACCAAACGAAACCGCCTTAAGCAAAGTGTTGGAGCAGCGGCCAACAGAACAGCAGCCGGAGAGAGGGCAGCAAACCTCCTCTGAGCAAGCTGTAACCGGTAAGCGTCTGCGTTCCACCGACAGCACACCATGCCAGCGAGCAAAAAAGCCTCGGGAAGGTGGAGCTGAAAAACCTCTTTTTAGGGGAAGCTGTTGAGGGGGTCAGAGTGGACATAATCCATTCCAACTACCCAACGGCTACCCTAACTAGCACACAGATAGGAGCACTACAGCAGGCAATAATGCAAGCTGTAGAGGCAATCCTAGACGAGGGTCCTCAGGTGAGGTTCCTAGGCTGCACACAACGGCCTGGGTGGCTTCTCATCACCTGTGCGGATGGGACGAGCGCCTCAGGATGGAGATTGTCACAGAACACCTCCATCCATGGGAAGGAGTGCGTCTTAAATTCGTGCAGGGGCAGGACCTTCCCAAACCTCATATCTGTATGGCATATATCCCGGATGACGCCGGTAACCGACTGTCTTCCGAGGTAGTGCTGAACTGGCTGAGGAAAATGAACCACAGTCTGAACACCCTGGAATGGACCGTACCACATCGGAAGGAACCGGGCCCTGGTGAAACATAGACGTTCTCAGTAGATGAAGCGTCCATGATTACACTGGAGGGACCGAATTTCAGACTCTTCTGCGGATTTGGACAAATCCAATTCCGCCCAAGTCAGAGGAGGTAAAGACTCCTCTGACAAGAAAGCGGTGGCAGGAACACCCTCAGGGAAAAGCCAAATACAATCGCGTCCCAAGAGCAGCAAACAGCCCCGACGGGGAACATCTGGGAAAGGAAAATCCCTCCCGAATAAACCCCATCTAAAGAAGAGTGGAATCATACCACCTTCGAAGAAGGGAAAGGCGGAGGACCCTAACCCAGACAAAACCACCTCTAGGAAGAGTGTGAAAAATTCACCTTCCGGGAGGAGAAAAAACCCATCCCACTTCCTTTTAAACCCATAACCTAACCCAACCGTTTCTCAACACTTCCACAACTAATACCCTTATCCCTAATCCTTATCCTCAAATCAACTACCCAATGACATCTTATATTAGGTGTCTACAGGCGAATCTACAAAAAGCCAGGGCGGCCACATACGTCCTCGGCAAAAGATTTAAGGAAGAGCAAATCGACATCGCTCTCCTCCAGGAACCCTGGACCAGTAACACAGGCCGAGTAAGCGGCCTGGGAAATACTTCTGGCAAGGTAATAGAAATCGGCTCTGATGAAAGACCCAGGGCATGTATCTTGATCAGAAATAACATTAACCACTTTGTTCTTACAGGTTACTGCACCCAGGACGTTGTAGCCGTCCAGGTATTGATCTCAGAGGGAGGAAGCAATATGGAAATAATCGTCTGCTCAGCCTACTTCTCGGGTGATAGAGTTGCAGACCAACCTCCTCCAGCTGCAGTGCGGGATTTAATCGCCTACAGCAAAAGGAACAATATCCACCTGGTTATTGGATGTGATGCGAATGCCCACCATACAGCGTGGGGAAGCACGAACATTAACCGAAGAGGTGAGTCACTTTTTGAATACTTCTTATTAGGTGAAGGACTAACTGTGAATAACATTGGTTCCGCACCAATCACAAACATATTCTATTCAATATAGAACCTGGTCCAAGACCTATAGTTACATATCGGGATCCGAAGTGCACAGACTGGGAAGGGTACAAACATTCCCGTCAGTCTCACCTTCAATCCACTATCACCACAATCAGGAATCGTGATGAGACTGAAATTGCGACGGAACAGATCCGCAACGCAATTGTCTCAGCTTACAACGAAAACTGTCTACTGAAGATAAAAAAGGGCAATAGAGACGCGTCTTGGTGGAACAACAATTCGGATAAAATGAGAAAAGAAGTTCGACGCCTCTTTAATCGAGATTCGAGCGACTGAGACCAATATAGATCCGCTCTAACGGACTATAACAAAGAAATAAGGAAAGCAAAAAGGGGATCTAGGAGGAAATTCTGTGAGAGTATAACTGACCTACCTCACAGTACTAGAATCCACAAGATCCTTTCCAGAGAGCCGACGTGGGAATTTGGCTCGTTAAGGCGACCGGATGGCTCATATACGAACTCTGGAAAAGAAACCTTACAGCTCCTAGCACAAAATCACTTCCCAGGGTGCTTGAATCTGGATGACCAACAGCTGTCACCGTCAGGTCGATTAAAACGACCTGATAAAAATTATTGGCCGACAGCTAAAAAAGGTGATCGCACTACCGGCAATTGAGTGGACCATCAAACTCTTCCAACCATTCAAACCGCCAGGAGAGGACGGAGTTTTCCCAGCTCCACTATTAAATGGACTGGAAATATTGCTCCCATTCCTCATTAAATTATTCAGAGCTAGTCTGGTATGGAACTATATCCCATCCAGTTGATCGGCGGTTAAGGTAATACAAAAAAAAAAAAAAAAAAATAATATATATATATATAAAAAAAAAAAAAAAATATATATATATATATATATATATATATATATATATATATATATATATATATATATATATATATATATATATATATATATATATATATATATATATATATATATATATATATATATATATATATATATATATATATAGACAGAGAGAGAGAGAGAGAATAGTATTTATTGCATAAGTACCAAAAAGCCCCCCAAGTCTTTCAGCCTGTTTTACAGATTTAATTATTACAACGTATTAATTTAAGATAATATAACATTTCTGTAGAGTTGAACATGTACAAAAAAAATTAGGTATGTCATTGTTCTATTGTTCGTTGTCAGCAGTAATTACTTCCAACAGTGTTTTTTCTGGATTTCTTCTTCTTCGGATAACGTCTTCTCATAACTGGAGTGTAAAGTGTTGTATTAGGGTAAGGAGATTTTGAGACTGTATATTTCTTGGTGAGCCAGTGAGTATGGGTTGAATACCAGTTTTTTCGTAGAGTGAGTTATTGGATATGTTATGAAGAGGGTTATTTGGATGACGAAGTTTTGTTATTTTACGTAGACTACTAACTTCTTTCTGTAATTTCTATATTATTCCATGTTGGTCTTCTGCAAGTCTTAAAAAGGATGAAGCCGTATTCTATTCTATTCTAGGTCGACATATCATTTTGTAAATTTTACTTGCTGTTATGATGTTGATGCCTTGATTGTTATAGGATAGGAATCTAAAATGTTTCGCTCTAGTTATCATCCTTTTTTTCATTTCTTTAGTATGGCTGTTGAAGTTTAATTTTTGATCCAATATGATGCCAAGGTATTTCACTGTGGCTGTTGGTGTCAATCTATCGTTAAATATTTGTAGAGTTGGAGAGGTATCTGTGATGTTGTGATTAAATATCATTAGTTGTGACTTGTTAGGATTTATTTTTAATCGCCACTTATTACACCACTGAATCGTTTCATTTGTTGAAATCTGCAGGGTATTTATTGTTTGCTCAATGGTTTTGCCATGTGCTACCCAGGCTATATCGTCTGCAAACTGAACTAAGTAAGACTCTAAGTTCTGTGCTAGTTGGTAGTTATTTAGTATATCATAACAGAAGATGTTGAATAATATTGGCGACAATAGAGAACCCTGCGGAACCCCTTGTTTGTTTTCATATGGACTGGAAAATGATGTATTTATTTTGATTTTTGTTTTCCTACCCTCTAAGAAATCTTTAAGAAACCAAAGAATATAGTTGGGACAATTTGCGTGATGCAGCTTAAATAGCAACCCTTTGTGACAAACAGAGTCAAATGCTTTGGTTAAGTCTATGTAAATTGCTGTCGATTTATTTCCGATTATGCTGTTAGCTTGTATGTTTGACGTCATAAGTGGGTGGATTGTAGATGAGTTTTGTCGAAAACCAAATTGAATCTTGGGGATCTGTTCATCTAGTTCATTATTTACTCTCGTTTTTATAATTTTTTCCAAATTTTTGCCCATTACTGGTAACAATGTTATAGGTCTATAATTTTGTGGACGAGAATGATCTTGATTGGGTTTTTGAATTGTAATTATTACACCTGTTTTCCATTCTATCGGAAAATAGTGATTTTTTTATGCAGTAGTTGTATATATTTAATTATTTCTGTATGTATTTTATGTTCCAATTTCCTTAATATGTCTCTATTAATGTGATCGTAACCAGGGGCTGTGTTTTTGCCTGAATTTAGTACACTGTAGTATTCTTCTTCTGAGATATTTATGTCTTCTTCCATTGCCAGGTCTGTATCAAAAAAAAAATTTCATACCAGTCGTTAACCAAGTTTAAATTGTCCTCCTTAAAGTTCTCATCTGTTGTAAATTTAGATGCTTCCTCAAAGTGGTCCCCAAAGGCATTGGCTTTCTCTTGGTCTGTGAAACAACTGTTATTATTGTAAAAAATTTCAGGGATTGCAGATTTGTTACATTTATATTTTGACAATTTCTTAATTTCCTTCCAACATGTTTTTCCTTTGGAGTCGTTTATATTTTTGCACGCCTTTACCCATTTGTCTTGTTTGTATTGTTGTATTAGTACATGGATTTGTTTAGTAAGTTTATTATATTTGGATTTTGTATCAGGATCTTCATTTTGATTGATTTGGCGGTAAAGTCTTCTTTTCTGTTTTATAAGGTTTAAGATAAATGGAGGTAGTTTATAGTTAAAGAAAGTTTTTATTTTTGTTGGTGTGTTCTCTAGTACTAAATTTTTAATTTTTTCGTTAAACATAGTTATATATAAAGGCGTAATTGGCTCTCTCGTCTGCTTTCTATAAATTGTATCATTTTCTCATTAACAATTTCAGCATTACATTTGGCTAAATCTTAAAAAGGTCTCCGGTGGTAAATGAACCAAGCCCTAAATCGCTTAGATCAATTAGTCTGACATCTTTTGTGTAGAAAGGCCTGGATAAGGTGCTGGACGGATATATCAGGGGGGAACATCCTTAAACATCACCCCCTCAATAGGGAACTTGCCTATTTTTAAAAATAAAAATAATACTAAAAAACATAGCGTAACGTTGCAATAAAACGTGTACTTCACACAAAAATAAGATTTCTAATTCCACGCGATCAGTATGAAGGATCTAAACAGCGATAAAATTAAAGTGGCCCGAAACGAGCTAATATTCACTGTGACGTCACACCATACAATATTCGGTAGTCGTCGCGCCGGGAAGCAACACAATCAGATGTTTACCAATTCCAATTCCAATTTAAAATCCTTATTCACAATTAAGTAGATTATTTACAACTTGTATGGGGTACAGAGTAAGATTTATATTAATATATACATATATACAGAAAAAAAGAAAACTAAAAAATCAATTCATTCAGAAAATACTTAAAAATAATAATACAAACAAATTAACAAAGTATGACATTCTATATGAACATATGTACAATATGGTGTTATTAGACTGTGGTTGATTTGTTACTGACTGTTCTGATATAAATATATAATTGTGTTTTGTAGTACCACTTATTGTAGTTGTACAGATATTTTAAAATGACTGATCAAGGTTTTTCAAAGAGCGAATCTGATAATTTGCCTAAAGTGGATATGTTTACGGTGGCATCTTTTATACAAAATAGTGAAAGTTTTTCCCTTGGAGAGGTCCGCGGGGTCAAGGCAGAGAAGTATGTATTTTTTAGCTTTTAGTAATAATTTATAAACATAAAATAGTTATGACTTGATCACGGAATAAAAAAGAAATAACTACAAAATGCTTAGTCGCAACTAAGCATTTTTTAGCAGACTTAGTCTTATGTTTGAAAGAATTTAGGGTAATTCTTTACAACAGCCATTTCTATATTTTTCGTGTTTTTTTTTGTACACACGCGTAAAGTGTCTCTATAGAAGACATTTGCTGCAAAGGAAATGTTGCGCAAATGTATAATTACCTATCGTAGGTATTTTCGTACTATGTTTTGGGGCAAGGGAAATAAGTGGTTGTGTCGTGTTATCATTCACATAATAGATAAATGTAAGATTTGAATAGAATAAATTAAAGGGCAAGGGAAAGGTATTTGCAATATACTATATATACTAGAGGTAAACATGTTACTCTTCGCAGACAGTAGTGTTATTGAACATTTATATAATTGTTGCACATTCTCTAGGATACTCTTCGCAGTTTTTTGAAAAGAATCTTGTGTTTGTCTTATAAACTTCATTCTTACAATACCTAATGTATTGACTACATATTTAATTGTCTGTCCCGATGGTGCCGACTGTATTGGCGAAACGCGTGGCAGTATATTTTATAGTATAAACTAAGATTCATTCTTACAATACCTAATATATTGATCACATATTTAACTTTCAATTTTTTTTCATCTCCCGATGATGCCGACTGCGTAGGCGAAATTTGTGGTAGTATATTTTACAGCATTTTGGTGTCTATAGAAAATTACTACAATTTTAGTAGCACATTGAAAATTGCAACCCTCTGTAGATTCATATTTTTAAATAAAATGTCCTATAACTTTTTTATTTACTATTTGATTTTTTTCAAAAACAATGGATTTCTTCCTCTAGCGAACACTAACTTATAGCCCAAATTTCAATTCGATCGGACTTTTCTTTCTTTAGTTATCGTACTTACAAGAAACGTGACGGACGGACAGATAAACAGACGGACATTTTGAAAGTTGTTCAGAATTCGATGACGAACGAAATGATATTTTCTCTGCGAGCGATATTAACAATTTTAGAAATGTCCCGATCAAATGCAATATATTCTTCGTAATCGTATTTGCGAAGAGTATAATAATAAATAGCTGTTTACTTTCGCACCAGGAAATTACCTTTACTTAGTATCACTAAATTACATTATATCTACTAATCTTATTTTCTAACATTGTATACACATTCTTTCTTTAATCCTACCCTAATTAAAATTCAATAATTCGGAATTCGGAATATTTTATTGCCCGCCTGCAAAAAACTAGTAGAAAGACATATAGTATTTAATAGTGTACTTACATTAAAATGATCTCATGTAGAGACCTACTGCTCTGTGAAATGTCTTTTTCATTTCTTCTACACGCTTTTAGCCATTTTGATCGAAGATTCTTATCTTCTGGCAGTATTATAAATATTTTATCTGGCACTTTCACTGTAGTATTCTTACACAACGGTACAATGCAATATTTAAAATAAGGAGTTTTTTGTTTCCATTTTAAGTATACACTTAAAATTTATCTGAAATCAAGCGGTCGAGTGCTGGGATCTCCGTCTTCGCTTGTAAATTGTATGGTGTGATGTCACGACTACTCCCGCGCTTTTGAAGCTGTTTGAAACGGTTCGCTCGCGCGCGAAACTTTAATAATTTATAACAAATTTATTATTGGGAATTAAGGCGTCATATTTTGCATATCTTATTTTTTTTGTATTGTAGAACATTTTTATGAAGTAAAAAAAAAAAAAATGTGCAAGTTCCCTATTCCCATCAGTACGCCTATTATATAGGAAAATCAACAGAACTAGCACTTAACAACCTAGTCGAGAAGATCACCTAATCCCTTCAAATGAAGGAAATTGTGGTGGGAGCCAATTTCCTGACTCATTATATGCAGAAGTAGGTGCCAGAGGAATTGAGCCTACTATTGGCGACTGGATTCGTGCTATGCTATCAAACAGGACCATAACAACGTCTTTACAGGGAGAAACAGTTAGGTTTAGAGCCACAAGATGTCCGCAGGGTGAGGTTATCTCCACCCTTTTATGGTCACTTCTTGTGGACGACCTATTGGCTATTCTCACACTGTGGGAGGTTGAGATTCTAGCATATGCAGATGATCTAGTCATACTAGTCAGAGGAAACTCTGAGGGAGTAATATCTAATACCTTTCAAGAGACACTGGATGCAGTGAGTTAACTGGTGCGACAGGGAACAGATGTCTGTAAACCCTCAAAAAACAGTAATAGTATCATTCACCCGGAAAAGGAAGCTGGAGGACTTAAGACCTCTCTTCTTAATAGGTGAAACTATTCCATTTGTGAGGAGGTGAAATATTTAGGAATAACTATATATAGATCACTTAATTGGAACTCCCATCTGGAAAAGGTAATCCACAAAGCAAAGCTGCCCTTATGGACATGCCATCGTATTTGTGGCAAATCCTGGGGCATGGGTCCCCAACAAATTTACTGGATCTATATCACGGTCATCAGACGAATGATAACATACGGATCCATTGTTTGGTGGCCGAAAGGATCACAACGAACGCCCAAAACCAAACTATCTGGATTACAGAGATTAGCATGCTCGACCGTAATGGGGGCAATTAGCACCACACCGTCAGCTTCAATGGAAATCCTCCTGGACTTACCCCTCTTCATATATATTTGGAGAGAGAAGCCAGGTGGGCAACATATAGACTGCAACAAGCGGCCATTAATATGTCACAGACTAGTATCATGGAGCGGAACAGGCTGCTGGATGACACAGAGAGCACAGCATCCTGGGAATGTCCTCGGATACTATGCCTACCATGACCAAATATGGGCTGACCTTCAACATCCTTTTTCCGGAAAGAGATGAGAGGGATTGGAATAAAACCGACCTACTGAGGGCAGACAGTTGCTGGTTTACAGACGGCTCCAAAACTCCTGAGGGAACGGGAGCCGGAGTACATAGCTACAGACCAAGGGTGAGGATATCCTCAAGCCTAGGTACAAATGCAACTATTTTTCAGGCCGAGGTTCATGCCATTGAACTGTGTGTGCGAAGGCTGAAATATATGCATCTTACACGCAGATCAATTAAAATTTTTTCAGATAGCCAAGCAGCTATAAAATCTCTTGGCTCCTACCGCTGTAACTCCAAAATGGTATGGAACTGTCAGAAGGCTCTAAACAACAAAGTGACTCTGGTCTGGATACCCGGCCACTCTGGTATGGAAGGTAACGAAATAGCCGACTCCTTGGCCAGATAAGGAGCAGGATCACGAATCATCAGACTAGAACCAATACTTGGCATATCTTCAAGTACTGCTAAGATGGCTACCTCAACCTGTACTGAAAGGAAAACTCTCCAGTATTGGCAAGAGTTATCAGGATTAGTTCATTTGAAGGCGTTTAAAAATACCCTTTGAAATCAAGAGCTAAGAAACTTTTAGAGTTAAACAGGGTAAACCTGAAAACTCTAACAGGCCTATATACCGGGCATTGCCGACTGAACTACCATCTGCAAAAACTCGGCCTAGCGGAAAACGCCGAGTGCCGTCTATGCCAGGAAGATGATGAGAAAGCAGACCAATCTTATGTACCTATCCCACTGTGGAGAGGATCCGATTTTCAATATTTGGCAAAGGGCAACTACTGCCAGAGGATCTGGATACATTCTCACTCAATAAAGTTATCAGTTTCGTTAAGAGACTGAACATATTGGGTGAAAGATAACTAGGTGTGAGCCACAATAGGCCTGCTGAAGGCCGCAGTGGAGGGTCCACAGGGACACACTTACAAGAAACCTAATACTTACAGTGAGAATTCTTTCATGTCGAACAGGTGTTAAAGGAATGCAAATGATATACATAGGTGTAGATTTATCGAGGAGTATTGATGACGATTCTCACTACAAGTGGAGAACGCATCCATACACGCCAGTATTTGCTGTCCTTTTAACGCCTGTTAGACTTGAAACAACTATCGCTGTATAACATGTACAAATAAAAAATTCAATCAAATTAGACGATGCATGTCGAAACATGTATCATTTAATAACTCAAATTTTATTATTTAAATTATGACATAAGCATCGACAAACATTTTAACGTGCATCACCTACTCTAAATGTATTTTTATTTGTATATGCGTTATAGATTTTTTAGACGGTATTCATTGATTACATATTAGAAAGCAGAGTTCTATTTATATTTTTTACTATATACTTACCTTTGGATATTTTATAATTTTTCTATCTAATTCGGCATTATTCCCATCAAATGATTTTAATTTTTTTTATATACCACTGTTTCGCGCAGAGTTTAATGTTTTGATGTAACGTATCACACGTTTTTGTTTTATTCCCTATCAGTTAAATAATAGAAAATAATGAATACTTAGCTGATTTACTATTATTTTATTATTTAGTGAATATATTTTTCCAGTGATAATAATTAACTGGGAAAAAGTAAATAAAACAAAATAATTTTCAATTTATTTTTATTTTAGCACGTTGATCGCCACGCGCCGTGCCGATGGGACCGGCAAGTATAGTTCTTACAGGGCCATGTCGGTCCCATCGGACTGGCAATACAACATTGGTTTCTACTGTTTCTATAGCGCCGCTGGTCCATTGAATACTTATTTTCTAGGCAGCAATGAACTGGCACGGCTTCTCTGAACATTTTGCACTATAAAATTTTGTCATACGACCATTTTTAAAGTTTTTACAAAGGATTTTTCTAAATAAATGAAAACATGTATTTATTTCAATGGATTTATTATTTAAAATTTACATTTTTGAAACATACACAACATATAATGTAGAAAAACTTTAGAAAAATAATAATAATGCCTCTTCAGCGTTATTTTTAATTTACTGCTTTATGTATTTTATTAAAGCAGTCCAAGCAGAAGAAGGGTTGGCCTTCACAATCTTTACACATGGTGTTAACTTTTTTTGTTTTGTTCTTGGCATTTTTGCGCTCTCCCTGTTCAGATATATTAGTGTAGCACTGTTTACAATATTTTCTTACAGTATGTTTTGCTCCTTCAACTAGTGTTAATTCGTGTCGTCGCTTTCTTACCTGGTTTTCGTTTGTTTGAACTTGCCTCGCTTCCTCCGTTTTACTGCACAAGTACTGGATGATTTTCTTACGAAATTCTACAATTTTATTTTTATTTCCTGCGACTTCCGTATATAGCACATATGCATTTACCATTGATGTATTCAGAATTAATTCTATTGCTAATTTCCTGTACCATTTAGCTGTTTTACGCAATGGACTTGAATATGCAGCCATTTGATCAGATAAGTCAACCGCCGATTTCCTTTATTGTAGTCCATAACCATTTTTGGTTTATTTACTAGCTGTCCAGTTTTTCGTGTAGAGTCGACAACTTCATTCGAATATTTTGTAGAAAGCATTAAAACATTTCTTTTATCTCGCCAGTTTAGAACCATTACCCCTTTGTGATTCTCCATAGCAATAGTCTCGTCAACTTTTAGTTTCGCTTTGGCCACTTCTTGAGGTATACCTTTTCTGTTACTTCTCATTGCCCTACTAGGTAAGTATGCCTATCCAGCAAACGGTCCACTAACTGCAAGCTAGTGTACCAATTATCTGTATAAATTGTTCTTCCCTGATCCAAAATTGGTTCACATAGGCTCATTACCACGCCCAATGGTGTAGTTTTACTTTGGTCCAACATTTTTCTGGCATATATTTGTAGATTATAGGTATATCCTGTACCGGAACAAAGCTTAAAAATTTTAATACCGTATTTATGTCATTTTTGTTTATTATATTGCTTCATGAACAGCCTATCGCGAAAGGGAATTAATGACTTATTCATGCAAACAATCTCATTAGGTTCATATAGAGTTTGGAAATTTACTCTAAGCATGGCAACCAAACCTTTTATTTTGTGTAACCTGTCCCCTACGTAATCAGTGTTGTCTGCAAAATGCAGCATCCTAAGAATTTCAAATCGATTTCTTGTCATTACAGATGTTGCAAAATTATTACGAAACATTGGGTTTTGACTCCAGTAATCAACCACCGCCGGCATTTTCACTAAACCCATCCATGCAATCATTCCAAATATTTTTTTTATTTAATGTGCATTAGTGGGGTCCAAGTATGTAACCTAGAGGATGATCCCGCATTAGTTGCTAGCAATGTCTGTGTGGCATATAAATTCGTTTGATCCGCGATCATCCGGAATATGCGATCATCAACAACTGCTTCAAAAAATTCCCCCGGTTCACTAAGAGCTAGCATTGCGGCTACATTTGGGTCAATTCTAGATTCACGAGTAAATTGTTTTAAGATTGGTTGCTTTCCCACTGGTGGGTGCCATTCTGCTGTTATTTGAGGTATGTTGTTACTAACATCCAAGTTTTCTTTATTAGAATTTGATGAAGGCAACTCTGGACGAGGTTGAACAGCAGGACCTAGAGATATATTTACATAAATAACAACACAACACTTATTTCTATATTTACTTGCCTTCCTGCGTCAAAGAAATTTCGTCACCCGAAGAAAATATTTCTTCTTCCTCATCTGTAGAGGGAACATAGTGCGGGTCCTCGTCAGAATTATCTTGATAATCAGATAATATTTCATCTTCATCGGACATATCATTGAGAATTTGTTCGAGCTCTTGGTCTGTATAATATGTTGCTCTATTCATTTTACTAATCAGTCTCTTGAAATAAATACTTGTAATATACGTAATAACTAAGCCTGGCAAAGCGATGGTAGATTCAGGGTCGGGCGCAATACCAATGCCAACGCGCGCTTGTCTACGATGACGATGACACGAGACACTTCAGTTGTTATCTGTCGGTCGATGCATAGAGTACATAAATAATAAATAATGTTGAGCGTAAAGAGTAGAAAACGACCGTACGCTGATAAAGTGAATAAATTTATCGGTGAATTTCCAGATTTATCCAATGATGGATGTAAAATAATTTGTGAAGTTTGTGATCAAGACTTAATGTGCTGGAATAAATACGGCTGCAAAATTCATGTCAATAGTAACCGGCATAAAAATTAAAAAAATAGCGTGTCTTCTTTGGAACCTCAGTTTATGTTTGATTTACTGTTAATCTGATTGCCTGTGATGTTCCCCTGCGCATATTGGATAAACCAGCATTTCGGGAGTTCTGGAATAAATACAATCACCAGGTGAATTTACCAAGTCATTCATCGTTACCTAGATATGTACCAAGTGTTCGTGAAGACATTGTAAATAGGATTAAATGTGCATTAAAAAATACATGGCTGTGGTTATGTGTTGGCGAGACGACAGATTGTAAAAAACAATCTATTTTAAATGTTATAGTACGTGTACTCGACCCTGTCAAACCAATATTTTCACTTTTACTAGCTAGCAAAAGACTAACTGCGTGTACTGGCGAAACAATTACGCGGGTGGTGTTGGAGACTTTCGAAAAATTTGAACTGTCAACAAGTCAAGTGTTGATGTTTGTGACCGACGGTGCTGCGATAATGCGTTTGGTGGGCCGTTTTCTTCAAAGAGACGATTGTAGGTTTTTACATGTTACGTGTAAAGTGCATGCGTTCCATCTTGTAGCAGAAACGATTCGAAAATGTTTTCCAGAGGTAGATGCATTAATAGCAAATACAAAAAAAGTATTTCTTAAATCTCCTAAACGGTTTCAAGCATTTCACACACTGTGTCCTGGTATTCCGGAACCACCAGAGCCGATTCTTACACGTTGGGGAACGTGGTTGAAGGCACCTTTTTATTATGCTGAATATT
This sequence comes from Rhamnusium bicolor, assembly GCA_029963845.1. Taxonomy (NCBI): domain Eukaryota; kingdom Metazoa; phylum Arthropoda; class Insecta; order Coleoptera; family Cerambycidae; genus Rhamnusium; species Rhamnusium bicolor. The sequence continues at coordinate 279,323 of JANEYF010002698.1, forward strand.
TTCAACAAATAAAAGCTGTGATACTACAGTTCAACCCTAACGAGGCTGCAGCTATTAAGGAAAGCCAGACAAGCTTTCAAGATGTTTCCCTTGAAACAGATTTAGGAACTATTTATAACAATTATAGAGGACTACACGATGCAATAGAAAAATTGCAAAATACTTCATTGTCATTAGTGGAATCGCTGCAAATAGTGGACGACGTAAATACACAGCTACAGACTATAAATGACGCAAAAAAATAAGCCCATTATTGAAAAAATTTGAGAGTGTATTACGGAAAGATCCTGATTTTACCAAATTAAGACAAATTTGTGATGGTGCATCTACAGCTGCGTTAAGTGAGTTCACAGAGTGTTTTACTTATGCCTGTATTACTTCCGTAGATGTTGGTCTTTTTCAAAATACAAACATATTTTTTCACCACAGTGAACATCGCTTACTGAGACAACTGTAGAAACATATCTGATGCTACACAGTTATTATAGAAGTGCTCCAGTTTGTAATAACGACAACCAAACTACTTCATAAATCTGCTTAAGAAGGTGAGTTTTGTACATATTTTTATAAAGTGTACCAGTATTACAATTTATTTCCATTTATTTTATTTATTTATTATCAGTTATCACTTAGATATAAAATGTACATGTGTGAACGTCATTTAACAGTTTAATAATAATGTGCAGCACTAAGCTTACAAAATATAAGGAAATAGATAAAAAAAGAATTTAAAGTGAACGAAATAGTACAAAAACATAAGTCACAAAATATAAAATATTTTTGTTTTTATTATTGTACTTATTCAAGTACTATGATATGATGCATACCCAGTACGTCTCTGTAGAATTAATGACCTTGGCCAGGCTTAGTAATAACACACACTAACACTCACGTACTGACTTGTCTAAAACGGTACTAAGACTATAAAAAATGAACAGGAGATTACAAAATTATACGCATCCCTCCAACATGATGAGGGAAGAAATGGACCTGCGCGTCTTGTGAAAAATGTTGCATCGTAGCGCCGCGTCAGTCCCATGGGACCGGCAACAGAAAAACTAATTTTCTTTTAAATTCGAATTAGTTTTTTTGAAAACTAGTTGTGTAAATTTAATTGTACTATGGTCAAGTACTCAAAATCATATTTGGCCCTGTGATATTTTCGGAATATAGCTTGGCGATCAACGTGTTAAGAATATTTTGTCTACCCTGTGCCTATAATATGTAATCTGGTTAGGTACATTTTCCCCCACGAATAACACTTTTCTTAAATAATTTCTGGAAGAACACAATAGATATGTCCAACTTGAGTACCATTTTTTCCCATAACTGTTTGTCTTTCCAAACTTGCTCAATATATAATGGGTTCTTATCGTTACTATGTATACAATAAAATAACATCATTTTGCGAAATATTTAAGTACTCTTAAATCTGCAAAAAAAATGGATTTTAAAAATAAAAAAGATCACTAGATTAATTGAAAGATTTTTAAATATCCAACTAATTTTAAAATGTTATGGTTTCTTTTCAATTTTATTTTGCCATTTTCAGTTGTGAGACAGATTTGCAAACTTCTGCTATAGTAAGTGAGCAGCCTTCGACTTACTGGACCACTTTCTGCTATCACTAGGATATTGTTGACATAAACCCTTACATTTACCCATCTAAAAATATTATTTCCATATAATTATACACAAAAATGAGTCAATTTGAAAATGACTATAACTAAATAAAATTTTATGCTATTAATATAAATAAAAATTTTCTTTTAATAACACATAAACTTAATTTTTTTCGCTTTTCTATTCTATATTCTAAAATTATAATGTTGTAGTCCTTATTTTCTGTTGAAAAAAAAATTTAACGTACAACTATTAGAAAAGGTTATTTAAACCTATTTCAGAATTTTAAGTATCTCATTAAATGTTTAAAATTTTTGGAATAAAACATGTTTTATTTTAAAAACATTCCATACATCTCATGCAATATGAAATAAAAAGAACATATTATCATTGCATATAAAGGTGCATGTGATCTGTTAGTTTTATCTTTCAATCTTCTATTAAATTTATTCTATAGATAGTTTCCTTGGATACAATTTTATCAATAATGGAATTTATTTATCAAAGAGGTATACATATTTCCTTTTTGTTGTTACAAATTTTTAATCCGGATACAAAACTTTCTTTAAAAATCTGTTTTAATGTCCTCTGAAGTTTCTAATTTATTATTTTTAAAGATACCGGTAAAAAACTAACCTTTTGTTAATTAATACTGAAACATGCTTCTAATGAAAATATTGCCACCAAACTGAAACCCTTAATATAAATACCTCCTAAAAATGTAAATGAGGCAATAATATGAACAGAAAATTAAGGTTATGTTACTATATGAATGTAAAATTTTCATAAAATTTAAAACAAATAAAATATGCGCTTACCTTTTATAATAATAACAATGTTATTTCCACAATTCACAACAAAAAAAATTGTCAATAATTAACAATCAAGCTAAGACGACATCCCAACACAAGAACCTAGATTCAACACAACTTCCTCACAACCATAATATCACAACCCACGCCAAATAAATAGAAACTGCTCCAATTCAGTAAAAATGCACAAGAATTATATTATGCAAAATGCGAGGAATAAAAGCAGGTACAATTTCGTTCCAACGTTCAAGGTCACTTACTGATGCTACGCACTAAACAGTGTTGTCGAGTCGACGAGAATGATTATCCTTCCCAACTTTACCCCTTTTATGTTTTAAAAGATTAATCATACTGGATGTTTTAACACTTTTTTTTTGCTGTTTAATTTTAAATTAATAATTCTATTATTAATATAATTTAAAAATTCAAGTAATGCCATAATAATGTGACAAAAATATAATAATGTCACAATATGACACAAAAAAAAAATTTTTTTAATTGAGACAGTAATAAATTTTATTCCATAATTTGAGTAAAGAATTCTTGTCATATTTAATCTTTTTTTAATTAAACAATATGGAAAATTGTCTACATATGGCAATATGGTTGCGATTCCTGCAGCTTGTGTAATTTGCAGACATATCGCAACCCTAGGCTACACCACTGGCAAACCGAAATGACTCATTGGCAATGTCAAGCTGAATACCGATAGTATCATACCCTTCTCGACCTTCTCAGTATGACTCGGTTAGTTTATGTTCTATGAGACAGGTGGCTGATGGTGGAGTCACCTATAGAACTTGCAATCGGCATTATTTCCGTCATATAGTTGGTTATCTTATACATGAATATTTCAATCAACGACTTTGTACAATAATTGATGCCAGTAAGGCAGAGCATATAAACTTATGAAGCCAGTAAGGCAAAGCATATAAAGCTATCACAGATTTAGTCTGAAAACTATTGTATGGTTACAAATGTAGTACACATTAATATAAACTTTTATAATCATGAACAGAGTTCTACCAGAGACCGTTCTACAATGAATGCGTTTTAAGAACTGTATATGGCTGATTACCAGAAGATGATCAATGGCGCCATCTGTTGGTTTAATATAAAAGTACATTTAAATGTGTTTCCAACATGCTGAGGCCCTAGACAATTTTTATAGAAACCTAATTATCCAGTCTTTTGTTTAAATGAAAAAAGAAAACAGACTAAAAAAGTCGTATTTGTTTGTTACAACATTATTGTTTAATAAAGACTTGCAAAAGTCTATTTAAAAAATTTACAAAATACTTTTCTTTAATAAAAAGAAAATTTTACAATAAACAATTGCTTATTAAATTAATAAAAATAGTAAAAAGAAAATATTACAATAATTAGTGCTTATGCAAAATAATGAAAAACACTAATTAGAAATTGGTAAGACAGTTATCTTAGTAATTGAGCGTAAATAGGTTCCATTTTGTGTTTTCACTTGGACGACTCTTACTTTACCGTCTTTACCTGGAATTAATTTTGCAATTCTGACCATAGACCATTTTAACGAAGGAACATTATCTTCTTTTAATAAAACTAACATGCCTTCTGCTTTGAAGTTGGGCTTAATCTATATACCACCTTTTCCAAAATTGTTGCTGCACTTGGACACACAATTTCCAAAAGCTTAATTTATTTTCTAGAATAGGGTTAAATCGGGTTCAGGGAAGTTGGTAATAGGAGCACCTATTAAAAAATGGTCTGGTGATAAATACATTAGATCAGAAGGATCATTTGAAATTTGAGTTATTGGTCTTGAATTTAATATCCCTTCAACTTGAATAAATAACGTGTTAAACTCTTCATATGTCAATTGGTGCTTACCCACAACCCTTTTTATGTGGTATATGGCACTTTTTACTACTGCTTCCCATAATCCTCCAAATACAGGAGAGTAACTAGGGATAAAATTAAATTTAATTTGTGCATCAAAACAGAATGTTTCAATTTTCCTTTTATAATCTGCTGAATTGTGAATTTTGTAAAATTCTACCAACTGATTATTTGCTCCCTTAAAAATAGACCTGTTGTCACTATAGACATTTGTTGGTTTGCCCCTTCTAAAAATAAATCTTTTAAAAGCACCAAAAAAAAATTGTTAGTACTCATGTCAGATAACAATTCCATATGAATAGTTTTAACTGTAAAACAAACAAATAGACTATGTAAACTTTTGTAACCAATGACTTTCTTAATCTCAATTGTTTTGCATAAAATGGTCCGTAAAAACCAATTCCAACATTTTGGAATATTCTAACTACCTTTACTCTATTTTCTGGCAAGGAGCCCATAAATTGTTGTGAACACCGAGCTTTTAATTTAAAACAAGTTACACATTTATGTATGTTTCTTTCTATTTCTTTCATTCCATTTACTAACCAATATATTAAGTTTAAGGAACTTAAAATTTGCTTCTGCCCTGCATGTAGCAGTCTCAAGTGTTCCTTAATAATAATTTTTATATGGTGTTTTTGATTGTATGATATATTTACGTTCTGCAGCCTGCCAGCTACCCGCAAAATACCTTCTTTGTCTATAAATGGAGATAAAGATGTTAATTTTGTTTTTATTTCCAATCCAGAAACTAAACATTTAATTTCTTCTTTGAAATTACAGTTTTATTCAAACTTTATAATTGTTTTTAGTGAATTTTCTAATTCAGGTAAAGTTAATTTACCAACAGTTTTATTATTTTTATTTTTAATATTATAAATAAATCTTAATATGTAAGCCACAACTCTTTGTAACCTCGTAATATTTGAAAAATGTTCAAAAAATGAATCAATTTGTGACTCTACTACCTGGGTACAACTTTGTACCTTTTCCTCAGGTAAAGGATTTGGACAAGTAATTTGCAAATTTGTACAATGGCAAAAATTGAAATCCGAAAGCATCTTCAGGCCATGAAACCAAACCTCATTTGCAGCCATATTTTGCGGTTCTATACCTCTTGACAAATAATCAGCTGGATTATCATTTGTGTTAATGTAAGCCCAATTAAAACTTGAACTTAAACTTTGAATTTTTAGAATTCTATTAGCCACATATGGGTTAAGTTTTATAGGGTTTGTTTTAATCCAATCAAATAATATACTTGAATCAGAATACAAAAGTACTTGATTTATCTTTGACCTTAATAATTCATAAACTTTACAGGTTAAATTAACAAGCAACAGAGCACTATTCAGTTCTAATTTAGGAACAGTTAATTTTTTATTGACAGGTGCAATTCTGGATTTAGAACAAAGTAAATTGACATATTTTTTATTCGAAATTACTCTAGAACTGCCCTATATGCAATTATGGAAGAATCACAGTAACCTATTAATTCTACTTTGCTAGCATTAGAAAGGTTCAAATTTCGAGGAACATTTAACATTTGCATACTTATAAGGTTGTTAACGAAATCTTGCCACAACTTTAATAGATCTTGCGGCAAAAAGGCGTCCCAGCTTAATTTATTGATCCAAAGTTTTTTGCACAATAACCTTGGCTGCTACTAATACCGGCCCTGCTAAACTCAGTGTGTCGTAAAATTTACAAATAAAACTGAGAACCTCATTTTGTAACACATTCATTAATGCTACTATTTGGTGAGGATATTTTAGAAGTATGTGTTTATATTATACGACAAGCCTAATGTTTTTATAATTAAATTGTCTTTGCTTATATCAAGTTCATCAAAATGCTGATCTTGCATGGGAATATCCTTTAAAATCAATGGATCATTAGCACACCACTTATGTAATTCAAATGAATCTAATTTTAAAATATTAATTAATTCATCTCTTAACTGAATAGTTTCCTCAATGTGTCACTCCCTAAAAGTATATCATCTACATAAGTATTATTTAATAGAGCTCTTGCGGCTAATGGATAATTATGTTCTTCATTATGGGCAAGTTCCACAAGGCACCTAGTTGCTAAAAATGAAGAACTTTTGAGATCATAAGTGCCTGTTTGCATCTGCAAACATTGAGTTGGTAACTTAGGATTGTCTCTCCATAGAATGTTTTGCAATGGCCTATGATGAGGGTTAACTGCAATCATACGATACATTTTATATCGGTTGCAATGACATATTTATATATCCTGAAAAATATTAAAATATCAAATTGTTCATTTTGAACTACAGCTCCATTGTAAAATAAATCATTTCATGACTTTTTATTTTTTGTTTTTATGCTACCATCGAACACCACACGAAGTTTCGTAGTTCTTTTATGTCTAATAATAGGATGATGTGCCATAAAATAAACCGAAACGCTAGTTAAATCGTAACTATCAATATCTACAATTTTTGGTTAATGTATTCATTAATAAAATCACGATAGTATCTAAAAAGCTCTGGATCAAGTTTAAACCCTTTCCTAAATTTTCAAATCTTTTGTACGCGATTGAAAAGAAATCACCTAAATTTAAATCTATTAAATTCTGCTCTAAAGGTAAGCAAACTTGAAATTTATTATCAATTTTTTCTACTGAATTAATAAATACTGATTTACAAGCTTCTTGCTCACTGGTATATTCAGGATATATTTTTGGCATGTTGTCAGTCTCCGAAAATGGTGAAACAAGTTTTTCTAGGTTATGAGTAGTAATACAAAATAAGGAAAGTTCTGAAAAACTACATAGTTGACTATCTTTTGAATTATAGGGAATAGAACCACTGACAATATACCCCAGAGTATTTTGTAACACTAAATTGTTTTTACCTAATTTTATTGTACCTGTCAGTAGTGTTTCAAAAAACACATTTGTCCCTAAAAGAAAGACTATATTTTCAGGTTTATTATAGTCATTATCAACTAACCTAATATTATCTGGAATACTAACTGCTGTAATGTCAAATTCAAACTGACCTGCGATTCTTTCCACAACTGCACAATTAACATTAATTTTATAATTACATACACGATTCTACGTCAACATTAACAGATTTCTGAACTTTAGTAACACTTTCTGAGATACCAATAACATTTTGGTTAATAAATGTTTTTAGTTTTAATTTTTTAATAAGACTGTTAGTTATAAATGATGTCTGAGAACAACTATCAATTAACCCATGTACAAAAATAAAGTTGCCATTCTTGGTAGCTAACTTAACATTTATAATAGGAAGTAAAACATCAAAATTTTTATGTAAATGGCAATGATTCAACTGTACACTGATACTTTCTTTGATTGTCTCCATTTTTATTTAATTGGTTTTCCAAGTGCAGCAACGTATTATGATCTTTTTTGACGAGTTTGACATTTGAAAGAAAACTTACATTTATCTACATGATTATTTAAACATATTTTACAATATTTGTCTATCTAGAAACGAAATTCTTTCATTAACTAGTATAGATTTAAATTTTCTACAATTAGAAATTTTATGTCCAGCTAGAGAACAAAAGTGACATTTATTTTCATTCTTCTTTTTTTGTTGTTAGATGAGTAAAGCGTGATTTTTCTTTAGTACCCTTGTTTTCAGGTAGAGCAAGGAGCCCATAAATTGTTGTGAACACCGAGCTTTTAATTTAAAACAAGTTACACATTTATGTATGTTTCTTTCTATTTCTTTCATTCCATTTACTAACCAATATATTAAGTTTAAGGAACTTAAAATTTGCTTCTGCCCTGCATGTAGCAGTCTCAAGTGTTCCTTAATAATAATTTTTATATTTTCATTAACTGGTATAAATTTAAATTTTCTACAATTAGAAATTTTATGTCCAGCTAGAGAACAAAAGTGACATTTATTTTCATTTTTCTTTTTTGTTGTTAGATGAGTAAAGCGTGATTTTTCTTTAGTACCCTTGTTTTCAGGTAGAGCAACTGCTTTTAAAGTCGTGGCCCTGTTTTCCAAAAAAGCATACAATTACTCAATCTTGGTAATTTTGGTAAATCCCTATCTATTTGATAAGCACGATTCGTATATTCGTCAAGCGTTTTTGACAAAATACAAATCAAAATCATGTCCCTACTATCAACTGGCTGATTTAAATTCTTTAAAGCACCGATGTGCTGTTTTATGTTACTTACAAATTCTCTCAAAACAACAGTAGCGCTTTTTGCATATTTGGGATATCCAAAAGTGCATAAATATGAGCATTAATTAACATTGTTTCATTATCATATCCATGATAAAACTGAGAGCTTCCTCATACGAACTGTTTACAATAGTCAGGGTATTAATCAAAGCAAGAGCCTCACCTTTTAAATAACTTCTTAAATAAAAAAATTTTTCAACACTTGATGAATTAGTGTTTTTATCAATGACAGCAATAAACATATCGATAAATGGTTTAAAATTATTAAGATTTTTAACATCAAAAAATAGTATGTCGATATGTGGCAATTCTGTAGTAGAAATCCCTTGACTTACTTTAACCTTACCTTTTTCGAGTACATTATTTGTACTAGCAATAATCTCAAAATATATATTTTCAATTATCTCAGGCTTTTCAAAGTCGTCATCATTTAAACACAAAATTTTTACCTGAACGTCTTGATATTTCTAAAAATAACTGCCTAGACTCTCTTTCCTAACTTGAAATTGTTCTCCCAATATTTCTGAAATAGGATCTGGTCTATGTTATAACACAAATTATTTTATTCTTACTGTAGTGGATGTATACTGCCTTCTTTGTTCTTTCAATTTTGTTACATTAGGTTTCTTATTTGCCATTTTGATTCTATAAAATTTAAAGAAAAACTTAGTAAATGATATACAATGTCGAAAAAGAAAAGAAAACCAATGAAATTTTAGCAATACAAAATTCAAATCAGATATGTTTATACAATTGGTACCTCAATATTCCTAATCTATTACAGAAAATACCCATATATATATATATTTTTATTTTTCTACAAATCGGCCTAAAAAAATGTCTTAATATACAATTAATTATAAGTATATATATACAATTATTAGTTTTTGCACCAACAGATGAAAACACAAATAATTGAGTTTCATTTAAAAAAACACCAGAAATTCGTAAAAAAAAATACAAATATTTCAAGAATCTTCTTGCAAATGTTTAACCTAAATACAAAATTTCAAATTATAAATCAAACAACATCTGCATATATTGATAAAACAGAAAGTTCCTGGAAATAAACCTGGTGCTTCAACCTGTTGTCATAAGTTGAAAGTCGACAATTCAACCAATCACTAAAAAAAGAATGGAAATGTCCCAAACACATTGAACAGAGATGGAATTTTACACAGCCAACAGTGAAGTAAGTGAAGACATTGTTTTTTGTGGCCTTTTTTTATTACACTTTTTTTATTTGCAAGCCAGTTCAATCTGACTATCACTGATTCAAAAAATGTAAAAAAGTTTTATCACATACCCAATTTTTTATGTTTCTCCAACTTATTCCTACCTTCAACCAACGATATTTGTGTACTTGGATTTTTGGTTTTTTGGTTGATTTTTCAGCAAACGTCGATTCTCTCAACCCAGAAAAATACCTTTTCTTTCCATTAGGCACCCAACATCTGGTTGACTCTTTAGGACCAAATTTATGTAGAATAACTACATAAAGGTGACGTGGACTGCATTAAATAAAATAGTTCGTCTTCGCTATTTACAAATTTACACTTTGTACAATAATCGATGCCAGTAAGGCAGAGCATATAAATTTATGAAGCCAGTAAGGCAGAGTATATAAAACTATCACAAATTTAGTCTGTGAAAACTATTGTATTATTACAAATGTAGCACACATTAATATAAACTTTTAAAATCATGAACCGAATTCTATCAGAGACCGTTCTACAATGAGTGCGTTTTAAAAACTGCATATGGCTAATTACCAGAAGATGACCAACAGCGCCATCTGTTCGTTTAATATAAAAGTACATTTAAATGTGTTGGATATGTTTCCAACAGTAATATAATTTGATATTTTATTTATTTATTTTAAATTGTTTTTTTTTTATTGCCTTGTTTAACATATATTCTGTTTGTTATGTATCTATGTTTACATCTGTGTTTTCTGGTTTTTGTGTGTTTAATTTTATTCATATACTTTTGCTCTTTTTACTTTGTCAATAAGAAATTGTTTCTTCTGGACAATAAAGTATATTTTGATTTGATTTGATATATAAATAACTTAAATAATTCTAATTCAACCGGACCTGACGATTTTTCAATAAAAATTATTAAGCAATGTTCCCCCCCTGATTTACTTAAAATATCTGAAGTAATTTGTCTTTTTAAGAAAGGTGATCCTAAACAAATATGTAATTATCGACCTATTTTGCTATTATCAGTTTTTTCCAAAATAATTGTAAAATTGCTTGCTAGCAGAATAATATTTTTTCTAGAATCTAATAGTATTTTGTTAATAAATCAGTATGGTTTCAGAGAAAATCGTTCTACAATGTCTGCATTACTTAGTTTTTTAGACGGTATCTACAAAAACCTTGATAAGGGTAATAAAGTTATGGTTTTGTTTGTTGATTTATCGAAGGCTTTTGACTACGTGGATCACGATGTTTTACCTAAAAAGATTGAGTGTTATGGTATATGTAATCAATGTAAGAGTATATTACAATCTTACATGATGAATAGGAAACAGTTCGTAGATTATCATGAAAAAAGATCTCAGGAATTGGAAAATGATATAGGTGTTCTCCAATGCTGTGTTCTCAGTGCTCTTTTGTTTTTATTATATATAAACAATGTTGAAAGCTTTTTATCTACCTTTTATTGTGCTTTTGCCGATGACATATCAATTGTGTCATATGGCCACAACTCAAAAGTAATGTCAGACAAACTGCAAAATAATATGTACGTTCTTTTTGACTATTTTAGTTCTAATAGTCTTGCAATAAATCAGAGAAAACGTTTTAATGCAGTTTTACCCTATTAGAGCCAATTACTTATCTAGTCTCCTTTTATTAAACTTTAGCATAGATCTACTGAACAAGTAAATGACTTTGTTGTTAGGTATACAGGGTGAGCTACGGTGGGTGGAGTATTAAAAGTATATGGAGAACGGATCAACCGATTGCTTTGAAATTTTGGTTATCAAGATAATCGAGTATGATCTCTCCAACTAAAATATTTTCGAAATTGCGGTGTTGCCACTTATACGTAAAACTGGCAACATCTTCGTTATTTTAAATATAATACCCTGTATATTTTTGCATTTTTTGGATCGCCGTCTCTTTCTGAGTAACTTTTGTTAATTTTTCCCTATACCTATCTCAAGCCGTTTTCGAGATAATAATTCTTTTCTGAATTTATTGCCAAAAATTTTACTTTCAGTAAATCGTATTTTCTCCTACCTACGCAGCAATTAAAAAATAATTTTTTAGTTGCGGCTAGGCAAGGCCTGGGGGCATCTACTCCATTAATCAAATGTTTCGAATATCATACAGGGTGAGTTAGAGAACGCTTTCTATAAGTGACTTAGAAAAATGCACGAAAGTCAATTTTTTTAAATGGAATGCCCTGTATATTATTACTGATTCGGAAAGGCGATACATTTACCTACTTAAAAAGGTAATATACTCTATACCTAATTTATGGGCACTTTTCTGTAACCTTACCACGAATATTAGTCTTTTGGTATATCATAGCGGTGGGCATAAAATCTTTGTTTTGTCATTTTGTAATGACAACAGATGTTATTTTTCTAAATAAATTTGACGTTAGTGATATTTGCACCTAATTTGAATAGCTGTAGCATGGCAGAAAATAATTATACAAACACAGTTTTAATGGATTTGTTTATTATCCATGGACAGTGCAATAAGATTATCAGCAGAACTTGTAGAAGATTTAATAAGAAATATCCGAATTTGCCGCAGATGAACAGCAGAAAGTTTCTACGAAATCAGAGGAATTTTATAAATTTTGGTGCATTATTAAGAGAACAATAACAGTGTCAGTATTAGGAAAAAATAATAACTAAGCAGCAATAACAGTAACAAAGTCTAAGTTAATAACAAATAATACCAATTATACTTAGTTACTTGATAGAGATAGTTAAGACATATAGCGAGAGCCTGCCATGTTTAGGCTAATATGCAGTTGCCGTATGAATCGGTGAAAACGTAGGGTCACTTTAACTCGTGATATCTCCCTTGTCATAATACCAATTTCAATAATTTTTTTTTAAATATTGATCACTAATGAATTGATTCCATTGACGTTTTATTAATTTTTTTCTAATCATATAAGGAAAGATGTAGAATGTTAATAACAAAAAGTAAGTGTTACACTATATGACTATTTTCAAGAAGAGAATTTTTTTTTTATTTTTGAAAATATGTAGCAACATATACGACAAAAAATGAAGCCAACACATCAAATAATGGTGTAGAAAAGAAAGTAAGTAAAAAGGTAAACCCATAACGATTTTAGAACACTTGTGAATTAAATATTTTTAAAACGGACTCTCGAATTGCCGTGTCGAGATCCGTCGGCCTAATGCAATATAATCGAGTATGCGACGTGAGTCATATTACACAGCCAAAATGGTAAAACAAAATAGGATAAGAAATAAAACACTTTAATATTTCTGTACTTTTTTAATATTAAATGTGTACATTTTTACTTGCCATGGGTAGCCATAGATTTGCTGCTAAGAGAACTACTTTTAATTTTATTTTGACTAGCAATTTTTTAGTCTAAAATTAATAAATTTAATTTCTATCTTGTACTCCACATCGTGACATTTTAAAAGATGGGAAGAGTTTAATGGTAGAATTTTTGCTTCATAAAATTTTTTAAGGATTATATTTTTATCAGAAACAAATTTAAAGTATTTTCTAAAATATATCTCCATTGTAAAAAATAACTGAAAGGTTTCATGGTTACAAAAAAATAACGTATTTTTTTTTAAACATTTTAAACGTACAAGCTTAGCATACTCTGCGGAATTAAAGTTTTTGGAGCCTATTGATTCAACACATTCTCTGCATGTTTTTGAATTTTTTAATACACTTTTTACTATGTAACCTGCAATATTATATAATGAATTAATTTCACTGCTACTCAAGTTTTCTGGTTCCGGTAGTTCAGGTATTACTATGTCATTGCTCTCACAATTTGTTGGCGATGATAATTTAGGCATTAAATCTAAAAATTCTGACAAAAACTCTCTATCATCTGCATCGTAGCTGCCTGTGTTTACACTTTTCAAATACTGAGAAATGCAAATACTTTTTAGATTATTTTTAAATTGCACTGCATTTGGTATCACCTGCTTAGACTGAATAACACAAAAGAAATTTTCCAGACAATCCTGAGTAAAACGCGAAGTTAATAAAAATGTACTTATCTTCTAAAAAAATTTGCTGTATGTCCAAAATCGATTGTGTTGTAATAATTACACCTTTTTGCACGGGTTTCCATAGTTCACGAGCTCCTATTTTAACACGTTTAAATATATCAATAAACGTTCTTAGAAAATCTAGCGTTTTTTTGTAAATGTCTTCATTAATTCTACTTAAAGCCATTATTGGATGCCTAGATGTCATTAATTCGAACCATTTACAGACGACCTCCACAAACCATGCAGTAGTAAGATACTCAGGTCATTTGAGTTCTTGAGCCATAAACTTTAATGCAGAACTAACCTCGGAGCTTAAAACATGAGAAGCATTTGACACTCTCATTTTCTCATAGTGAGAAGGATTTAAGTCCGCTTCATTTAATTTAGGAGCAAGTTTGCATTGAAAACTTCTCTGAAATTCTATTAAGTCATTTATGTGAGAAATATCTACACGATTAGATGGCAAACTAAATTGTACTTGAATATCTTTAGGAATTATTATTATCTTGTTGTTAACTAATGCGGCCTGGAGAAGGTGCTGGATGGATATATCAGGGGGAACATCCTGAACCATCACCCCCTCAATATCCATCAGTACGCCTATCAGACAGGAAAATCAACAGAACTAGCACTCAATAACCTAGTCGAGAAGATTACCCAATCCCTTCAAATGAAGGAAATTGCGGTGGGAGCCTTTCTCGACATTGAGGGAGCATTTAATAATGCACTGCCCGACTCCTTATATGCAGCAGTGGCTGCCAGAGGAATTGAGCCTACTATAGGCGACTGGATTCGTGCTATGCTATCAAACAGAACCATAACAACGTCTCTACAGGGAGAAACAGTTAGGTTTAGAGCCACGAGAGGGTGCCCGCAGGGTGGGGTTCTCTCCCCCCTTTTGTGGTCACTTCTTTTGGACGACCTACTGGCTATTCTCACACTGTGGGAGGTTGAGGTTCTAGCATATGCAGATGATCTAGTCATACTAGTCAGAGAAAACTCTGAAGGAGTAATATCAAATACCCTTCAAGAGACTCTGGATGCAGTGAGTAACTGGTGCGACGGGGAACAGATGTCTGTAAACCCTCAAAAAACAGTAATAGTACCATTCACCCGGAAAAGGAAGCTGGAGGACTTAAGACCTCCCACTTTAATGGGTGAAACTGTTCCATTTGCGGAGGAGGTGAAATATCTAGGAATCACTCTGGATAAATCACTTAATTGGAACTCCCATCTAGAAAAGGTAATCCACAAAGCAAAGCTGTCCCTATGGACATGCCGTCGTATTTGTGGCAAATCCTGGGGCATGGATCCCCAACAAATTTACTGGATCTATATCACGGTCATCAGACCAATGATAACATACGGATCCATTGTTTGGTGGCCGAAAGGATTACAACGGACGGCCAAATCCAAACTCTCTGGACTGCAGAGATTAGCATGCATGACCGTAACGGGAGCAATTAGCACCACACCGTCAGCTGCAATGGAAATCCTCCTGGATTTACCCCCTCTTCATATATATCTGGAGAGAGAGGCCAGGTGGGCAACCTACAGACTGCAACAAGCGGCCATTAATATGCCGCAGACTAGTATCATGGAGCGGAACAGGTTGTTGGATGACATAGAGAATCACAGCATCCTGGGAATGCCCTCGGATACTATGCCTACTATGACCAACTACGAGCTGACCTTCAACATCCTTTCTCCAGAAAGAGATGAGTGGGATCGGAATAAAGCCGACCTACTGAAGGCAGACAGTTGTTGGTTTACAGACGGCTCCAAAACTCCCGAGGGAACAGGAGCCGGAGTACACAGCTACAGACCAAGGGTGAGGATAGTCTCAAACCTAGGTACTCATGCAACTGTTTTTCAGGCTGAGGTTCATGCCATTGAACTGTGTGTACGAAGGCTGGAATATATGCATCTTACACGCAGATCAATAAAAATTTTCTCAGATAGCCAAGCAGCTATAAAAGCTCTTGGCTCCTACCGGTGCAACTCAAAAACGGTATGGAATTGTCAGAAAGCTCTAAATCATTTGGGCAAGAACAACAAAGTGACTCTGGTCTGGATACCCGGCCACTCTGGTATGGAAGGTAACGAAATAGCGGACTCCTTAGCCAGAGAAGGAGCGGGATCACGATTCATCGGACCAGAACCAATACTTGGCATATCTTCAAGTACGGCCAAGATGGCTATCTCAACCTGGGCTGAAAGGCAAACTCTCCAGTATTGGCAAGAGTTACCAGGATTAGTTCATTCGAAGGCGTTCATAAAATACCCTTTGAAATCGAGAACTAAGAAACTTTTAGAGTTAAACAGGATAAACCTGAAAACTCTAACAGGCCTATATACCGGGCACTGCCGACTAAACTATCATCTGCATAAACTCGACCTAGCGGAAAACGCCGAGTGCCGTCTATGCCTGGAGGATGATGAGAAGGCAGACCACATCTTATGCACCTGTCCCGCTGTGGAGAGGATCCGATTCTCAATATTTGGCAAAGGGCAACTGCTGCCAGAGGATCTGGACACATTCTCACCCAATAAAGTTATCAGTTTCATTAAGAGACTGAACTTATTGGGTGAAATATAATTAGGCGTGAGCCACAATAGGCCTGCTGATGGCCGCAGTGGAGGGTCTACTGAGACCCACTCACAACAAACCTAACCTAACCTAACTAATGCGGACTTAATATTTTTTGAAAAGATGCGGAACATCAGGTGTGAAGAAAAGTTTTCGATCCGGAGCTGCCGGATTAAAACAAAAATTTTTGTTTGGAGTTGATGGACCTACATTTACGTCAAATTTTTTCCACAAAGCTTGGTTCGATGGACCCATATCAGATGTTACACTGCAAACACGTAAACCAATTTCTTCCACCAAAGAAATAATGTGAATTAGAATATCTTGAATTACTGAAGCATTAACAGAATTTCCAGTGAAATGATAAGCCACTGTTTGCTTCCACCTCGAAGATATGCCACCTATAATTTGAAATTTTTAAATGTTTGAATATCATTTTACATTTTCATATTTACCTATCATAAAGACGAAAGCATGGGTGGCGAGCCCTGTATGTTCAGGAAGTGTAATATTTCCATAAAACGTCCATGTTGAAGTATCGTACACCTTTGCGGCAGTGATTGCCATCTCATCAATCTTTTTCTTGTTCTGTTTTAAAATTCGAAATTTTAATTTTCAAAAATTCAATAACCTCATATAAAATTCCAGGGGCAAATTTTAAACCTTGTAACCTTCTGCAAACTGTTCTTAAAGATGGTAATGGATACTTTCGCTTCCTTAATAAGTCATAACCAGAGAACCCGCAGGCAAACTTCAACTGGATAGCTTCTTTGATAGTTTCATTGGACCATTTCATCCAGTTTGTTTTATTTCGTTTGATGGCATTAATTTGATCTTTGTGAAATATATTATTCAGCAGTTCTGAAGATTTCTTACATTCTTGCAAACATTTTTTTCATTTGTACTAACTTAATCTTCATTGTGTTAATAGTCTTGTTCTTTCTTTCAATCTGTCTTTTTAATTTCACGATTTCTGACAATTTTTCATGTTTTTGCACTTTATTAAGTATGCTGCTGGAAGATGAATTACTTGATGGTGAGTGGCATATTATTATGTTTGTAGGAGTAGAATCCTCCATATCAGTCAATTCATGTTCACACAGTATCTTGTAAAGAACTGGGCTCATTTACTATACGAACTGCTGGTGGTTTTCGTTTCGATTTTATTTTTGAATAACTGAATATTGTAGGTACAGCATCTACTTTCAGTTTGCGTTTTCCATCGACTCTGTTTATCTCCCAACAATCGGGCTCAAAATGAACTTCACAAAGAACAGAATAATTAGTCGGTTTCCATCCAACCCTTTTTACTTTACTAGCCCAAATTTTTCTGCGATTTGGGTCTCGAGGAAATACTTTCATAACGTAACCTTTGCTTGCAGAATTACTGCAGCCAAATGCTGAACAACCAGGCATCTAAAATATTCGAACAATATTTGGTTAAAGCAATATTCAGATATTTACATTGCAACTTTACACTACTGCAAATTTTCCAAATAGAGACATTTGTTATCATTTATAATTTATAAAGAATTACTGGATTTCATAAATTATTTATTTACCTGGTAAAATGCCAAAAATATACTTATGATTGTTTATCTGAGGAATTTCAATTAGCAAATAAAAAATAATTGAATGTCAAAAATGTTATGACAGAAAAAGTAATAAATGAAAAACGAGCCTCTGTACATTTATTTATGCGAAAATCAAAATGTGACAGATATTCCACTGATCATAAATACGAATCTCATTCACATTTTTTACTCCCAATTTAACCGCAATTTACTTAACTTTATTATTCTAAATGATACACCCTGTATACTTATATCAATTTAAAGACAATTTCGTGGACATTTGATATAAATAAAATATGTTGAATTACTCTTACATCCGAAATAACTAAGTACCCACCTATATTATTTTAACTGCAATGTGTCGTATTAAACCTGACAGATACTATTTAGTTCCGAATTCGGATTCCTCAGAAAAAAAGTATTGTTTTGGAATTTTCCTCTAGATGAAAAATCAAGCTGTGTAGGTAATCTAGTAGGGAAATTAACATCCTGTACTACTTTAAACACTAATGGAGGAACATATTAGAAGTATTGAAAATAATACCTATATCATAAATATTACAAAAAATGTTTCTTCCAAAATGATGATAATGTAAAAGAATTACCATGCAATCTATGAATAACGCACTTCTAATATACATTTATTTATCGATGAGGAATGTAATAACATGCAGTTTTATTACACGTAGGTAATAATAAGCATATGAATAAAACGAAACTGTTCAATATAAATGCAATCTACTATTTAGTGAGATATTATTACTTACCTTTGAGATGGTATATAAAAGAAATAAAATGAAATGTACACGGATACGTTTGCGAACAATACTGACCCTGCCGACTCAGCTCTAGAATAGCCTAAACATGGCGGGCATCGCGGAACACGAGTGCGCGTTATGTCTTAACTATCTCTATCAAGTAACTATAATACCAATAACAGTAATAAATATAAAAATCTTAAAAATATTGTTATAATTGTTCGAAATGTAGACAGTTAACTTCCAGACACTTTTGTATACGACAATGGACGACGTTTGTTGTAGCAGCTCTTATTTCAGCGGGGTCCAAGTTTTCAATCTCTTGAATCACTCGACGTTCTAATTCTTCCCTGTTGTGGACTGAAGTTTTATAAACTCTATCTTTAAGAGTACCCCAAAGATAAAAATCTAACGGGGTAAGGTCAGGGGACCTCGGAGGCCAATTCCACGGTCCCAAACGTCTAATCCAACAATCATCGAAAAGGCGGTCCAACTCCATACTAATTTCGTGTGTACAATGTGCAAGAGCCCCGTCGAGTTGATACCAACAAGTTATATATTTTTCAATTGACAGATTATCAAGGAAGTCTTCCACAATTGTTCTAATTATATCTAAATATTTTCTGGAATTCAATTTTTCGTCGTATATGTAATATTTTATTAGGTCATCCATTAACATACAAAACACACTGAAACTAAATTTGACTTGAAAACCAGCCTCTCTAGTAACGTGGGGGTTGTCTGTGGCCCAGTGGTGACGATTTCGTGTGTTACAAATCCCTTCCCTAGAAAATTTTAATTCATCAGTCCATATAATGTTTTTTAAAAAATTGGGGTCCTCTTGCATACGTACAAGTAACATTTCACAAAATTCTATTCTCTGTAGATAATCCTGAGGCATGAGAAAGTGGACTCTTGTAAATTTGTAATTATGCATTTTATGGTTTGCTAGTATTCTTCGAATGGATGAATATGGCAATCCTAAATCCCGTTCAGCACAACGTATGGAATACTGGGGATATGCATGAAAATATGCTAGCACATTGATTTCATTTACCTCGTCAGATGTCACAGGTTTAGGTAAATTTCTTGCTTCTCTTTATGACGAACCAAAATTTATAAAATTCCTCTGAATTCGTAAAAACTTTCTGTTGTTCATCTGCGGAAAATTCGGATATTTCTCATCAAATCTTCTACAAGTTCTGCTGATAATCTTATTGCACTGTCCATGAATAATAAACAAATCCATTAAAACTGTGTTTGTATAAAAATTTTCTGCCATATTTGTGCTACAGCTATTCAAATTAGGTGCAAATATCACTAACGTCAAATTTATTTAGAAAAATAACATCTGTTGTCATTACAAAATGACAAAACAAAAATTTTATAGCCCACCCGTTATGATATACCAAAAGACTAATATTCTTGGTAAGGTTACAGAAAAGTGCCCATAAATCGAAAACGGTGCGCATTAGGTATAGAGTATATTACCTTTTTAAGTAGGTAAATGTATCGCCTTTCCGAATCAGTAATAATATACAGGGCATTCCATTTAAAAAAAATTGACTTTCGTGCATTTTTCTAAATCACTTATAGAAAGCGTTCTCTAACTCACCCTGTATGATATTCGAAATATTTGATTAATGGAGGAGATGCCCCCAGGCCTTGCCTAGCCGCAACTAAAAAAATTATCTTTTAATTGCTGTGTAGGTAGGAGAAAACACGATTTACTGAAATTTTTGGCAATGAATTCAGAAAAGAATTATTATCTCGAAAACGGCTTGAGATAGGTATAGGGAAAATTTAACAAAAGTTACTCAGAAAGAGACGACGATCCAAAAAATGCAAAAATATACAGGGTATTCCATTTAAAATAACGAAGATGTTGCCAGTTTTACGTATAAGTGGCAACACCGCAATATCGAAAATATTTTAGTTGGAGAGATCATACTCGATTATCTTGGAAATCAAAATTTCAAAGCAATCGGTTGATCCGCTCTCCATATACTTTTAATACTCCACCCACCGTGGCTCACCTTGTGTATTTTGATATGTTACTAAACTGGAAGGCTCATATAGATTATGTTTGCAAAAAGTGTTCAAGTATCTGTTTTGCTTTAAAAAGATTATGCCAAATTTCAAACGAAAAGGTAGTTCAAATATTTTATTTTTCTAAATTTGAATCTACTCTACGGTATGGAGTGATTTGTTGGGGAAACGTAAGTACAGCCAGTCATGTATTTGCCATAAGCCATAAGCTCAGTGTATAGACCGCATTATCGGCAATCCTGCAAACAGCGATTTATTACACAAAAAATATTAACACTGCCATGTTTGTACATACTTGAAATATTAACTTTTGTTAAGAAAAATGTGCATAAATTTAACACTAATTTTTACACGTCATGGTGAAATTTGAACACATTACACAGACTTTCTATAAGTCCAATCCTTATTATGTCAGTACAGTTCTGTATAATAAATTAGATTTAAACATAAGAAACAACACATTAAAAAAATTCTATCTTTGAAAAATCTGTTAATTTGTAATGTCTTCTATTCTGTCGATGAATTCTTATTAATGTAAACTTTTCGTATGATATCATATGCATATACTTTCCTTTTTTTGACTTGTCCTATATCATATTGTATGATCTTTTGCATTAATAAAGTATTATTATTATTATTATATGGTAAGTATCCATGAGAGCTAGTGTAGGGCTTTCGTTATCTAAAATGTTAAAATTGGTGTCGCCTATAAATATTTCTACATTCTGATCATGATTTTGTTAAAAAAAGTCGTCAATGTCCTGGATAAATGACTGCATATTTGTGTTTGGTGATTTATACAATGTTGTAATACCATTAGTAATAATGTGTACTTCAAAACTAACTTTGATTATTGTTACCTCCAAGTTCGTTAATTTTAAACTTGAAATTTCTGTATTTATTTCTGATCTTATAAATAGTATTAGCCCATAGTTTTTATTAAAATTTCCCTTATTGTAATATGTTGTGTTGCCCCTAATATTAAATTGCTTAGTGGATTCTAATTGAAAACATTCTCCTAATATATTATAAAAATACAGTTTATATGTCTCTAGAAATATAATTAGTTCATCAAAGTTTTTGCGTATGCTTCTTATGTGTAGATGCAATAATTTAAAATTTTTATCGTTCCTACCCTATGAATATTTTTTTGTTCGGCATGAATTTGGAGAAGAGGTTTGGATTACATTCTGCATAAGTATCTAAGGTTCTTTTATTAATGTAGGTACGTAATTTTAAAATAGTCATTTTCTTGTACATTTATTTTGGCATCTGATCTATTTCTTCATTTAAATTTTGGTTAAGACCTGATATTTTTAATCTTAAATTTCTAAGTTTTGTTTGTTCTACAGTGTATCTGTCTTTTAATTTTTTTGAGTATCTATTTCTTCTTTGTTCAGGCATTTTATATCTATGCTTCCAGATTTTGTTTCTTTTATGTTTTGTAACCTAACATTTAAATTTATTGGGTTGATGTTTTTTGTTCAAGTGCTGTCGCGTTTTTGTTGAATTCTGTTCATTTTTAGGTTTTATAATAAGGCTTGGTAGTTATTGATTGGTTTACTACTTGTTGCACTTATAGGTTTTGTATTCCCTAAACTATTTGCGTACGTTTTTCCCTTATCTTCCATTTTCTTATTTATTTTTGTTAATAATTTAATTTCAGTCTTTTTTGCTTCATTTTCTTTTATTATTGTGGTTATAAACATTAGATTTTGTAAGTGGTCGTCATCATAACAGCATTACCCTTGTTCTACTGTTATTGATTTTAGGTTTTTTATCCGCGTTGTACAACTTTTGTGGTAAATTTCTTCACATTTTAGTGTATTCTATTACTCTTTTGCATGGTCATGCAAAAACCAATTTACAATTAGTTGTATCCCAAACTTTTAAGATTATCAATTTAATAATTTACTTATTTGAAATGAAATGTATAACAATCATATCTACGTGGCAGAACTCAGACTGTGGTCATAGAGACATATAAATCAGAATCAAAAAACGTTCTAATGGGTGTATCACAGGGATCAATTTTGGATCCTTCATTTTTCTTAGATTTTATAAATGATGCTACATGCTCTTGTATATCCTCAAACAAAATAATTATGTACGCAGACGATGCCAATATTCTGGTGGCTGAATTTGATCTTTTAAATGCAGTATTTAGAGCTGATATTTCTGCCAATGACTTCTATCAATGGTGTAATAATAATAATTAGTCGGAGAGCTAGTAACGCGTGTTTCATGAAGTGTTTGATGCACCTTAAAATTTTTCAAATCCAGTATCTATGAGAAAAAAAGCCAGAATACCTGTGTCGTCTAAGCCCAACCCGGGACACCAGGTACTCGCAAAAGAAAGGTGTAAAAAATTGAACCCGAAAGTGTTTAATTCAGAGGCCAACAAACTTTAATCGAAATTTTAAATAATTTTAAAAATAAAATTTAATAAGGCAGACATTTTGAGGGGGTTTAAATATAATTAATCCTCCCCAAAGTTTTTTTTAAAATACAATTTGAAGTGTTTGATTCACCTGAAATTTTAATAACTCTTAATTAAATATTAAAAAAATTAATAACAAAAAAACACTTTTTCCGGGGTTTAATTACCGGCAAACATGAAAAAACTCTTATTTAAAATAGAAAGAGATAGGTAGCGCGTGGTTGGCGGCGTGACTGAGAGCACCGATTACCCAATAGCTCACTTCCTTTCTCGCTCTCATTGGTTGTTGGTCACGTGTCCTTTACCAGCTGTAAATTTAAAATTATACTTATGAATAGAACTAAAAAATTTTTCATTATTTCACAATTTTTTTTTAAACTTTAAATTTCTGAAAATACAACAATTGTGCAATTAAGTCATAATGAAAAATTTAAATTGAAATGTTATAGAAGAAAAAAAAGGAGATTGTGTACTGTACTTTAAATTATATTCTTGACGGATTTTTAATGTGATTCGAATTATTTAAAGTTGTCTCAGTAAATAGATTAACTTTGCCAGATCTTTGTTTTTACACATCACACACGATACACTTTTCATTTTTTCACTCCTTTATTTAAAATCGTACTATAAATTGTTAATAACAAATTATATATTTTTAACAAATAATTTTCCTGATTTACACAGGTATTAAAAAGAAACTTAAAACATGTGCTCACAACAACGAGGGTTAACTGAAAATAAACAATGTTCTGCCGGTACAGCTGGTAAAGGACTGTAACGAAGTGATTTTATTTATTAAGTTAAGTTAGGCAGCTAGGTTTTGAAAAATATTTTACCCATTATGGTGCTACGCTTTTAATTAACAGTTAAATTGTTAATTATAATAGGTAGTATTGATATGTTTTTATGAACATTCCACATAGGCCAAGTGGCCGGCAGTAAGCAAACGACGCACCATTGTGTCCCCGGCACCCTTATGCCCGCGCTAACAGAGGGAGGCCGAGACTGAAAATAATTAAATTAGTTTCCGTCCAGCTATCAACGAGGAACCACGCCGGCCAACAGTAAGTAACTCGTGAGTAAGGATTTGGTATCTAAATTTCATGCGAAATTATTCTAAGTCGATAACGGGTGACGTAGCTGTAATATACCGCGCATGACTACCGTATCTCTCCTACTCCTCTAGCAGTATCTGTAGCTGAGGATTTTCACAATCAAGTTAGTCTCCGTCCGACCGCTACTCGAAGACCACGCCGATTGGATAGTAAGTAAATTCGTGAGTATAAAGAAATAGGTAATTAAATTTAATGCGAATTATTTAAGTCAAAACGGGTGACGTAGCTGTAATAAACATGACTACTAATCATCCTACTTCTGCGTTTAACAGTGTTTAGTAGCATGAGGATTTTATCATTAAATTAGTTGCCGTCTGAGTCAAAAGACCACCTGGATAGTAAGTAAACTTGTGAGTATAGAGGTACATAGGTTCCAAAGGTAATTGCGATTTTTCTAAGTCGATAAACGGTGACGTAGTTGCAATATTTCGGATGACTACCGCTCCTCCTACTTCTGCTTTTTGGGCAGGTAGTAGCAGGATTTGCAGAGTATCCGAGAACAGTCCGTTGCTGCCGCCCGTACCGTCCAGACGTGCCGACCCCGACCGCTCCAAGAGGAAGCCAGCACAGGATCCGGAAGTAGGTAGCAAGGTTTGATAAAGGTTTGGTAAATAATCGGTATTACTTGGCTGGTGAGTACTTTCCGGGCTTTATTTTAGAGTTAGTGAACGCGAGCGCTAAACTGTCCGCCTCAATCTTCCTTAAAAGGGAGAGCGGCCGAAGGTTGGATAGAACCGCGATCCACCGCGTTACACCGCGTGTTCTCCAGGCCACCTGAGACGTAAAAATTCTGCAGGGTGACTTGGAGATCTAGCATTTGATACCGTGTCCTCTAGGACCTCGTCCGTTTTTGGCAGGGTGATTTAGAGGAATTTCCGTAACCGCGTGCCTGCCAGGCCACTGAGACGTAAAAATTCTGCAGGGTGACTTGGAGGTTGTCCGTAATCGCGGGTCCGCCGGGCTACCTAGACGTAAAAATTCTGCAGGGTAGCGGTAGCTTTGATACCGTCGTCGTCTTATTTCACGCTCGGCTTGCCACTTCTCCCCCCCTCAACTTGAACCGCGTTATACCGCGTGCCCTCAGACCTGAGACGTAAAAATTCTGCAGGGTGACTTGGAGGTTTGTCAGTTGCCATCCGTGTTCTCTAGGCCACCTAGCACGTAAAAATTCTGCAGGGTGACTTGGAGGTATCGTCCGTAATCGCGGGTCCGCCGGGCTACCTGAGACGTAAAATCTGAGGGTAGTCTTGGAGTTTGACATCCGTCGTATATCAATTTGCCGCTGTGAGGCTTGTTACTCCTTCCCCCCCTTACCGTAACCGCATTCAACCGCGTGCCCTCCAGGGCGCCTGAGTCCGTTTTCTTTGGCAGGGCGCTTTGGAGATACTCGTTGGCATATGATAAGACCGGAATCCATCAGCCAAGCGTAATAAGTAACCCGTTAGATAGGCATAGTTTGCTTATTTGGCGCTTGCTTCCCCCTCCTGGTATCCGTCCGCCGTCTGCATATGACCGATTAAATCCTCGCTGCTTCCCGTTTCACCGCTTCGTTCACCGGCTACCGTACGCACCCTTGACCCCTTACTCCCCTGTCCGAGTTAGTTAAGACCGTAGTAGTATAAGACCGTTTGTAGAATAAGACCGTTTAGTTAAGACGTTCTAGTATAAGTTGTAGTTACTAAGGTGTGTATAAAGTTAAATAAGAATTAGTTAGAATAAATTAATATATTGAATGAGAGTCTGTTCCTTAAATTAGTATGTAAGTTCCCTTTTTCCCGACCCCTGGTTAGCGTATTTATATTCCGGCTCTATCGTCGAAGAGTAAAGTGGTGTTTCTAACTCTAAACAAAATCGAATCTCCTAAGTAAGTGTTGGGTAAATAACTTATAAGAGCGAAGATACAGGAATAAATAAAATGAGAGGTAGAAAGGGAGTGAGCTCCTCTGATGTGCTCTCACTAATACCTTTCTTTATATTTTAAATAAGAGTTATTTTCATTTTGCCGTAATTAAACAAAAAGTATTGGCTTTTTTTATTAATTTTTTAATATTTAATTAAGAGGCTATTAAAATTTCAATGAATCAAAACTTCAAATTTATTTAAAAAAAAAATTTGGGGAGGATTAATTATATGTAAACCTCTCAAAAATGTCTGCTTATTAAATTTATTTTTAAAATTATTTAAAATTTCATTAAAGTTTGTTGGCCTTAATTAAAATTCTTTGGGTTCAATTATAACTTTCTAAAGTACCTTGTCGTGGGAAGAAATTTTTTATCTCAAGATATAATTTGAAAAATTTTAAGGTGCATCAAAATTCATGAAAACGCGTTACTAGCTCTTGGACTAAATGGACTTTTAGTGAACACAAGTAAAACTTTTTCATGTCATTTTTACCTAAAAATGTCACTCAAAATTCTAGTCCTCTTTTTAAACAAAAAATCGATAGAACAAACTAGTTTCATTAAATTCTTGGGTATCACCATAGATCAAAAAATGACTTGGGAAAAACAAATCGAGATTTTATCATCGAAACTAAGCACTATATGTTCGGCAGTTATGCAACACTGCATCTTTTTATATTTTAAAACTAGCCTATTTTGGTCTAGTTCAATCAAGATTAAGTTATGGTTTAATCCTCTGTAGAAAATCAGCTTATAAAAATAAAAATTTCATTCAACAGAATAAAATCGTAAGATGTATGACAGGAAATGAACCACTAAAATCATGTAAACAAATACTTATAAACTTGTCTATTCTAACAGTTCCTTGCCTTTATATGTATTTAATAACCTTAAATATAAAAAAAAGAAAAAGATGGTCTCCTAAAAAACAATTCAGTGCACAATTATTGTTATGGGCCCACCATGTGCGAAGTGTGCACAGGCGCAATAAGGTGGCATGCAGAACGCAGG
Source organism: Rhamnusium bicolor (assembly GCA_029963845.1). Taxonomy (NCBI): domain Eukaryota; kingdom Metazoa; phylum Arthropoda; class Insecta; order Coleoptera; family Cerambycidae; genus Rhamnusium; species Rhamnusium bicolor. Next base: position 306,521 of record JANEYF010002698.1, read on the forward strand.
GTTTTCGGTGCCTCTCACGTGCTGACCTCCGGGTAGAGTAGACATGTCGTATGTAGTGGATTCTGTAGTCTAAGTAATGGTGACAAGGCTGTGATAATAATAATACATGTGTAAGAGCAAAAGTAGTTTCATTGACAACCCCAGATTGAAACGTAACAGTGGCGACGAGCAAAAAGGAAAAAAAACCTGCTCGTGGTTAGCAGGTCCTGTGCGCAACACGGTCAACGCATTGCAGGGAACCGGAAACTTATTTTGGGGGCATTTCATATTTTGGTAATACTGACAGTGCTGAGTGGACAAGACCATCTTAGAAGAAGAAAAAAAGTAAACTAAAAATAAAAACGGACATCACGGAACAAAAATGTCACTAATAGGCTGTATTTTAGAATTCAATCATATAACAGAAGACTGGAAATTATGGCAAGAAAGGGTAGAGTCTTATATAAAAGTTAATAAGATCACTGACGAATTAAGGGTTGCCACGCTATTAAGTCTAATAGGTCCAGAAACTTACAAAATTGTGAGAGACTTGTCATATCCAGATCTACCCAAAGACAAAAGCTATGACCAACTATGTGAAATATTAAGCCAGCAATTCGCCCACCATCCATCGGTGTGGAGAGAAAGAATAAAATGTTGTAATGCTAAACAAGAAAATGGTGAAAGTTTTGGCGATTTTTATGCAAGACTTAAGAGTAAATTGCAAGTTTGGAAATCGACTAGAAAGTGTGTTAAAAGACAGGTTAATGTCGGGATTGCATAGTGGAAAAATTCTAGATTGTCTGTGTGAAGAGGATATATCAAAAAGTTTAAACGAGATGGTGAAACTAGGCATGCAAAAGGAGTCGGAAGCTCAACAGAAGGGAGAAGTCAATAAAATCTCGTGTACCGCAAGGAGGCAGATGTTGAATGCACCAGTGAAAAATTCAAATCCAGTAGGTAGTGGAGACGTTCGTAACAGGTGGCGAAAAGAGTCATCGGGACATACAACCAAGGTGAACAGGCATAAGCAAGGTCTAAGCAAACCCTGTAGTGTGTGTGGTAATGATCACTTAGGACATTGTAAGTATGCAAACTTTAATTGTAATATCTGTAAAAAACGAGGACATCTTGCAAAAGTTTGTAGAGTAAGGCAAAAAGCATGCAACTATATTGACATAGATACTGAAGTGATCGGAAATAACCATGAAAGCATCTTTGCTATGAATAGTTTTGATGGTGCAGATAACACTTTTAAATTTGATGTTTTTATAGACAATGTTAAGCATAAACTCGAGGCAGATTGTGGCGCGAGTGTTTCATGTATTAATGAGGAAATGTATTTGTGTCATTTCAGCAAATATGTATTAAAATCAGACTTAACAATTTTAAAAGGCTATATTCAGAGTCAAAATTTCACACCTCTTGGTTATTTTTTTCTGTAACAGCATGACGAAAAATGTAAAGTTCTATGTAATAAAAGATGGGGGTCCCATGATAGGGGGCAGAGACTTTTTAAATAAATTTAATATCAAGTTGCACATGGTTAACAATATTAGTGGAAGTAACAATCCAAAAGTTTTAAAACTGAAAAATACAATAATGTTTTTAATAATGAAATAGGACACTTTAAACACTATAAAGTATCATTACAGCTGAAACCTGATGCACGACCTGTATTCTTCAAGCCAAGGAGCGTTCCACTAGCTTATAAACAAGCCCTAGAAGAGGAACTGGAAAAACTCCAAAGACTGAAAATCATCACACCGCTAGAGTCAGCTGAATGGGGCACGCCGTTAGTGGTGGTTCCAAAAGCGGATGGAAAATCAATCAGGATATGTGGGAATTATAAGGCAACGATAAATCGATACATAGAAGAGGTGATATATCCCTTGCCAGACATAACAACCTTGTTTGCGAAACTACATCAGGGTAAGAAATTTACTAAAATAGATTTATCAGCTGCTTTCAATCAATTTGAATTATCAGATCAGGTAAAGAAATTGTTAGTATGATCCACCCATAAAGGGTTATTTGAGGTAAATCGTATGCCATATGGCATAAGCCCCGCAACGGCAATATTTCAAAGGGCGTTAGAACAGTTGTTCTAGGGAATGGACAATGTGTGTAACTTTATTGACGATATTTTAATTACAGGAAGTAATGAACAAGAACATTTTGAAACCCTAGAATTGGTATTGAAAAGGCTATCAGATGCAGGACTCACCGTGAAGAAGGAAAAATGTAAATTCATGCAAGACGAAATCGAATACTTAGGACACAATATATCCAAAGATGGGCTAAGGAAGACTGAAGAAAAAGTTAAAGCCATTGTAAAAGCACCAAGTCCAAAATCGGTTACGGAGGTGAAATCATTTGTGGGACTCGTAAATTATTACAGTAAATTCGTCCCAAACTTAGCAGTAAGAATGAGGTCAATATATGATCTACTAAAGAAAGATGTGGTATTCTCCTGGTCAGAAGAGTGTGAAAGAGCGTTCAAGGACATAAAAGAAGAAATTGCCAGGGATCTAACATTAATCCATTTTAATCCGAAGTTACCATTGGTGTTAACAACAGATGCGTCAAACTATGGTGTAGCAGCTACACTCTCTCATGTAGAAAAGGGAGTTGAGAGACCAATTGCATGCGTATCTCGCACACTCATGCCGGCAGAAGAACGTTATTCCTGCCTTTGCAAAGAAGCGTTAGTACTAATATATTGAGTACGCAAGTTTGAACAATATCTAATAGGACACAAATTTATTACAACGCTGGGCAATATACCTAGCAGCATTCAATTATACGATCGAATACATAAAAGGAAAGAACAATATAATGTCAGATTTTCTGTCCAGAGCACCTATAAAAGTAAACGTGATAGATCAAGAGGTTGAAGAAAAAGGGGAAATTCTAAATTTTGTGAAAAGCAGCATAGACTGGCCGATAAACAGCTTGGAAGTCAGCAGAGACAAAGACGGATGCAGAATTGCGGAAAATAGTGAAGTACGTTGAAGAAGACAAATGGCCAAACAGACTAGAGGAGAGTTTGAAGTCATATGCAAGGAAAAAGGAGGAAATTACGGTCAGTGAAGACATATTACTGTGGGGGCATCGTGTAATTATTCCTAGGATGTTAAGACCAAGGTTGTTAAACGAATTACACACTGCTCACCTTGGCATAGCTAAAACAAAATCGTTGGCAAGAAGTTATCTTTGGTGGCCAAACATAGATAGGGACATAGAAAACTTGGTGAAGTCATGCGTTCCATGTTTACGCCAAAGACCAGACCCGTCAAAAGCACAGTATACCCCATAGACCGCAGAAAGAGCAGCATGGAGAAGGGTTCACATGGACTATTTAGGACAAATTAAAGGCACTATGTTTCTGATTTTAATCGATGCATATAGTAAATTCCCAGAAGTATACCCAGTTCGATCCATGACAACGGAGGAAACGGAATAGAAACTGCGGGACTCCTTCAGTAGATTTTGACTACCCGATACCGTAGTATCTGATAATGGGAGACAATTTGTTTCAAGTAGATTGACGGAATTTCTGCGCAAGAACTGCATAAGACAGGTAACAACTCCTGTGGGGCATCCCCAGTCAAATGGTCAGGCCGAAAATGCCGTAAAAACATTTAAGTGTAAGATTAAAGCAGCATTATTAGACGACAACAAAAATTAAAAAATGTCTACGTTAATTAGCAGATTTTTACTAACATATCGGAACACAGTCCATGAAACAACAAAGCAAACCCCCTACGATGGTCATGTTTGGACGACCTTTACGAATGAGATTTGACTTGCTCAGAAACACGAGTACAACAGAAGACGTACAAGAAGCACAAGTTAATGAACAAGTATGGACGCCAGCCAAGATAACCAAGAAAATTGGTAGGTCGACGTATCTTTGCCAAGTTCAGGAAACAGAAATAATTTGGAAGAGACACGACAACCAAATCACAAGCAGAAGGAACGAAGGAAGGATGGAACAGGCAGACACAGGTCGGCAACAAAAGGTAACAGCTTCTAGGATAGCGTATGACTCTGACAAAGACGAACGTGAAACTAGGTAAGGTATGTTTTAGTGACACTAATGTCTCTGTAAATCTGTGTGGCAGTTCGGTATCGGTAAAGGACATAGACAATAATACGGACATAAGTGCGACGTCTCAGTGCCGTAAAGACACTAGAAACTTTGACAAAGCATCATCTGATGCTAATGGTGACGCTATTAGCACATCTATTAATAATTCCAATTTTTCCCACAGTTCGACGGTGATCTGCCAAAAGCAGACCCAAGATATGGTTCAGTTACAAGGCCAAGAACGGGCGCAGCAACACCAACCAAACGTGGCACAGTCAAGGCAACAGGATCAAGTGGAAACAGCAGTTGGTATGAGTGGCAAAACCAGACGGGGAAGGCATACAAACATACCTTTTAAGTTTAAAGATTTTGTAATGGACTACTCGTGAATGTAAAATTTTTATTTGTAATGTAATAATAGTACACATGTAATAGGGTAATCCAGCCAGAGAAAAGATCATTTCTTACACTGCTCACAAAGAGAGGTATATAGCTTAACTAAACATTAAATCATAGGTTAGGAATTGTTGTAAAAAATATATATATTCAGACTATCTAATTGTTCATAATTGTGTTAAGTAAATTAGAGTAGATCAGGATGCATATTAAGCTTGTAAATAGTACAAACCAGTAGGGAGATCTAAAAGAGGTTTAGAGAACCTCGGAACTAAAAGCGGGGGTGTTATGGGCCCACCATGTGCGAAGTGTGCAAAGGCGCAATAAGGTGGCATGCAGAACACAGGGTTCTCGGTGCCTCTCACGTGCTGACCTCCGGGTAGAGTAGACATGTCGTATGTAGTGGATTCTGTAATCTAAGTAATAGTGACAAGGCTGTGATAATAATAATACATGTGTAAGAGCAAAAGTACTTTCATTGACAACCCCAGATTGAAACTTAACAATTATAATACACGTAAGAGTGAAAATATATATCAGCCATTTTCAAGATTAAGCGCAGGTCAAAATCACACATATATCAAAAAACTATTTGTTTTAATAGATTAAAAAACTTATTCGGAAACTTTGATAACTTTAAATGTTTTAATAATAAATTATATACATACTTAACTGAAACATTTATTCCATAGATGCATATTTATATACTTAAATGTAGTTTGTATCTTGCTTGTTTACAATGCCATTGTGTATTACTATATTTTACCTAGATGAATATTCATATACTTAATTGTAGTTGTTTGTATACTATGTCATTGTGTATTATTACTGTATTTTATCTTGTTTTTTTTTCGTTTTTTTTTTTTTTTTTACTTGAGTAATGAATAAATTATTTATCTATATATTTATACTGGGGAGGAAAAGGGCTATCCATATACCTAAAAACTTACAGGGTGTCCCATTTTAAAAAATGTGATTGTGGGGTATATTCATCAAGACACAAATTCATAGCACATACTTGAGGGAATATGCCACCGATCCATTTTTTTAATATTTTTTTTCTAGCTATGTTCTTAAGAAAAATAAATGGGTTTAAAATGCAGAATTTTTAGCTGATCACCCTGTATATATTAATTTTTTATATGGTTTGTTTGTTTCCCAAAAAAATATATATATATAAATTAATATAGGGCTTCTTTTCACCAACAACAATTTTAACGCCTCTGGTCGACCAAGAATCCGTGCCAGTCTGCCCCTGGGCATTTGCCCATAATTTGAAAAACTCGAACAAGATAATGACTTAAAGCACACGGCAAAAATCGTTAAGCAGTGACTAAATCGTAATTCTATATCTGTTATTGACTGGCCGTCGGGCAGCCCTGATCTTAACCCCACAGAAAATTTATGTGGCGAAGTCAAAAAAACGTCTTGGTCAAATTCAATATAAAAATTTAGATGATTTATACCAAACTGGCGAAGAAGCCTGGTATTCAATACCAGTGCCAAACTTTGATAGACTCCATGGATAGAAGATGTAAAGAAGTAATAAAAAATAATGGATTTCCAACAAAATATTGATGTACGATAAACATTTGCCTAGATAATAAAATTTTATGTATATCATTGTTAATTATTTGTCCCTTGCAAACTGGTCAGTACAAGGTAATTATGGAGGTTGAGTGGAAGAGCAAAACTCTGTTTTGGACAGAAACTTTGAACTCTGCCTTTGACAAACAAATGTATTAAGTTTAGTCAGCATATTATTATTATTATATAACTTTTGTAACAAGCCAGAAAAAAATCAAATAAATTACAGATTAATTTGATGCATGATGAGGTATAATTCTATATATTTTTATGGGAATCAAGTGTTAATCAAAATATAGAAAGTTAATAAATTTCGTTAAAACAGACGTTTGCCAATTATGAGGCCACCAAAGTAGATCAATCGAACACCAGAAGTTAATTTAGCAAATATAAATTATATTTAAGATTTTGAGGTAGATCCCCCTGTTATTTAACACAGTGGAAATGCCAGAGATATTTTAATAAATGATTATGATTATTTTCCAAGATTGATTTGGAAAAACAATAAAAATTAATTGTAATAATTTGTAATATAAAATATTTAATAAAAACAAGGTAGTAAGTACAAACAATATTATTTATTAGACCTACAATAAATGATATTCCGATATGAAAACGTAAATGAAACAAAAACATTTTTTACAGTTTACAGACCCTATATCTACAGTGTGTCTCGTTTAAGACTATAACACCTCTATAACTTTTTTAGTTTTATCCAATTTACACCAAATTGGTCTCAAAAGATAGAGGTCTTTGAGATTTACTTATGGCCACAAAATCATTTACCCTCTTCAAATGCAAAGCAACCTACGATGAAAGATTGAATGAAAAAAATGCAAAAAAACATATATTTGGTATTTTGTGAAATTTGCAGTTCGTTTGGCACTCATTTTTAATATGATAATTAAGATGGATATTCAAAAGAAGTATGAATACAAATAATAAACAAGACGGGTTAGGTGACTCATCAAGTTGTCAAACTGAAAAATATAAACCCAATGAGGGCTAACGTTTTTCAGGCTCACCAGTTGGTGCAACTGGTCGAGTAAGGTAGTGTCAAAAGTTATTGTTAGGCGCGGGAAAAGTTTATAGTGTTTTATTATAATTATTTCGTACACCAGCAAATAAAAAACCTTGTTAATTGTGCCTCAGTGTTGTGCAGTTCCATTTTGTTCGGAAAAAAAAAGGCAGACATAAGCTTCCGAGAGACAAATTTGCCTAAAACAGTGGTTGATAGAGATAACTTTACTCCTTCGAAACATTGGTGTGTTTGTAAGAAACATTTTAATCCTGGCGATTATGCATTACCAAAGAAGTCTACTACAAAAAATCGTGAGTAATAATCATGTACATTCGTTGTTTTCATCATGCCCATTCTAGTTATAACCTAACTTTAATGACATGACACTTCTGATAAGTACAATAATTTTCCTACTGAGCAAGTAAATTACTACTTTCCCGTTCTGCCATCAGTGTTAAATGCTTTTCAGCTAATTTTTGTAAAAATTACTAAAAACTAGTGTTAAAAAGCCATAGTAAACATTAACGTTCAGTGACATTGACCTTTCCGTACACTAGCACCTCTCGTGGTGAATTCAAGCGCGTTAACCCTCATTAAAGTAGTTTGCTGAAAAAAAAGTGGTGCCAACATATTACTTAACAAAAAAAAATAATATTAATAATAAAAACTGTTGGATAAACGGTAACACTTCTAACAGTCAGCTTGACCAACTGTTAAAGGGTCTGTTAGGTAATAATGCATGTTATCGTAAGGTGAATGTATATTTTTTTTCAAGATTAATGGTGAAAAACTGTACGTCTATACGAAAATAAATAAGCTCGTAATTAATATGTTAGTAATGTCACTCCCGCCGCAAAGATACGGCGCGCGGCATCTCGTTAAGCAAATATACTGCCTGAAATGGCCGGTTGCTGTTGTGAATAATAATCTTTACTTCTATTGTGATTGTGAGATGTATACAGTTTTATACACCATAGTAAAATGACTGATCAGTTGGGTACCACCTATTCTTTCGAACCAAGGAAAACGCAGTGTGAAATATTGGAAAACAGTATAGAAGTACAACTACAACAAACTACAACAGCAGGAGTTATAGACTAGTGTCCTTGTAATGAATGCAAACCCATGCGGACTAATGAAAAAAAGTATTTACTGCAATGAAAGCGATCTTATTTGTGACACTTTAGACTGCATTACACATCATGTTTCTTTCAAGAGTGTGGATTTGAATATGGATAAACTAAGCATGGCACATTTTCATATTCTGTTGCAATAATAATCCACAAAATGAGGACTTCAAAATTTGTTTCCAATACAGTGTGGTCATGTTGCATACAGACAGTTTATTTACTGGATGAATTCTTGGGTTAAGTTTGGAAATAAGAGAAGAAAGATTTTATTATCGTGTGTCGTGGCAGCCGTAAGATTGGAGTATCAAAATCCTGTTGGCGTGGATTATTTAGGTTTCGTACATGCTGAAGGGTTTGCCACAAAATATTTTGATTGATAACATGCGATTGTCAATTTATTTTTTTCCTTGAATACAACTGCATTCTAAGTTATTTTTTTAATCTAAACATAATAACTTTTCTATGCACAGTGACCCGCATAAACGGGTCACTGGATTTCCTTCCTTCATTACTGAGCCTAAGAAAGAAATAAAATCTGGTTTTGCGGCATTTTTTCTGTAGAAAAAATCAGAAACGAAATGTAAAATATATGTAGTATAGTAAAAAAAACTGACTTAGGAGATGTTACACCCTTTATATTATTACAGGAATCTATATAGGCAGGAAATCCAGTATCCCGCTTACGAAGTACACCCTGTACATATAGATTTTAGGTAAATTCCCAAAACAAAACAGTACTACTAGTGAATTATAACAAATATTTGCACTTCTCACGTCTAGCAAAACCGTGGGAGCTAATGCTTAATCAGATTTTTTTATCCGTTCTCTCTAAACATCCAACTACACAATAATGTGGCATTTTTTACCCCGTATGCAATAAATACTCATGTTCATCTTAAAAATTCAAAATTTCAATAACAAAATACGTCTCTATTTTTTGTTATCTAAATGTGGTTAAAATTCAGTTCTCTTTTATAGTCACCTTGTAAAATAAATATAATTTCTGTTTGTGAACATTTGTTAAATTTCCTGCTGTCATAGAATTTTATGTCATTTTGGTCTTGAAAAAATCCGAGAAGAATATTTGACCAACTATTTTTGGTGGGAACACGGAATAAGCAACAAGACACTAACACGGTATAAATAACATGTATCACGTGTCGTGCTCATCCTGTGTTATCTCCTACGACCTATAATCTTGTACATAGTGCCCGTCTGCCAGTGATTTGATAACAATAACAATACCTTCCGATGGAAGTTTTAATATTCGACTAATTTAATTTGTTTCGTACATAAATTGTTAACCAGTTCTAAAAAACCATTTTTAATGAAAAATTTTTGTATTTAAGTTATTAATTTTCAAATCCCGATTACTTAACTAAATTGTTAATCAAACTACGGTTCTTAAAATTTAGATATAGCTTCTATACTTTATATTTATTTATTATTTACTTTATAGATGTTCAATAAACGATATTATGTACATCAAGGTTGTGCCGGACCATCACCTAGAAGTTCGATGTCAATTATTACTCTTTGAAATTATGACACTTAATATGAGACACTCGGTATAAACCTATTTAAATTACTGTTCTCTTCATGAAGACAGCTGACAAATATTTCTAAAGTTGTAGAGGATATAAATGAAAAGGAGGGGATAGATGCATAAAATTATGTCTACATAATTAAAACCTTGTAATAATTTGTATGTTGGCCATACTTAATTTTCAATATAAGTATTAGATAATTTAATAATCTAGTGTAATAAATAAACAAAGCAAAATATAATTTATAATTTCAAGTTGAATTTTTTAAACTTACCATTGGGTACATTATCAGAACTTGGTGATAAAGCCAATGCAGGCATTGCTACAGTCTGTCTTTCTGTGCTATTTCTGGAAGAAGTTGGCACAACATTTTCTGTTCCTTGGCTTCTAAGTTTTGCCCTAATGCCATTCAATACAGTTCGATTTGGTACATCAGTATTGCTTTGTGCCAATGGCATTGATCCATTTGATCGCACGTAATTTGACATGTCAATATTTAATCCCTTTAGTGTACACATTAATTCCCCTACTTTAATGGGCGATTCAGTCTGCTTATTTTCATTCATCAAATCTAAAGTTAAATCCAAATTATCACATCTACCATTGAAATGAGATAATAGTTGGAAAAGTTCCATTATTTTTTCTCCTATGATAGTATCTTTACGAAAACTATTGTGATCCATTACAGAAAAGTTTATTTTTGAATGTGGAGTAACTAGAAGTGTAAATGTTTCGTTCCATTTCGGTTGTATAGTGGTTTTTACTGTTTCTGTTTTACGAGGATTTTGGTCATCTACAGTGATTTCAACATATGGAGTAGGTTTAAGAAATGCACTGCTTCTTAAGTGGGCACATTCCACTAAAAGGAAAAATTCATGACTTTTTCTTTTGTTAGTGATCACGTTCTTAAATAAAATATATTGCAATTAATAAAACTTTCATGACATTCATACATTCCATTAAAAATCATAACGGTATTAATTCTATTGTATATATTATTTTATATTTATATCTTTAAAGTCACTTTGGTAGTTACTAAGGACCAAAAGTTCTAGTAGATGTAACCAGAAGCATCAATGCTTGAATATAGCCTAAATGAGGTAGTTTAGAATCTCATGTATTTGTATATGGAATAGGAGACAAAATGGCTACCATATCCATATTTTCTTTAAATATTTAAGTTTTATGTAGAATTATCCACGCAATATTGTCTGAATATTTTAAATAATTTGTTGCGATTATAGATAAAACAAATAATGCATAATTAGTTAAAAGTTATTTACAGTAAAATAAGTAGCATAGAAAACTCTTTAAGTATGTGAAATGTTAGTACAGAAATGTTAATTATTTACAGAAATTATATTTTATAATAAGATAAAGGCCCATATTTAATTTATTTTATTATGAGATAACATTTATTCAAGCTATTTATACTGCGTGCCATGAAAAATGCAGCACTCAGTAATCAATAATCGTTACAATATTTTAATAAAAATTTGGTTATTGTATGTTCAACACGGTCAAAATGATTAAAATTTATGAAAAAAGTTCAACATTAAGTGGCTTTTTTTATTATTAAAACAATAAAAAATATTTTCTTTATTGGAACTATTGTTTTTCTGTCAGTCTGCATTAGCAAAAATTCATTTATTATGTTTAAAATAAATTTTCTAACTATACGAGTTTAAATGGGGTACGATGGTTGTAATGCATGAAGCAGGAATTTATTTTGGCAAATCGCCTCTCGAATTGGTTGGAATGCCTTCAAAAGTTGAAATGTTGGTGTACTGGAAAAGATAAAGATAAAAATATTGATCATAATTTTTGGATGAGTCAGACATGCAATTTATTAGAAAGCTTATATCTGTCTACCGAGCAACTAACAAATTGCAAATTTATAACAAATGGTATAATGGTATATCAATGACAACTCATTAAGGAAACCCTATCATCACTTACCCTTATTAGAAAAAAGGATTTACTATAGAGCAGTGCACGCATTTAACTTAGTTCTATACACAATTAAGTCTATTTCAAGTATTTTTTCAATTATAAAAATAAAATGTTACCTCCTGGAAATATGTCCATATAGTTTTGAAGAGTTTATATTATATTCCTGATCTTTGTCTGATTAACAAAGTAGATGTTTTTTTTATGTAGTTGTGTATTATGATTTTATTTCCCGCTTTTTACTACATGATCAGATTGGTAGTATCTCTATTTCACACCTGTGTGCAGCACAAATTGAAAGAAAAATTTTCTGCAGCGTATCCACCGTATTGTCTATTATCGCCTGCTCAATCATTACTCTTTTTGTGCTCGAGTGCCGCAGTTCGTGATTGCGTTCCCTTGTCTTTGTGTCAATATAACGAGTGATTTGTGTAAAATGGGCAAGCACCGATGCCGGGAAAAAAGTCCGGCGACCCTGGAACGGAAATTAAGGCGAATGTAGAAGGATTTGACCCCTCTCAAAAGGAGAGATAGTCGCTCGCAGTCAGGCTCATCAAGGTCCAGATCTCGGTCTTCGAGGTCGCACTCACGAAGAACTTCTGTGCGTCGATCAGTTGTTTATTTAGACGATTTCTTATTATTGGGTACATCTTACGAGGAATGTGTTCAAAACGTGAAATTTTCAATCAAGTTTCTAATTGAACTAGGATTTATAATTAACTATTAAAAAAGCCACTTACAGCCTGCTCAAAGGTGTAGGTTTTTAGGGTTCTTGTTAGACTCAAATAAAATGCAGATTGAATTGCCACAAGAAAAAACGCAAAGCCTCTCTTCCTTGGTACAAAAACTCTAAGAAAGATCCAGTTGTACAATTAAGAACTTTGTAAAATTGCTAGGCTCATTGATAGCTAGCTGTCCAGCTATTGAATATGGCTGGCTCTATACTAAAATATTAGAAAGAGAAAAATATCTAGCACTGAAGCGTAACAATAGTTACGAGGCAGTCATGCAAATTAATCAAAAAATTAAAAGAGACTTGCAGTGGTGGGCACAAAACATTAAAAGTGCAAACTGCAAAATTAAGAATTCTAACTACGCCTTGGAAACTTTTTTCGGATTCTTCTGGTAAGGGCTGGGGTATTTTTTGTAACAATGAAAGTTCACAGGGCATATGGTCTAGAGAGGAATCATAACAGCACATTAATTTTTTAGAATTACAAGCCGCATTTTTTGGCCTAAAATGTTTTCCAAAGGATTTACGAGGTTGCCAAATATTGCTGCGTATAGATAATACAACAGCAATTTCTTACATAAATAGAATGGGCGGTATTCAGTTTCCAGCCTTAGCTAATCTGACTAGAGAAATTTGGCAGTGGTGCGAACAGCGCCAAATTTGGTTTTTTGCATCATACATAGCCTCAAAGAACAATGTAGAAGCAGACTTTGCTTCTAGATCACTAAGATTGGAAACTGAATATGAGCTGAAGCCTATGGCATTCATGCAAATAACACAGGCGTTTCAAAGCCCGCAGATCGATTTATTTGCATCCAGAATCAACAATAAATGCAAGAAATATTGTGCCTGGCTAAAAGATCCAGGAACATTTTTTTTCTATGCATTCCCTCCCTTTTCAATTATCTTAAGAGTACTGCAAAAAGTTATAGAGGACAAGGCCGAAGGTATTCTGGTGGTACCATGTTGGCCTACCCAACCCTGGTACCCCTTATTCACAAGTTTATGCCAACAGAAAATTACATTTAAACCAGATTTTGATTTATTAATTTCTGTCGATAGGAATCCACATCCGTTATGGAAAACTCTTTCCCTGGAGGCAGGATTTTTATCCGCCAGGCCCTTCAACACCAAGGGATGCCATTAGAAGCGGCAAAGGTCGCCTTAAATTCACTCCGTTTCCTCAATTAAGCAATACTCCAGCTGTCTAAAAAACTGGTGGAATTTCTGTACTTCACGTCACATAAACCAATTTGAAAAATCTGTATCAAATAGTATTAGTTGTTTGAGTTACTACTTTAATAAGGAAAGTTCCTATCAATCACTCAACGCTTTGCGTTCTGCGTTATCCCTGATAATGGGTCCGGAAGTTGGCTCCGACCCAATGATAAAAAGACTCCATAAGGGAGTATACAAAACAAGACCTCCTAAACCGAGGTATAGATTTACTTGGGACCCAGCAATTGTCCTTAAGTATGTTGATGCTCTTGGTAAAAATGACCTGCTGTCGTTGGAATTATTGAGTAAAAAGTTACTTACCTTGCTGGCTCTCACGACAGCCCACAGAGTTCAGACGTTTTCCTTGATCAAAATAACAAATGTTTTACGCAGTCCGGACGAAATCCAGATATTGATACCGGATTTAATAAAGACGTCAAACCCGGATAATTATCAACCTGTTTTGAGACTTCCTTTCTATAAGAGAAAAGCTAATATTTGCGTAGCTACAACCCTTTCACATTACATAGAACGAACAGAACATATTAGACATAATAGTGCCTTGTTTTTAAGTTACAAGAAACCATTTCAAAAAGTGTCGAGTCAGTCTCTTAGCCGATGGATTAAAGAAACACTTTTCAAAAGTGGAATCAATACTCAAATGTTTAAGGCTCACTCAACCAGGCACGCTAGTACATCGGCAGCTAAGAAGGCGGGAGTTAGCCTAGATGAAATTCGAAAAACCGCAGGGTGGTCAGAGAGTTCACTAACATTTGCAAAATTTTATAATCGTCAATTGGCAAATACCAAATGCTTTGCTGAAACTATTTTAAATCTTACTGACTAGGTTTTGTAGCTACTAAGCAGATATATTATTATGTATAAAATACTTATTAGGTTCAGTGTAACGTAGCAGGATTATATTACGAGATCAAAAAATAAAGTTTTGTATATCTAAATTGTGACATGCTTTAAACATCTACCAATCTGATCATGTAGTAAAAAGCGGGAAATATAATTAATGATTAAACGAACTTACCTGTAAAGTTTGATCATAATTATGACCGTCTTTTTACTACATGATCAGTCCCACCCAAGATTCTGCATTAAAAATAGCATAAAAAACTCGACCCTGTCAATTTAGAGATTTCTAGCTTTATAAATAATGGCTGAGCAGGCGATAATAGACAATAAGGTGGATACGCTGCAGAAAATTTTTCTTTCAATTTGTGCTGCACTCGGGTGTGAAATAGAGGTACTACCAATCTGATCATGTAGTAAAATGACGATCATATAATTATGATCAAACTTCACAGGTAAGTTCGTTTAATCATTAATTGTACTAGCATTGTACCAATGCGTGTAAGCAAAAAAATTAAGGACGGTTATTTGATGTAGCCCACACTATTTGGAAAACTGACTTTTAATGTTGTACCAGATTGTACTAATTGTACTGAACAATGTACCGTTGGAAATAATTTCTTATCTAGCGCAGTTTTCATTAAAAAAAAAAAATGATAAAAGTGAAAAATTCGTAGCTCCTCTTTGAAATATTCAGTTTTTATCATTGTACTAGTTAAGTGGCGCAGTTTTCGAAGAAAAAAAAACGATAATAGGAAAACATTCCCTTTTTGAAATATTCGGTTATCATTGTATCACAATGTACCAGTTGTAATGAACACTGTACTGTCGGAAATAATTTCATAACTAGTGCAGTTTTGGAAAAAAGTCGTAGCTCCCCACTTTTCGAAATATTCAGTTTTTATCATTGTACTAGTTGTACTGAACACTGTACCGTTGGAAATTTTCATGGGACCCAAGCGATACTTTAAAAAAAATGAAAACATTGTGTGCCTACCCAGGTTATTTTTTAAACAATTTGTAAAATATTTGCAAAACATTTTTTTTTCAGAATCAGCTGTAAAATATAATAACAAATTTCATAAAAAAAAAACAGTTGCACCTTTTTGAAATTTGCACAGTGAAAAAATGAATCTAAAATTAAAATTCAAAATGGTATAACTTAATAAACAAGCAATATTCTTTTATGAAATTTAAAATTTTTCACAATCTTTTCAACTTTTTTTCGCAAATTTCAATCGCAATTTTTTTTCTGCATTTCTTCATTTAGTCTTGATAGTTACGCCTTAAAGTATCGCTTGGGTCCCATGCTCCAATACTAAGATATGACCTAAATTTCACCAGCCGTCATTGGGTAAGAGTTAATTTTTCGTACATAATCAGTTCTCTTAAGAAAAACAGGTGCCACAGTTTTCTCCATGGAATTAATTTTAAAAAAATTTGAAATATTGTATTCAAATTCACGTCACCATATATTAATAGAAAATTAAATACAGAAAAAAAGTCTTCTTAATATCGCCAGTGGGCGGCTAGTGGTATGGTTTGAAGTAAAAAAATGATGCAGAACAAGGTCACATTGTTTACAAAATTTCTTTTGGGAACTTCCACTCAAAAAAAAAAAACTTGTACCAGAGTAAACTGAGGCATTACTCCCACAAGAACCGTTCCGAATGGAGTCGACAGAAAAAAACATAAACAACTCTTAAATTTTTAAATTTGCTAGAATTGATTGCTAGATAGTTACCTGTTTCACTCACCTGTTGTTTAGTAAATAATCGTAAGTGACATTATTTATGCATAGGTGCAATTTTAGTTGTTAACGTTATTGTTACGTGTTTGCTATCCACACAAACACCTATACTCGTAGATTCGTTGATTGAAAATCCAGGTAACACTTACTCAATACTTTATTTATTAATTAACAATTAACAACAATAGATTAATAACTGTCTTAACTTAATCACAATTGAACACTTATTGATTATCTTTCTTATTTCTTCTTTACTCGTTCATGTTCAACTTAAGACTGACTATCGGCCCACCGATCGCATTATTTATACATCCATTCACGCGGTCTAGAACGTTCCAGAACATTCCCGGCCGTTCTCGTACAATTTCAGTCTTATCTATTCAGTATACACAGTCCAGTGGCGTAACACTGCCCCCTATTTAAGCCTGAACGTCCCGGTCAGGCAATTCGTTGTTCCCTGCATACGTAGCTAGTCTCTGTATATGCACCACCTTCATCTTTGATTTTGGACTTTGTTGAATTAGGTATACGACGTCGTTTAGTCTGGTGATGACACTATATGGTCCTTCCCAAGGCGGGTGAAGCTTCGGGGACCTGTTTTTCTTTCGTTCTGGGTTACATAGCCAAATCAGATCTCCAGCCTGGTACACTCCTGAATTAGCCTTAAGATCATAACGAGCCTTCATACGGTCACTTACTATTGCAATTCTCTCAAACGGAGCCCCGACGTTATAATGCCTGTGGTCCTATTCTTGCCGCACAAACTCACATTGGCGACACCAAGCCTCCACATCTTGACGACTGTTTACCCAGTAGAATTATTCTCTTATTTTTGTCAGGGTTTTGTTGATGCCAAAATGTTCGCCAGACGTTCCATTATGCACTTGCTGAAGTATTTTTGTTACGTGACACCTGGGGATTACCAATTTCAAAGTAACTATCTTCCCATCTGAACTCTCCCACGCTGTCTTCAGCAGTCCATCCTCTACTCAAAGGGAGTCCCATTGTGCTCATAAGGCCTTCAGCCCCACTGATTTATTTGAAATGTCCTTCCAATCGGGTCGGATTCCTCTTTCCTTCCATTTCAGAATAGGACCAATTTCCTTATCGTGTAACTGCGCTTCCCTTAACGACTCTTCTGTCCAATCATCCGGAACATCAATCTTAACGGTATTCACTATTTGTATATCTTGCTGTTATTCCTCACGGTAACAAAGCTTGCAGTCTTTCCGACATGGTCTTTTTGAACGGCCATTTGCCTTTTATTAACCAGTAGTCCCCGAGATACCGGCCCGTCAGTTTTCCTACAGGTCCTCCATTACTGCGACATTTACCGTTTCAGGGTTGCGCTGACGACAGTTAATCTGAATATGGTCTACTCTGTCACACTTATAACAGCGCATGCCTCCTCCATTCTGTCTACCACTACTGGGTTTTTGGTCTTGTTTCGGCTGGAGATTCGAGTTTATCTGTAGTTGTATGATCTTTTGTACTTCGAACATTACATCTTGAATGTTAAACTCACGACAGTTCCTCTTAATATGGCCTAATTTACCACACTTATAACAGCGGATACCTCCATTCGGCCTAACGATATTTTGTTCTTGTCTCGTCTGGGAATTCGTCTTTGTCAACAGTTGTGCGATCAACTTTTGGTAACTCGGTTAATACAACTTGCATGGTTTTATCTGCTGGGGTCACTTCCACAGCCACGACTCGTACTCTCTGGTTTGATTGTGTGTTATCCTTATAGGCGGCCTCAATCTTCAAGTGCATGTACTAGAGCCACACTGCTTCGCTTGTGCCCGGCTAACTTAAGAATTCGCATAACCTCCTAATCTCTTACTCCATCAATAAATGCTCCAATTGCTAACTATTGTTGAAACTTCATTGGTGCATCAAGGTAGGCTAGATGGGTTAATCTCTCTACAGCAGCCTCGAATTCCTGGAGGCTTTCTTCGCCCCGTTGCCTGCGTGATTTGAGCTGAGCCTGATATATTTGTGTGAGATATTGGTCGCCATATCTTAGTTCTAACGCCGCTTCCAGAATGCTAAAGTTTTGTTGCTGTACTGCAGGAATTGTTTGGAGCAAGTCTAGCAGCTCCTCAGTGCTAATACCAACGCTGTTGCTTTCTTTTCGTCGTTCCAATTATTTGAATGTGCAGCTGCCTCGAATTGTCTCATATGTTGACCATGAACTTTTACTATCGAACGAAGGGGGTTGTAACCTGATACAGACAACAGTACTAACTGGCCACCCTTCTCTCTTAATTGTTGTTTGAGCCGAGCTACTTTTCCTTCAACGATACTGACTTTTCCCTTAACTTCACTGACCTCTCCTTTAATTTCACTAACTTGTCCTTCGACTTCACAAACTTTTTCTATAACATCTCCTTTAAATTTTTCAGTGAGTGAGAAAATGGCTGCCTGCTGTTCCTCTAGGTCTCTCTTTATATTTTCGTTTTCATCCTGTCGTCTTATTTCCAGGTCCTGCACCATATTCTCAAGTCTTTTTTTCTTCCTGTCGTCTTCTTTCTTGTTCTTCTATTTCTTCTTTTCGCTTTCTTTCTTCATCTTCCATAATTTTTCTTTGTTCATTTTCTCTTCCTGTCGTATTCTCTCTTGTTCTTCTTTTTCTTCCTGTCGTCTACGATTTTTCTCTGTTCGTCCATCCGCTGTAACAATGCTGCAAGCATGTCCTGTGTTTGCTTCTCCGCCACACTTCTTGTTGTTGGCATTAACTCACGACACGTAAATCAATTTCAGAATAAAGTTTATTACACTATAAAGTCCGTAAAATGTTGACATCACGTCTATTTTAATAATGGAATGATCCAGAAAAATCTTGAAAGCACTAGAAAGTCTTATTTAGAATCTATAGTACTTTTGCGTTGACGAAATTCACTTATCTCCAATAATTGTGCAATGGAATGTTCTAGAACTTCTACGAAATGTCACTATTATTATTTTAAATCTATAACACGTTCCCGTTAACACTGTGGTTTCCAAATTGAATGTTCTAGAATTTTCACGAAAAGTCACTTATCGTCTTATTTTTATGTATACAACACGTTTCCGTTGACACAATTCACGATCTCCTATGGTTTCCAAATAGAATTTTCTAGAAACTTCCCGAATTTGCACTAATAGTCTTGTTTTCTAGTCTACACCACGTTATGGTCAGCGGCACTCGCGTATCTGCAACAATTTCCAAATCGAATGTTCTAGAAACTTCTCGAAAATCCACTTTAAAATCATTGTTCGGCCCACAAAGAGTCCTCAAACACTACACTGTAGCTTAATTCTTCGTATTACCAATAATTCCTGAGAAGAACACTGTAGAAGAAGCTTTTCGATTATTTCAGAAATTTCTCTTCCAATCCACTTCTGACACCAAATTGTTACGTGTTTGCTATCCACACAAACACCTATACTCGTAGATTCGTTGATTGTAACAGTAACACTTACACACTACTTTATTTACTAATTAACAATTAACAACAACAGATTAATTACTGTCTACTATAATCACAATTGAACACATATGTAGAGTTGGCAAATCGGTCCGCAAGTCATAGGCGGTGCAGGTAGAGAAATATCCATATACGTAAGCGAGACTTGTTTATTATTTTAGCAAAGGCTAACATTTGATTTTAGTGTATTGTTATGCCACGTGGTGTGTACAACGTAATTTATTCCTCTCCGTTGTATTGTTAATAATTTTATTTGTTGTATTTTATTCTTGATATTAATTTAATAATAAAGTATGTCAGACCTGCCCAAGAGTAAAAAACGGCCACACGCTGACAAAGTGAATAAATTTATCCATTTGTTCCCAATTCTAATTTCAATTTAATTAGCTTTATTTCCTATTTTATATACATTTTTAATTGAGGCTGTTTTTTTATTTTATTTATTTTATATATAAATACATATATAAAAACAAACAGAAAATATAACAACAAAGTTGACAAAAAATGGTCAGCCAGAACGACAATACCATCCAGGCACGGCTGGATCCTTCTGGTTGCCAGTGTTGTGGCAGCTCATGTCATTTTCACCTTTTATCATTCTGCACAGAAACAAACAATGCATTATATATATTTCATTGAACATAAAAAAAATTTAATAATTAAAAGTCAGTTTACAGAGAACATGGGGTGATTGATTGTATGTACACAGGAATAATTCCAAAAAACCTGTTCAAAATAATGATTTTCTTATTTTGAAAATAAAAATTGCCTCTACGTCCGCGGTGGAGTTTGGAGTAGGGAAGGCGTGTCTACGCATTGTTAGGCGTGAATTCCCGGATTTATTCTACAATGGTGCTATAATAATTTGGAAGGTGTGCGAGACAGACCTGATGGGCTGGGACAAACATGTGCAACATAAAACTAAAAAATGGCGTGCCTTCGACAACACAGTTTATGTTCGATTTACTCATAATGCTGATTGCCTGTGATGCCAGATTGTAAAAAAAATTCTATTTTAAATGTTATAGTACATGTACTGGACCCTATTCAACCGACATTTTCACTGTTACTAGCTAGCAAAATACTAAGTGTACTGGTCAAGCAATTACGTGGGTGGTGCTGGAGACTTTAGAAAAATTTGACCTGTTAAAAAGTCGTGTTGATGTTTGTGACCGATGGTGCCGCGATAATGCGTTTGGTAGGCTGTTCTCTTCAAGAACATGGTTGTAGGTTGTACATGTTACGTGTAAAGTGCATGCTTTACACCTTGTGGCAGAAACTATTCGACACAGTTTTCCTTAGGTAGATGCATTAATAGCAAGTACAAGTGTTTCTTAAATCTCCTAAACGTCTTCGCGCATTTCGTAGCATACATGATGCTGCAAAATTTTTACAGATCTATTCCAGTTTGTGGTAACCAAGCTAGTTAAGCGGGTAAGTTATGCATACATTATTTAAATTGTAACAGTTTATTGCTTTTATTGCTAGTTAATTTCTTTGGTTACACTTATTATGATGCGTACGCCTATGTCCTGCGATACATTTTTGCCAACTCTACTTATAAGTATCTTTTCTTATTTCTTCTTTATTCGTTCACGTTCAACTTAAGACTGACTCTCGGCCCACCGTTCGCCTTATTTATACATCCGATCACGCGGTCTAGAACATTCCAGAACATTCCCGGCCGTTCTCGTACAGTTTCAGTCTCATGTGTTCAGTCTACACAGTTCAGTGGCTTAATATATGTTAACTACTAAATGGTTGAATAATTAGACGACACACTATAAATCTTGAAGTTGTAATTTTAATATTTCATCACAATACTATAATATATTAGCAATAATTACATTTAAATAATTAAAGACTATTACAAATAATAAGTGCGAATACATGAACCAATTAGTTAATTATATTATGTTTCATGCCTGTGCCTGGGTTGCTAGTCGAATTTCGAGTCCCTCATAGCATTGTTCCTAATGTTTAGCCATGTCAGCATATGATATCACCGGCTCCGGGGAACTACTCAACAAATCGCTAACAAATAAATCTATTTTTTTTAAACTTAATTTGCTCACCCTGAAAAGTTTGGCAAAATGGAGATACGATCATCTACCCCCTAAGGTACTAATACATATATTTCAAAATATTATTTCTGTCGTTAAGATGCAGACAAGGCCAACAAAATAATTTTGCAAACATGCACTACTACCTATATACTCTGTATATTCTGTAAACCAAGAATTTTTAAATTTAATATATGGTTACCAGGATTTATGTGCCTTTTTTCACTTGGATCGAAAATAAATTAAAGGACGTAGATACATTAAAATATCTTTTTTATCATCGTCTCTCTAAAGAGAAAATGGTGTTTTACTTAAATTACATACCTACTAGATCGTTTACATAATTCATTTCAAAATTTAAACGCCTAACAGAATCCCTAACATTATAAACTCAAACGCATACGAGTGAAGGGAACGTTAACTGACGCATTCGCTCTTCACTTAACTCCCACCCATATTTGGATGTACAGTAAGAGAAATCTGTTTAGTGACGGGACGTGCAGGGTAATACGCGACATGAGGGTGGGAAAATGTCTAATAAATGACATCTTCCGTCATTTATACTGCTCACATTAAAGCGAGAAAGATGATTGTTGTTTTTGTTGGCACACGAACGAGGCGGAGTTTCACTTACATTCTGTGATACCTCAGATCCGCCACTTAGTTTTGTTTAGCATAATTATTTTATATTTGTTTATTTGCTGGTGTGTTCCTGAAAATAATTGAAGAAGGTGTTGCAGTCAGTTGTGTAATATATGGTAAGTGTAACATTATAAGTAATAATAATTTTATATCTGTTTATTTGCTGGTGTGTTTTTGAAAATAATTTAGTTATCGTATTTAATGTAAAAATTTTTCGACCGTGGGAGACCTCTATGTCTACATCTTATTGTATTTGTGAAAATGAAAGTGATAGTGATTACAGTGATAAAGAAAATCAAAGTTCATCAGTGTTTTCAGTAAGAAGCAATCGGTTACATTTGAAGAAGCAAGCGAACAAATTCATAAAGTTAATTCAAAACGAAGTGTCGAAAATTAACAAAGATTGGGGAAAAAATTAGGAGAGTGATTATAATTGAGGATGATTATTTAAAAAATTGCCGAATGTCATATAAATGGTGGAAATAAATTTATTATAAATTTGAACCAGGACAGTAGTTCATCTGAAAATTAAGAAGATTGTGAAAAGAGATGATTCAGAGGAAGAAGCGATATGAGGTAAAGTGAAGTGAAGAAGTGAATTTTGTGATATCAATTGTATTATTTATTTCCGATTTTGTGCTTTCGTAGTTCAGTGCTTAAGAAATATTCTTTTCAGCATTTCTTGCCAGGAAAGGATGAGTATGGAATATTAGTACAGAATAAAGAAATTATTTAAAAAAATAAGAACATTTTAAAAACAAAATAAAAACAAAAAATATATATTCAAAATAGTAACAGAAACAAATATTTTTTCTCAATAAATAATCTAAAAATAAATTCTAATAGTAAAGTTATTACTATAATAAAAACAGAAAGACGTATTTTTGTCAAAATGAAAAGAAATATATTAATAAATAACATTTATTAATATTTTAATAAAAACAAAAAGTTATTTTCCCTTAAATTCTTCAAACTTTGACCTTGAATATCTTTTAAATGGTTAGATTAATGAAAAAAGTATAAGAGACCATTTTTGT
>JANEYF010002698.1:332500-460000 GCA_029963845.1 Rhamnusium bicolor
TGTGGATCATTTATTTTAGGCAGAGGACAGATCAGCGCCTGTTTCCAGTGTATTGGAAAATAACCTAACTCCAGGCAACAGTTTATGATGTTTGTAATGTAGGGCGTTATTATTGGAAGACACAATTTTACCATATGTAATGATACTTTTATCTAGTCCACAAGCATTCGATTTTAAAGATAGGATAACTTTATTTACATCTTCCAACTGTAACTAATCTAAAATGAAAATATATATTCGCATCATATTTCGTATTGTTATAATAATCAATATTTTCCGTACAGTTGTTAGATTTTACAAAAACAGATGCAAAAAAATCATTTGCTTCTTCGGGATTTTCTAAGTGTTGTGGTATAGAAGGGTTGGTTTTAAAACGAATATTTAGGGTTTTTTAACCTTTCCATAAATCTTTATCAGAGTTTTTATTTTGTAAAAAAAAATTTAAATATGCTTTTTCTCGCCTAAGTGAAGCTAATGCGAAATTACGCAAATGTTTATAGTTATTGAAGTTCTCACTAGATTTATTTTCTTTTATAAACATTAAGGACCTTATCACGTTCATTGAAAATTAATTTTTAAATTGTCGGTTAACCAAGGTGCATGTGGTTTACTAACTCGAACAGTTTTTAATGGCGCATGAATGGAAAAGAGATCTGTAATGTTGTCAAAATTAATACCTTTTGGTCTATATCAGGGCTATAAATAAAATTATCCCACTGAAAATTTGACAAATCTTTGAATTTTCTAAATTGGATTGCTTAAAATCACGAAATGTAACCATTTTTAACAACTTTAATAGAAGCAACTTTTATTTAACAGTATACTAATCTGTGATCTGATATTAAATCTACATTGACTGTACCAGCCTCGGTTATGAAATTGAGAGATCACTTATAAAAATAGGATCTATCAGAGATGCGGTGTCTTGAGTTATCCGTGTGGGGTCATTTATTTTCACAGTTTACAAGCAATCAATTTTTTTGTTTTTTATATTTTTTACACATATATTTAATTCAGCAAGGTTAATATTACTTTTGATATTTTTTATAATGTCAGAGTCCTTTAAATTAATTTCGTTAGGTTTAATCAGTAAATATGTTTGACGACTCTTGTTTATTGTTTTTACGTTGCTGCGCGAACTATGGAGTTTTACAATATCACTAAAAGATAATGATGTCCCAGACTGACTGATAATAGGCAACGCACTTATGGATTTTGCTGTTTGATATTGTTTCTATTTTTTCTTTTTGCAAGGTGTTTACGTATTCCTGTTCAGCTACTAATTTTTTCAACAGCTGCACTTCACGTTTCAGGCACTCATTTTCTTTATTAACTATTTGTAGATCTGTAAATTCTGGACTTTTACAACTTACAAGCACCAATTTTGTTTTTCTGCTGTGAAATATTTCGCCACTCGTTCAAAACATTTAACATGAACAACTACACTGCATTTTGGCATCTAATAATATTATTTTTACAGAAAATACACTTTTCCTTTTTAGAGTCATCAGACTCACCTTCACCGCCCGACATAACGGTCGAGTGCTATATATAATATATAATATAATATAATATAATATAATATAATATAATATATATATATATATATATATATATATATATATATATATATATATATATATATATATATATATATATATATATATATATATATATATATATATATATATATATATATATATATATATATATATATATATATATATATGTATATATATATATAGGGGCGAGCGCAATTCGTGACTCACCCGATATATATATATATATATATATATATATATATATATATATATATATATATATATATATATATATATATATATATATATATATATATATATATATATATATATATATATATGTATATATATATATGTATATATATATATATATATATATATATATATATATATATATATATATATAAAGATGATCAATTCGAGTTTCCTATATTGGGAACACTGTAAATTTGACAGCTGTCAATATAGATGCGTGTTTTAAATATCTAATGTTAGTTTGAAACAACACATTTACGAAATGGATCGTGTAACCACCCATCAACGCATTAAAATTGTTCAATTATTCTACGGAAATAACAATTCTGTACGAACGTGTATCGTCGTTTACGGGAAGATTATGGTCCATTTAATTGTCCTACTGAGCGAATAATTCGCAACGTAGCCAACAAATTTGAGGAAACCGGGAGCATTGGAGAGAGGGTAAATCGTGTGCATCTTCGTGGCGCACGTTCGGCGAGAATATTGCTACTGTGAGTGATAATGTAGCCGAAGATCCAGAATTATCGATTCGTCGCCGTTCACAAAATTTGGGCCTTTCTTATCGCTCTCATGTGGCGCATTTCCATAAGGTTTCACACCGAACCCCATATAAAATTAAATTAACACGGAAATAAAAGCTAGAGATCATAGCAGCGAAGACTTTATGCAGATTGGGTGTTAGAGCAATAGGTGTTCCTGATTTCGTAAAGAACATTTTCTTCTCTGATGAGGCACATATCCACTCCTCTGGATGTGTAAAGAGACAAAATTGCCGCAGTATGGGGCAAAGAAAATCCTCACGTGATACACGAGACACCGATGCATGCCCAAAAAATAACCGGTATGTGGTGCGCATTGTGGTCAGGCGGCGTAATTGGACCTTACTTTGAAGACAATGAAGGTCAGACAGTAACAGTAAACGGCGAGCGCTATAGGCGCATGATAACCGATTATTTTTGGCACGAAATCGAAGATATTGATGTGGCAGACCTGTGGTTTCAGCAAGACGGTGCCACTTGCCACACATCGCGTGCAACGTTAAATGTTTTGCGAGAAAGTTCATGGGTCGCATTATTTCACTTCACGGTGACGTCAACTGGCCGCCAAGATCCTTGCGATTTAACGCCGTTGGATTTTTTTGTGGGGTTTTCTTAAGTCGCGTCTATGGCAACAAACCTGTAACGTTGGAGCATTTAAAAAACCAACATCCGCCAAGTTATAGCCGAGATAACCCCGAAACTTACGAAAAAGTCATCGAAAATTACCTCGTTCGAATCAACTGCTGCAGAAGGTCCCGAGGCGGCCATTTGACTGACATTATTTTCATAATTAATGAATTATATCATATATTTGATTACTACAAAAATAAATAAGATAATGTTACATTTCGTGTTTTTCTTCAAATGAAAGTTCGGAAACTCGAATGGATCACCCTTTATATATATGTATATATATATATATGTATATATATATATATATATATATATATATATTATATATATATATATATATATATATATATATATATATATATTTATATATATATATATATATATATATATCAGGTGAAGTAACGAATTGCGCTCGTCATCGAATGACGCTGATAATTAATTATTTAAAAATTTTAATGAAACATTTCCAAGGTACGCTATTAAAATTTAATTGAGGTAAGTGAAGAATTAAGTAAAATGATTTTTTTAGATCAGGATGATATATACTGGTATAAGAAAGTTATGTGCTGGCCACATCAGATATTTTGAAATGTTTGGCCTGTCCAAACCGTATTTATAATTTGTTGATATATTTTAGTTTTCAACGATGGTAGGAATGTAATATATTTTTTAATCACTTATTAATATTGGCCCTATTTTCACACTAACGCCAAGGCGTCGCCTCAAAATTTCCAGGGGGAGGCGGAGCAAAATTTTTAGAAGTGCATCAGAAATTTCTATACAGTGACATACTAGAAAATATCTTTCTTCTTTGTAGAATTAAAATAACAAATTGTCTGAAAATAGTGAAAAATATATAATATAAAAATATTTGTTTGTTAGCATTGCAGTAGTGTATCGGCTTAGGCATTTTGATTTAATTAACAATAAAGCGTATGCTGTACTTATTTATGTAGGAGCTTGATAATTGTCATAGATATAAAATAGATATAAAATAGATATAAAATAATTGTTTTATTGCCTACGCTTTATACGGTTTATTCGTTTATTGCAGCCCGGCGGTATCGGTGCTCTTAATGCTTAATAATAAGAATTTTATATCTATTGCGCCTACTTTGTTTTGGCAAACGAGCGACTTAGAACTGTCTATTGTGTTCCATAGGTCAAAAAATACTATTAGCCCTAGCTACTCTAGAGAAAAAATGTGGGTTCAGAGTTAAGGTTATCGATATTATTAAAATAGGTAAAAGAAATAAAGCAAATCTTTATATTCTTTAATTAAATAAAATATTACATTTATATCAATAACCCTAACTTGATCTAATTGACCCAAATTAAATAAATAAATTAAATTCTGGAAAACAAACAAATAATTATCAAATAAATAAATTCA
The DNA here is from genome assembly GCA_029963845.1 of Rhamnusium bicolor. NCBI lineage: Eukaryota > Metazoa > Arthropoda > Insecta > Coleoptera > Cerambycidae > Rhamnusium > Rhamnusium bicolor. The sequence goes on from JANEYF010002698.1 coordinate 336,865, forward strand.
ATTCTGGAAAACAAATAAATAGTTATCAAATACATATATATATAATATAATAAATAAAAATAATGTTATATTGCATTGCTCGTATCTAAAACACTAATAAAACGATAAATTCACAATATACACTAAATCACATAATATTTTATTCAAAACACTAATCACTATACTCACTCAACATTTCACAACCACTTTCTAAATCGGTATCTGAATCAAGATATATTATTAAACGGTCTTGATTAGGGCTGATGCTTTTTCCTAACTTAATGTATTCATCTTCAATTTTAATGACACGTTGAATACAATTTTGCGAATAACGTGTTATTTCTCTCACTTCAGCTTTAATAAGGTCGATTACTTTAGCACCAAATTTGGGAAAGGTGTTATTTTTCGAATGCTTCTTTTCAGCTGACTCCATATTAGTTTGATCGGGTTGAAAATACAACAATATGGGGGCAACCGTAAAACTGTATGTCCTTGCGCTTCAGCCATTTTATCAATTATATATTGTTTTGATAAATTTTGCTTCTTAACAATATCCAAAAGATCTTTCTTTTTAAAATTTTTTGAAATTCCAAATTGTTTTCGGAGAAATTCTTGAATATCTTTTTTCTTTGTTCCAGTATTTGGTATTTTTTTCGATTTGTCGCGAATGATACGAAGCATTGTCTAAAACAATTACGCTATTTTTTCTATATTTGGTAGCTATGATGTCTGAAATTTGCTCTGTAATTTATGAGCCATTACCATTTCCCATATCTTCGTGAAATTCTCTGCTAGTGCTAGGTTGAGGATCTTCCCAAGGCCTAAACATTATCACAATATTATTTTACCATAGCCACTTATAAATGGAAAACACTCGAATAATTTACCACCCGCCGGAATATTTATAAAAACACAACTACATAAAATACGCTTAAACACAAAGGAAAATTTCACTTATCTGTTAAAGTATTATACATTCTAGGCTCTCACAATCCAAATAAAATGTAAACACTGAACCACACATTGTATAAAGCACATAACCTATATAAATTCTAAAAGGCACGAATCATTCAATGTTTGCGGAAGAATTACCGTCACCACAGCACTCTGGATTCAGAAATAGATTTTTTAATAAAATTTTTAATGTTTATCAAAAAGTGACCAAAATGGATGTATTGTATTCAAAATTTCCTCTAGATTCCAAAAATGTAAAAATATATAGGGTGTTTCATTTAAAAATCGAAAGTTGTGGGCATTTCCGGACAAACCGGATGTGCACCAAACTTGATTTTTATTGAAAAGATGGCATTTAGTCGTATAATAAGCCCTCGAAATTTTCTATTCCAAATATTTTAGGAGATATCAGGGCGAGCGCAATTCGTGACTCACCCGATATATATATATATATATATATATATATATATATATATATATATATATAATATGTATATATATATATATATATACATATATATATATATATATATATATATATATATATATATATATATATATATATATATATATATATATATATATATACATATACTATATATATATATATATATATATATATATATATATATATATATATATATATATATATATATATATATATATATATATATATATATATATATCTCGGGTGAGTCACAATTGCGCTCGCCCCGATATCTCCTAAAATATTTGGAATAGAAAATTGAAATTTCGAGGGCTTATTATACGACTAAATGCCATCTTTTTCAATAAAAAATCAAGTTTGGTGCACATCCGGTTTGACCGGAAAAATGCCCACAACTTTCGATTTTTAAATGAAACACCCTATATATTTTTACATTTTTGGAATCTAGAGGAAATTTTGAATACAATTACATCCATTTTGGTCACTTTTTGATAAACATTAAAAATTTTATTAAAAAATCTATTTCTGAATCAGAGTGCTGTGATGACGGTAATTCTTCCGCAAACATTGAATGATTCGTGCCTTTTAGAATTTATATAGGTTATGTGCTTTATACAATGTGTGGTTCAGTGTTTACATTTTATTTGGATTGTGAGAGCCTAGAATGTATAATACTTTAACAGATAAGTGAAATTTTCCTTTGTGTTTAAGCGTATTTTATGTAGTGTTTTTATAAATATTCCGGCGGGTGGTAAATTATTCGAGTGTTTTCCATTTATAAGTGGCTATGGTAAAATAATATTGTGATAATGTTCAGGCCTTGGGAAGATCCTCAACCTAGCACTAGCAGAGAATTTCACGAAGATATGGGAAATGGTAATGGCTCATAAATTACAGAGCAAATTTCAGACATCATAGCTACCAAATATAGGAAAAAAATAGCGTAATTGTTTTAGACAATGCTTCGTATCATTCGCGACAGATCGAAAAATACCAAATACTGGAACAAAGAAAAAGATATTCAAGAATTTCTCCGAAAACAATTTGGAATTTCAAAAAAATTTTAAAAAGAAAGATCTTTTGGATATTGTTAAGAAGCAAAATTTATCAAAACAATATATAATTGATAAAATGGCTGAAGCGCAAGGACATACAGTTTTACGGTTGCCCCCATATTGTTGTATTTTCAACCCGATCAAACTAATATGGAGTCAGCTGAAAAGAAGCATTCGAAAAAATAACACCTTTCCCAAATTTGGTGCTAAAGTAATCGACCTTATTAAAGCTGAAGTGAGAGAAATAACACGTTATTCGCAAAATTGTATTCAACGTGTCATTAAAATTGAAGATGAATACATTAAGTTAGGAAAAGCATCAGCCCTAATCAAGACCGTTTAATAATATATCTTGATTCAGATACCGATTTAGAAAGTGGTTGTGAAATGTTGAGTGAGTATAGTGATTAGTGTTTTGAATAAAATATTATGTGATTTAGTGTACATTGTGAATTTATCGTTTTATTAGTGTTTTAGATACGCGCAAGTGCAATATAACATTATTTTTATTTATTATATTATATATATATGTATTTGATAACTATTTATTTGTTTTCCAGAATTGAATTTATTTATTTGATAATTATTTGTTTGTTTTCCAGAATTTAATTTATTTATTTAATTTGGGTCAATTAGATCAAGTTAGGGTTATTGATATAAATGTAATATTTTATTTAATTAAAGAATATAAAGATTTGCTTTATTTCTTTTACCTATTTTAATAATATCGATAACCTTAACTCTGAACCCACATTTTTTTCTATAGAGTAGCTAGGGCTAATAGTATTTTTTGACCTATGGAACACAATAGACAGTTCTAAGTCGCTCGTTTGCCAAAACAAAGTAGGCGCAATAGATATAAAAAATTCTTATTATTAAGCATTAAGAGCACCGATACCGCCGGGCTGCAATAAACGAATAAACCGTACAAAGCGTAGGCAATAAAACAATTATTTTATATCTATTGGGTATTATACAAGTATCAAGCTCCTACATAAATAAGAACAGCATACGCTTTCTCGTCAATTAAATCAAATGCCTATGCCGATACACTACTGCAATGCTAACAAACAAATATTTTTATATTACATATTTTTCAATATTTTCAGACAATTTGTTATTTTAATTCTACAAAGAAGAAAGATATTTTCTAGTATTCACTGTAAAGAAATTTTCAGACGCACTTCTAAAAAATTTTGCTCCGCCTCCCCCTGGAAATTTTGGAGGCGACGCCCTTGGCGTTAGTAGTGAAAATAGGCCAATATTAATAAGTGATTAAAAAATATATTACATTCCTACCATCGCTGAAAACTAAAATATATCAACAAATTATAAATACGGTTTTGACAGGCCAGCATTTCAAAATATCTGATGTGGCCAGCACATAACTTTCTTATACCAGTATATATCATCCTGATCTAAAAAAATCATTTTACTTAATTCTTCACTTACCTCAATTAAATTTTAATAGCGTACCTTGAAATGTTTCATTAAAATTTTTAAATAATTAATTATCAGCGTCATTCGATACTGTCAATAATAATTCATGTCATATATTTTAATAATTTTTTGTTATTGACATTTTTTTAACTAAATTAGACCTTTCAAATGTCAAACTGTTAAATTTATCCTAACCTTATGGGGCCAAATGTCTACAAAATTTCAGTATACATCAGCTTTATTTAAGTACTTGGAAAATATATTTTATTCGCTTGATATAGTAGACATGATTTATAATTTTTCATCAAGAATACATTTTTGTAAAGTTAAATACAAACAGTTTGGGTCCCGTGAACCCCCTTTTCAGCTGACCAGTTTTGTTAATCACAGAATTTTTTTATTGTCGTGCGTCACACACACACGCACACCCACACCCATACGCACACGCACACCGACACGCACACCCAGACGCACGCGCGCGCACGCACACGCGCGAAGTCTGGTTAATTATTAATGAATAGGTAATAAAAAAAAATAAAGAAATAATAACAATTGCAAGTAAAAATGAAATAGCGCATTTAAAAAATTACATGACATTTGATTTAATTTCGTGAATAGTAAAAAAATATCACCAGTAGAAATATTTAGTATAGAAAGAAGAGAATGATAAAAACAGTTTTTTCTGAAACTGATATAAATCGAGACATTAGCTGTTAGGTCAGGTGTAAGGTTGTACACATTTTTGATAGACCTAAATAGGCCGATTAACAACTATAGGTAAATATAACAGTATATTAATTAGATCATGTAATTTAAAATTGCGTTTATTTCAGGCCTTTTTAGCTTTTAGCTTTTTCACTTCCTTTTTACTTTTTTATTTTTACTGTTACTTTTATGGTAACTTTGTTGGACTTTTACGTGAAGTCACACCGCTGAGAAACACCGATGGTAGATTGGCTTTGGTTTACATTGTTATTTAATCACATGGAGAGAAGGCATATTTATTGATCACAAAGGAGAAAAATCTGGAATTTATTTTGTTGGTTTCAATAAATAACCTACCAGCACTGAAAATATAGAAAGAGGTTGAATTTGTCTTTTTTTGGGTAATTATGTAACCATTATTGGTTGGATTTGGCTTGAACGTAGAAGTGACGTGAGTACTTTTTATATTTGTTATACCTGTCAGACACCTTTAAAATCAGAGTAGAGCAGCCAAAGGAAACCGAGATCTCAATCTTTTATTGCTATAAAACATTTTATAAGGAAAATTTGTCACCTTTTGTTGTTGTGTTAAATTGTTTTAAGCAGAGGCATATCTGTACCATTTTGTGGTAAAACGCTATTGCTATATTATACAATTTCTGTGTAAGCTTGAAGGACAGCTGTTTTATCAAGTAGGCAAGAAAAAAAAATTTCTGAGTTACATACCTACCGATTCTAGTTTAAGTATTAGTAATTTACGTGTAAATATATTGTTACTTTTGGTTTTTGATATAGTATGTATATATATTTGAGACACTTTCAAATATCAATCCTCAAAACTCTAGTTACGTATAATTAATCAAAAGTTAATTGTTTTATTCTAAAGAATGAAACTTTTTTTAGATCTTTGAAATTTACTTTTAGTGTTGTTTTGTAGGTACTTCCCAATTTTCCCTTGTCAATTTTACATTAGCTGGCGCCCGCTGCTTACTTACATAATAAATTCAGATCAAATAATCCACGACCTAAGCTCCCGACTATTAAAGCTGCCGATCGCTTATGTAGACAAAGGTCACATTAGTACAAAAAAAACTATTTTTAAATAATGTTCATGTTTAATATAATAGGAGTAAATAAGATTATTTAGTAATAATAATGGGTCCGATGAATAATAGAAGCATTTGCTTGAGGTAAGAAGTAAAAGCAAAAGCAAATGCTTCGAAGCAGAAGGCATTAGTAAAAGCATTTGCTTAATTTTCAATGAATAATATTTTGCTTTTGCTTCATAGCAAATACTTCAGAATTTGTAGCCAATGCTATATGTTTTAACAAGTCTTAATTACTTTTTACTTATAATATAAGGAAGTATAGTAATCGTGATTTTTTTCGACCTAGAGATTTTGATTGATTTATACGTTTTGAACCCTCGTGAATCCATTCCGACTATTTTCCGAATGATGTCTGTCGGTGCGTGTGTCTGTGTGGATGTGTTTGTATACGTGTGTATCCGCGATAACTCAAAAAATACTACTGGGAGACTTCCCAAATTTGGCAGTTAAGATTGTCAACAACATTTTAGGTGACACATTAAATTTGGTGAATGTGGTACCACCAGAAAAGACATAATGAATGAAAGAAGAAAAAAGGTATAATTTTGGGAAAAAAAAAATTAAAAGTTTTTATTGCGTTTCTGGATGAATCTCGACAAATTATAATGAAAAAACATAACTCTATGGAAAAAAAAATCTGTCTGCATGTCTGTAGTATCGCGATAGCAACCGGTTTTTGAGATAAAGCTTTCAAATTTGGTACACTTGTTCTAAAAGCCAAAGACAATGAAAAATTCAGTGATGAGCAAAATTGGCAAGCTGACTTTTTTGTATTTGACTTTACAAAAAAAATATATTCTTGATGAAAGATTATAAATTATGTCTACTATATCAAGCCAATAAAATATATTTTCCAAGTACTTAAATAAAGCTGATGTAAGCTGAAATTTTGTACGCATTTGACCTCATAAAATGGGGGTTAGGATAAATCTGGCAGTTTGACATTTGAAATATCTAATTTAGTTACAAAAATGTCAATGTTAATAAGAAATTATTAAAATATATGACACGAATTATTATTGTATCGAAGGACGCTGAATTAATTATTAAAAAATTTTTATGAAACATTTCAAGATACGTTTTTTAAATTTAATTGAGATAAGTGAAGAATTAAACAATGATTTTTTTATATCAGGATGATATATACTGGTATAAGAAAGTTATGTGCTGGCCACATTAGATATTTTAATATTAATACCTAAATGTTTATTTTGATTCTTGGTACACCATGTACCATTTTTTTTAATAGAATTTCGGAAAAAAAATTTTTTTAGCGAATCTTCATCTGACCAACAATAAATATTTTACAAACAAATTTTAATTAAAAAAAAATTGTTTTCAATGACGTCTCTTTTTGAACATATTTTTTTGTCCAGAATTTAAAAAAAAAAATCAAAAAAATTTTAATTTTTTATCGAGATTTTACTAATGGGGTGTAGGTGATGGAAGAAATAGATTTCATGGGATTTCGACATCTCTTTATCTATTGGTCTGTAACTTTTTTTTAAAAAAAATTGACCTACCACTTTTTTTTAAATGTATTCTAAAAATGTTGCTGCGTCTGATGGTGTATCGCTCGATTTTCAATGTTTATTAATGCCTAAATATTTATTTTGATTCTTGGTACATGTTTTTTTTTACAGGATTTCGAAAAAAATATATTTTTTTTAACGAATCTTCATCTAACCAACAAAAAATTTTTTCAAGTCGAAAAAAAAGTTTTTTTCAATGAAATGTCATTTTTTAAAGATATTTTTTCGTCAACGAGGTTATAATTTTGAAATAAAAATTGTTTTCCAATGAAATTTTAATTTTTTATCGAGATTCTACTAAAGGGGTGTGTGTAGGTCATGGCAGATTTGGGTTTCATGGGATTTTGACATCTTTGTTTATTGGTCTGTAATTTGGATGGAGGATGCTTGCGTCTGATGGTGTATCGCTCGAATTTCTATATTAATTTAAAAACACCATAATTCGCACATTAGGTATTGTTTTACCAAAGCGAAGTGTACTTACTATTGAGGTACCTACATATTTATTGAAGCAAATACTAAGGTAGATAGTAAATACGCAGTTTTATTCATATTTATTGAAGCTTTTGCTTCTAGCAAAGCAAATGCTTTTACTTTAAGTATGAAGCAAATGCTCCGAAAATATTAATCATATAGATCAAAGGTTTTGCTTCAAAAAGATGTAGTAAAACCATTTGCTACCTTTTATTCATCAGACCCATTATATAACATAATATAGATTTTTTATTATTATATTATTATTATATTATTATTATATTATTATTATACCATTATATAACGTTTCTATTAAGGTCCCTATGTAACATGATATCCTAAATAGTCTTAAGTGAACTGCTGACACGATATATGGATAAGTTAAAATAATTTAATTTTCTTTAAGTATTTTTTAGTTTTTTAGATGTGTTCGATTTATAGAGACACACTTTCCGATTGATTATATTATAAAATTAATAAAAGGAACAATATTAATTGCGACTCTTTTATTTCAATATACCCATTTCCAATAGATTATGGGCCCAGAATAGGCCAGTTAATAGTTAAGTAACAACAATTTTAATGTAAAAATCTTTTTCTGTGTTTTTAAAAGGTTTTGTTGTTAGTGTTTAAACTATTCGTCATTAAGTATAGTGTTTAAAAACAATGGAAAATTTAAAAGTTACAAGAAACGTTAAAGCTTTTGAACGATAATGAAATCCTGAAGATACTGACTGATGATTGGAATTAAGATAACCGAATTGCCAAGTGTTATCGTAGAATATTTATCGGATTCTTTTCTACGTTTTGCTAAGGAGAAAAATCCTGCAAAGAAAATTTTAAATAGTTTGGATGTCATCTACGAACGTAAAAGTCTCGCCACAAATTAGTCTTAAGAAAGAAATTGCTGAGATTAAAATTAGTTGGTGATAAACCTCTAATAAAACATTTTACGATGTTTGAGGATCTACTGACAGAGTTGTTGGCAGCAAGTGCAAAATTAGAGAAAACTCACAAAGTATCACATTTATTGTTGACTCTCCCTACATCTTATGATGGTGTAATAACCGCAATAGAAACATTATCAGAAGATAACTTAACTTTGGCCTCGTCAAAACTAGACTTCTGGATCATGAAGTAAAATTAAAAAATGAAAGTCGTGATACGAGTGCAAAAGTGTTTCAAGTCGACTTTAGAGAGGCTGCCGTAAATAAAAATAATTTTGAAATACAGAAACCATCAAAAAAATTTCCGCCATAGACAATATAAAACACAAAAGTTCAAATATATGAACAGGCCTCCCAGATCTAACATTAAGTGTAACCATTGTGGTCGAATTGGGCATATTAAAATAAATTGTTATCATTTTAAAAGAGGGATTAAAATCAACATGCTGAAAAAAAGAACTGTTCAAACTATACAAGTAACTCAACCATCGACAACAAATAATGGAAATTCTACTTTTGCTTTTATGGTTGGAGATTATAAGCATGAAAAAGGTAAAAATATAAATACTTTTCTTCTGGACTCTGAAGCATCTGTTCATCTCGTCAACAGAGACGATTTATTTACATGCTTCATTGAAGATATAGGTCAAATCGATCAAGTAATCGATAATGATTTATGTGAAGCGTGCATAACTGGTAAACAAGTGCGATTGCCGTTTGCGAAAGCTAAAAATAAAAATTATGTAAAACGACCTTTACTTATTGTTCATTCAGATGTTTGTGGACCGATTACTCCTCCAACTATTAATAATAAAAACTATTTTGTGATGACTTCACTCACTATAGTGCCACATATCTAATTACCTATAAATCAGATGTATTTGCAGTCTTTCAAGACTATATTGCAAAAAGTGAGGCGCACTTCAATTTAAAAGTAGTTAATTTATATTGTGATAATGGAGGGGAATATTTATCAAATGAGATTAAAGAGTAGCATGTACAAAAAGGCATTGGCTATCATTTGACAGTTCCACGAATTCCACAACTAAATGGTGTATCAGAGCGTATGATTAGAACAATAGCAGAAAAAGCTTGTGCTATAATACATTACACTGGATTAGAAAAGATTTTCCGTGGTGAAGCGTATATGCCTAATTAATTTAACTCCTATCTATATACCTAATTAATTTAACTCCTACTAAAGCTCTAAAGCAATTTAAAACACCATATGAGTTATAGCATAAAAAAAGGCCTAAATTGAAATATTTAAAGGTTTTCGGTTTTACGTATATTCATAATAAAATCAGAAAAACGAAATTTTATACAAAATCCTATAAAGGTATACTGGCTGGATATGAACCAAATGGATATAAAGTGTGGAATGTGGAAACTGAAAAATTTGTTATAGTGAGAGGTTATTGTTGATGAAACACATTTTTTGATATCCAGGTCTGAAGGGGTTAATTTTGAACACCTCAGAAATGAAACTGATGTATCTGACAGTCAAAATCAGTACTAGAGTCTCATAAATCTAATCAAAATAAATTATATATGTCTGAATTATAGTCTAAGAGCTGGCTACATAAAAAAAGCAAGGTATAAGATACATGAAATGTGAACAGCTAGAGAGGTTCCATTAGCGCTCCCGAACACCAAGTGGCCAGTCTGCCAGCGCGATTAGGAAGATTAAGGCGGGGGCGGACGGTCAAAGATGACAAATTTTACAATGAAAAAAATGATAATGCTCATGGATAAAAATTATTGGGAAGTGAAGTATTTGTTGCTACGAAACGCGGAAAATTATTGGCAGACGATTTCGTGGAAGAGAAATGGCCGGCAGACTTCAACAAAGCGGCGTTATCTTTAGTGAGAAAAAAATGATAAGCTTCATGATTAAAATTTTTTGAGAATGATTGTTAAACTGTTGATGAAGCTATGTTGTCAATGGCAGACGAAAAAATGGAAGACAACAGCGGAGCAGACTGTATTGAAGAGCGCAGTCACTATCGCGCTTAACGAGTTAGTTCCGTACGATGCATTATAACGATTTATTATTTTGTTAATTATATTATGAGGACAATAAGTTAACAATTCCTATATTATACAAGTGCTAAAAGATATGTTTACCATTAAATTAATTTTTTTATTAACAAATAATATTGGTAAATAAATTGTAAGACTTATTCTATTTCGCTGTTTGTGTCGGATTCATCGTACTGCATATCTTCTTCGCTATCGCAATCGATGTCATCCTCAGATTGGATTACATTAACATCTGTTGAAAAACAAAATTAAAAATTAAAAATAGCTATTAACAAATATAAGAACGAAAGCGTGTGGAAATATTTGTACCTTCAGGCTGTTCTTGATCGATAATAACGTCTTTAACGCTAGATGGTATCTGAGGTCCATCGAACCTTTGGAACTGGTATTTGGAGTCGACTATTATCCATCTGCAGTCTTCTGGTACCAAATTAGTCGGAATTCTCTTGTGAGCGTGGCTCCACAATCTGGCGATATACATGGATCTTAAGAATTGTGGTCTTAATTTAGCTGCACAAGGAGGTATCGATGAAGCATCAAAATTTTGTAGGTTTTTTTTAAATGGTTCGTTGACGTTATTGACTTTGTAATTTAAAAAAAAAGCGCAAAACGAGCATTATCTACGGAATCAAGTGATTTCATCGTATAAAGTGAACAAACAAATTTTTCAATATTTCGAAATACAGTAAGTCTATCACAATCTTCATTGCTTAATTCAGCAAATGCGCGTTGAAATTGTTTGGTTAACAGTAATAATTTTAAAGGACGCTGTTTTCCTTTTCTAAAAAAAGCTGGATTGAAATCACATCCAGTGAATGCATGAAACCCTGATAAAGATTTACAAAATAATTCTCCGTGTCTATCATAAAGTGCTGACAAGTGAATTATACGCTGTTTGCTTAAAATACCCGTTTGAATCCAAACTTTACTATTGTTTTTTAGCTTATCCATGTTGGCTAGCATTATAATAAGTATGTCCGTGTCAGAACATTTTATTATAATGTTAGCTTCCTCCGGAATATTGCACGCGTGAAAAACTATTTTCGTATCAGCTTCTTCATGAGCTTCTAGCGTGTAGATATAATTTATCGAAAATAAAACAGTGTCATTGTGAACTTTATATTCGTAACACTTATCGAAGTTCAGTATGACTTTTTTATTTTCAAAAAAATGGTATTATTTCACTACTCTGCCAATGTACAATTAAAAAACGCACAAGAGCTTCCTTGAAATTGCTAATTCTAAGCTCTTTGACAAAATCTGCGGGTCTTGTTTGATCAGGTCCAGAAATCACGTACATACGCTCATCACAGTTACCGCCTCGTAGAGATGTTTCGTAATCTTTAATGGACGGTGTATTTATTTTCGATAAATGATATCTACACGCTAGAAGCTCATGAAGAAGCTGATACGAAAATAGTTTTTCACGCGTGCAATATTCCGGAGGAAGCTAACATTATAATAAAATGTTCCGACACGGACATACTTATTATAATGGATAAGCTAAAAAAGAATAGTAAAGTTTGGATTCAAACGGGTATTTTAAGCAAACAGCGTATAATTCACTTGTCAGCACTTTATGATAGACACGGAGAATTATTTTGTCAATCTTTATCAGGATTTCATGCATTCACTGGATGTGATTTCAATCCAGCTTTTTTTAGAAAAGGAAAACAGCGTCCTTTAAAATTATTACTGTTAAGCAAACAATTTCAACGCGCATTTGCTGAATTAAGCAATGAAGATTGTGATAGACTTACTGTATTTCGAAATATTGAAAAATTTGTTTGTTCACTTTATACGATGAAATCACTTGATTCCGTAGATAATGCTCGTTTTGCGCTTTTTTTTTAAATTTCAGTCAATAACGTCAACGAACCATTTCAAAAAAAAAAACTACAAAATTTTTATTCTTCGTCGATACCTCCTTGTGCAGCTGAATTAAGAACACAATTCTTAAGATCCATGTATATCGCCAGATTGTAGAGCCACGCTCACAAGAAAATTCCGACTAATTTGGTGCCAGAAGACTGCGGATGGGTAATAGTCGACTCCAAATACCAGTTCCAATGGTTCGATGGACCTCAGATACCATCTAGCGTTAAAGACGTTATTATCGATCAAGAACAGCCTGAAGGTACAAATATTTCCACACGCTTTCGTTCTTATATTTGTTAATAGCTATTTTTAATTTTATTTTTCAACAGATGTTAACGAAATCCAATCTGAGGATGACATCGATTGCGAAAGCGAAGATGTGCAGTACGATGAATAAGACACAAACAGCGAAATAGAATAAGTCTACAATTTATTTATATTATTTGTTAATAAAAAAATTATTTTAATGGTAAACATATCTTTTAGCACTTGTATAATATAGGAATTGTTAACTTATTGTCCTCATAATATAATTAACAAAATAATAAATCGTTACAATGCATCGTACGGAACTAACTCGTTAAGCGCGATCGAGACCGCGATCGAGACCGCGATCGAGACCGCGCTCTTCAATACAGTCTGCCCCGATGTTGTCTTCCATTTTTTCGTCTGCCATTGACAACATAGCTTCCTCAACAGTTAACAATCATTCTCAAAAAATTTTAATCATGAGGCTTATCATTTTTTTTCTCACTAAAGATAACGCCACTTTGTTGAAGTCTGCCGGCCATTTCTCTTCCACGAAATCGTCTGCCAATAATTTTCCGCGTTTCGTAGCAACAAATACTTCACTTCCCAATAATTTTTATCCATGAGCATTATCATTTTTTTCATTGTAAAATTTGTCATCTTTGACCGTGGGCCCCCGCCTTAATCTTCCTAATCGCGCTGGCAGACTGGCCACTCGGTGTTCAGGAGCGCTAATGGAACCTCTCTAGCTATTCACATTTCATGTACCTTATACCTTGCTTTTTTTATGTAGCCAGCTCTCCGTCTATTAAGTTGTAGCAAAAATGCCAAATTGGGTCTTGAACCTAATAACTCTGTCATCAAAACAGAGATGCAAAATGACTCTTTATGTTTAGATAATAAACAAAGTAAAATACATATACATCTTGAATCTGAACCTAGGAGTCAAAGAATTAAAAGTCGTCCCACTATTTCTTACAATGAAAATGATATACCGAATGATTATCTTTTGTGTGCACAATCTTTTGTATGTACAATTCCTACTTTATATCAAGAAGTTAAAAATAGGGCTGATAGGATTCACTGGGAGCTAGCTATTAAAGATGAAATTGACTTTCTGTTGATGAATAACACCTGGTCTTTAGTATCAAAACCCCAAAACAAAAGTATTGTTGATTGTAAATGGGTATTTACCATTAAAAATGATGAGTATGGAAACCTATTAAAATATAAAGCTCGTTTTGTTGCTAGAGGCTTCAGTCAGGAATATTTAAAAGATTATGATGAAACTTTTGCACCAGTGCAGTGGCAAGAATATCAAGTTTTAGATTTATTTTGGCTTTTTCTAATCGATTTGAATTGTTAGTTCATCATATGGACGTTAAAACTGCTTTTCTGAATGGTAAAGATGAAATCTATATGAAAGTTCCTGAAGAAGTTAAAAGTAAAAATAATCAAGTATGTAAATTGCATAAAGCTTTATATGGATTAAAGCAAGCAACAAGATGTTGATTTGAAATGTTTGATCTAAAAGACAAAGGTTTTCAAAATTCTCCTATTGATCATTGCATTTATATTTTAGATAGGGGCGATTTTTATAAAACTATATATGTTGGTACTTTATGTGGATGACCTTGTAAGCTCTACTAATAGCAATAAGACAATTATCAATTTTAAAAATTATTTAATGGAGAAATTTTGTATGGTAGATTTAAAAGATATTAATCTTTTTATTGGTATAAAAATTGAAAGAGCAGAAAATCGTGAAACCTTAAAAACAGTTTTACATAAATTTAAAATATTATGTAGATCTCAATTCTAATGAGAAATATGTCGCTCCTTGTCGAAATCTCATAGGATGTTTAATGTATACAATGCTGTGTACAAGACTTGACCTAGTCACAGTTGTTAATTTTTTGAGTAGATATCTGAATAAAAATAATAAGGAGCTTTGACAATATTTAAAGAAAGTACTTAGGTACATTAAAGGCTCATTAGATGTTAAACTGACTTATGTTCGAGGAAATTATAACGAGTTTTTAAGCGGTTATGTAGACGCTGATTGGGGAAGTAATGAAATTGATAGGAAAAGTACAACGGGTTATTTGTATAAATCATTCGAACGCTGTACAATATGTTGAAATACAAAAGGACAAATATCTGTAGCAGCCTCATCTACAGAACTCTGAATATATGGCTCTTTTTGAAGATGTTAGGAAGGCGCTTTGGTTAAAATCTCTTGCAACCAGCATTAAAATAATTATTTCAGAGCCAATTACTATTTATGAAGATAATAATGCTTGTATAAGTATAGCAAATAATCCAACTAACCACAAAAGGTCGAAACATATTGATACAAAATATCACTTCTCTAGAGAACGGATTGAACAAAAAGTAATAGTTAAAATATGTTTCTACAGGTAAGTAGTTGGTGAATGTTTTGACAAAACCATTACCAACGACCAGGTTTCTGGAGCTCAGAACATTAATGGGTCTGGAGGAGTAATGCAAATATTAAAGTAACAAAGTTTAATGTTTAAGAAATGGTCTGGTTGGGCTTTTCTGGGTTTTCACCAATCCTTAACAATACATGTTGGACCATCATATAATTTGTCCCAGAAAACATGAGGAAGGATTGTCTTAATTTTCATATGTAAATCGTTAATAGTAATTTATTAATTTTTGAAGAGGCGTGTTGGTTGAACTTTAGGAATAAAAACAAAAATTAATAATCATAAAGATCTATAAAAATGTCTACATTTAAGTGTATGTATGTATGTATGTATGTATGTATGCATGCATGCATGCTTGTATGTATGTATGTATGTATGTATGTATGTATGTATGTATGTATGTATGTATGTATGTATGTATTTTTTTTTCGCGGGGGCGTATAAGTAGCAAGCTACTCACAAGTGGCCCCCCTGACTCCGGAGCACCACCCTGGGACCACTCTCGCATTACTTCGGGGTGGTGTCCATATTCAGCCATTGCCCTACATCCCTTGTCCTCTTTTTAGATTAGGGGTTCAGGAGCTGGGCTTTCCGCTTTCTATTGGTCTTTTCGGCCTGTTCCTCCTTTCTTTTGCCCTCCATGATATCCTTAATGTAGGCCGAGATCGCCGTCCAGGCCCTCTCGTCTTTTAGCATGGCAGGAATAAGACCTTCCACACTCAACTCCTCTCCAAGTGTCTCGTAGAGTTTGGACTTCTCACTTTCCGTTTTAGAGCACTCGACAATTGTGTGCTCAGCGTCGTCCAAAATATGACCGCACAGCAGACACGCAGCGCTCTCAGTCTTCTTAAATCTGTGCAAATACTGGTTTAAGCATCCGTGGCCAGTAAGTGCCTGGGTGATGTGATAGTTCACCTCACCATGAGTTCGATCGTACCACTCGGGGATCAGACGGTGCGTCCACCGACTCGCCGTATCCGAATCCCATCTTGCCTGCCACCTTTCCATGAGGCCCTGTCGCGCCAACTTTCTGGCCTCCTTTTACTTGCGTTTCTCTGGTTACAAGCTTCGTAAACTTCTCGCCTCTCCCTGACCTGAGACAGTCCTGAAGGCCGACGTAACTCTAATGACGCTACGTCTCTGCACGGCCGCAAATCTACGCCGTACCGTTTCTCATTCTAATGCCCCCCGCCCAAACCTCTGCTCCGTAAAGCATTTTTGAGCTGTTTAGTAGTCTCCTCTTTTGTTCCTTAGGGCTGTCGATATTTGGCAAGAGCCGTGCTAGCACAGCTGCCGTAGATGCCGTGTTATCTGCGGTCTTTAAGACGTGTTCCGTATATCTTAGTCCGCCGTCTACCCGCACAGCTAAGTATTTTATGGATTTACTCCACGGTACAGTCTTGTCCTCTAAAGCTTGTTCGTAATGAGTACCGCCTCCGTCTTGTGTACTATCAACTCTAACCCATTGGCCTTGAGCCAGATGTTGGCTCGACGGATGGTTTCATTTGCCAGCAACTCTAACGTGCTTGTCGTCCTTGCGGTCACAACCACCGCCACATCATCTGCGAATCCTACGATTGTCGATCCTCTTGGCAGGTCCAGATTAAGTAGCCCGTCGTACATGATGTTAAACAGAAACGGGCCGAGAACCGATCCCTGAGGAACCCCAGCTGTTACTTCATACTCTTTGTTTCCATTCTCCTTGTTATAGAAAAGCGTTCTGTCTGAGAAGTAGCTATCGATTATCTTCAATAGATACTCGGGTGTACGCCGTTCTGACAGTGCCTGAGGCTAATGTTGAAAGCCTCCAGGAGGAGCTCTGGCCACACCTACACTACTACTGCAATCACCTCATTGGGAATATAATCCGGGCCTGGGGCTTTTCCGGGTCGAAGCCGTTTTCCCGCTTCACGTTAACTCCTCAACGGTAAAGGGTTCAATTTGTGCGCTGTCGGGGGAGGACGAACGCCCAGGCCTCCTCGCATGCCTTGGGAACAGGGTCGTTACAATATTTCCCACTCTCTCCGGGTTCCTTATCCCAGGAATCTGTTGTCTTCCTGCCGTTTTTTGTGACTATCTTGTAAGGTAGTTCCCAGGGGTCCTCATCTATAGAACGGCATAGTTCAGTCCAGCAATTTCTTTTACTGGTCTTGATTGCCGTCTTTGAATTCTTCCGTGCCTCTTTGAATTCCCCGCTAAGGTTGGGCTCTTGCGGTGTATTTCTACTGCGCTGCATCTTTCGACGCGCGATGAGGCATTTCTTTCGTAATTCGGCAATCTCGGGCGTCCACCAATAGACTGGTCTTTTTTGTTGTGGGTGGTTCCTTCGCTTCGGCATGGGTCCTATTACATGCTGTCGTGATGGTCTTGACTACAAAATCTACCAATATCCCCGAATCTCCTATCTGCGCGAATTATATGAGCCATTATGCCGACGTAGTGCCAAGTCAGCTTAAGATACTGGAGGCTATATATCCATCCGTCGCCTCCCAGAAGTTTAGTCTAGTTCCAGTTCTCTTCAAAGTCAGTAAAACTCTGTTCATTTATTTTTCGGTTACTTTTGTGTTTTATTAAATAAATCATTTTTTAAAAACATAACAAACGAACCGATTATCATTATTGGCGCAGTCGGGTCGGATTTTTATCAGTTGGTCAGTTCATCGAGAACAATTTCATCGTGAAATTACCAACGTACTTTCAAAGTTTTAGACGAAAAACGAACATTTTACGTGACCTGCCGTTTTGTTTAGTGTTCTGTGCATTGTGCAACTTTTTGGGACTCCTCTACCGAAGAAGAATTTCAAGAAGACACTGGGCTGAACATAGTAGGCTCATCCACGGGTGAATTGAGTAACCTGTCAGAAGAGAGAAGAAGGAACTTGGACTCCGGTAACCCATCACCGTAAGGATCGCCGATCATCGAGATCACTTGTCTATCGTGTAGACGCGAGAATTGTTGGATTTTTCAAGGTAGGACCTTTCAAATCTATCGCAGAAAGTCAGGTCAACAGTCAGATTTTAGGCCGACAATTTTGCGTTCAGACTCTATCGAAGAGACCCTGAACATAATTAAGAATTTAATTGAAGAATAATAATTAAAATATTTCTCGAAAAATTCCTATCACATTATCCTATAATTTTTATAATTTTAATTTTAATTCTAAGAATTATTTTATTTAACTGCACTATTGTATCGTACAATTAGTTGCTTGTTAAAAAACAAAGACCTACTCCTTGTATAAAGTATTTGTATGAACCCTATTGTTATTTTATTTTAACTTGATAATATAAGAGAGAAAAGTTAAGAGTGCTAATCGAACCAGTGTTTGTAAGGTAATTTTTCAAAATTTATTTCTTCCATACGGTTTGGTCAAATTACACCAAATTTGGAGGATCAGTAGTTGAAAGTGTACTAGAGTGTACATGTATATCTATTTTAATTAATTTTCACTTTATGTAGGGAAAATTTATACTGTAAATATAAGTGAAATTTGGACGTGATTAGCTCCTGAATTATGATATCAATCGGTAAAATTCGAGGTAAAATTCATACATGTCGTCTAGAATGAATCTTCATAATTATGCTCAGCAAGTTTCAAACTTTTATTCCGTATTATTTGGTTAAAAAGAATTTTCTAAATAAGTATCTTTGTCACTACAAATGGAGCAAGGAAGTGTTACCTTTATCGGGAATCGCACCTCAATGAAGTCGGTGAATAAAACGTCCAGTGAAGGTATAGTCAAGAGCAAAATTATTCAGCGGCGCATGTATAAAAACTTTCTAGAGAGTGACACAGCTATCCGAAGCTTTTTTCCGACTAGGTCCCTTAATGTTATGAACTTTTATCTCTCCATTGAATTTGCAGTCTGACCTAAATATATTGCATTTTGTACACCTGCATACAAAAATAATTATATTGCAAATTTCTTATCATATGTATATATTTCTTGGATACTAAGAACCATTTGTTCGCCATATTATAATATACATATATTATTTAAAAGAATAGTATTGTAACTATTTTAATTTTTAATAAATTACACACTGTATGTTCGATAGAGCATCGCCTGCTTATTTATAAGTAGTCTCCGATCCCTCGTTGTTTATACAGAGTTGGTGTAAAGTAAAGTAATTTTCCAAGTCACAAAACTATTCTACTTTTATAAAATCTAACTTTATTATATATCATTCCTGCGTTAGTAAAACACAAATACAAAAGACAATATTAAAGGAATCGTTTCACCATAGATTCTTTATCAAAATTATTAGAAACATCTTTAAAAATATCAAAAATGCCTGCAAATCAATCCACTTCCAGTGAACGCATTTCTCACCCAAATTTTGCCTTATTACAAGCTTATGCAAACACAATTAGCAATTATAATGGTAACGAAAACACACTTGAAATTTTTATCACATCTTGTGACCAATTTATAGAACTTTATCGCTCAAATGACAATATTTTAAATCAGTACTTATTGAGAGTCATTTTGGGAAAACTCACAGAAAGAGCTCAAATACTAATAAGCTCAAGATTAGAATTAAGATCCTGGGAACAGATAAAAAATGCTTTAAGAACAAGTTTTGGTGACCATAGAAGCTTAAACTGTCTAGAACAAAATTTATTAACATTGACACCTTTTAAAAATGAACAACCTATCGAATTTGCGCAAAGAATACAATTAGCTCGCAGTAAAGTCGCTTTTAAAGTTAACAGTTTATCAGAAGCTGAAATGCCCATGGTAACAAAATTAATTTATCTTAAACAATATGATTCATTATCTTTAAAAACTTATTTACGTAACTTACCTGAAAGACTTCAAGATAAAATAAGTTTACAAAAACCAGACTGTCTTGAAACAGCCATGTCATATACAATTGACGATGAAAATTTTAGACGTACCAAAAATTTAACTACCACTTTGCAAAATAAACCTGTATTAAATGCAAAAGCACCTTACCCGTATTTACAAATGCCTCAGTATAAACAACCTTTACCATTCATACCTAAAGCTAATTATAATAATAATTATAAAAATAATTATGGTAGTAATTATAATAATAATTATAACCAAAATCGAAATAATTTTCCTCCGCAATTCCAAAGACAAATGTCGACTAGACCAGTATTTCCTAGTCAACCAATAGCCATACAACCGAGACAAATTAATCGCAAATTTCCTACAAATCAACAAGTTTTCGGAAAACCACAAAATGTTTTTAAACCTAATCAAAATTTAAATCAAAATCAATATGTCCCAGAACCTATGTCAACTCAATCAAGAATACCCACACAAGTTAGTAGGACAAGTCAATTAATAGACCAAACAATTTTTTCCAGCCAAGTGGATCGTCAAATTTCATGCCTAAAGAAATGCATAATTTTACAACTAATAATGACGATGATGTCGATTATTTAAATTACGACAATCAAGGTCAATATCAATATCAATATTCAGATATTGAGGACGTAAACCATTAGTCTGTCCAGACCCACCATTTGATTATACCGCTAATCATGAACAATTTGACCATGCTATTAATTATGAGCAATTTGACTACACTATTAATGGAGATCAATTTGATTATACTGCTAATCAAAATGACCAAATAAATTATACACAACAAAATCAAAATTTTCACGAGAGCCCGCTTTCGAACAATCAAACTTAGTAGAAATGAATTCAGCTATTGTAAACTCTTTACCATACGTTCAAATATTTAATCCACCAATAAAATTATTAATTGATACAGGAGCTTTCACATCAATACTAAAACCATCTATTGCCGAAATTTATTATCCAGAACTTATTTATCATAACCCCTCTAGTTTAAAAACATCACTAGGTGAAAAAGAAATCAGATATCGAGCAACTATACCTGCTTTTCCTGATTTTTATAGCGATCATCAAATCGAATTTTTACTTTTTGACTTTCATGAATATTTTGATGGAATTTGAGGATTAAATGATTTAATAAAAATGAACCTATCAATTGATATTCCTAATCAAAGATTAATTAATGACGAAATTGAAATACCATTTTATTACAGGCAACCGCACGAAACTTCTTTTACATTTGAAGTAACACCTTATGAAACACTAATAAAAAATTATCCAGTTAATATCGATTATGGAGAAATTATAATACCTGAATGTACTATCAACAATGATGAAAATTTATTGTATATTCCCGAAACAGTAACAAACGCGAAAAATGGACGCGCATGTCTTGAAATTTATAATTACAATAATAAAACAGTTTCAATGACTCTACATGAACCTTTAATATGTTACCCTGTTAACAAACATTTCGAAATTTATAATTTTGACATTAATAATTTTGAAATTCCGAATAAAGAACAAAATTCTTTAAAAACAAATATTGGTAACTTAATAAGAACCGATCACATGAACTCCGAAGAACGTTACGAAATTTTAAAAATATGTAATAAATTTAAAGATATATTTTATATCGAAGATACAAAATTAACATTCACAAACCAAATTAAACACGAGATTAAAACAGTAGACGAAATTCCAGTAAATACAAAATAATATAGATTCCCACACGTACAACCGGTACAAGAAAATGTTGAACACGGACACTACGATATGTTCGCAGTCCTATTTGGATGGTTAAAAATGGAGGATAGTGTTGACTATGTTAATGAAAACTTAATGATAAATATAATACAATATTGACGATATTTTAGATAAACTGGTAAATGAATTACTTTTCTACCCTCGACTCGCGCTACTTTTCAACGTATAAAGACTCCATTCCAAAAAGCTTTTAAGGAAAACGGACACTACATGTTCTTAAAAAGAGTATTTCAACAGAGGACCATGTCTTAGAGATCTACAAGGTAAATCTGTCTAGTGTACATGGATGACATTATTATTTTCTCAACTTCGCTTCAAGAATATATTTCTAATTTAAATAAAGTATTTTCCAAATTACGTGAATCACAGTTAAAGATACAGTTAGACAAATCTGAATTTTTAAAAAGAAACGCGAATTTTTAGGACATGTAATTACGCCAGAAGGTATTAAACCGAATCCTAACAAAATTATAACAATTCAAAAATTTCCAATACAAAGGACAGCTAAAGAAATAAAATATTTTCTAGGCCTTGTTGGTTACTATCGCCGCTTTATAAAAAATGTTGCACACATTACTAAACCCTTAACACAATGTCTTAAGAAAAATGAAAAA
Organism: Rhamnusium bicolor; assembly: GCA_029963845.1. NCBI lineage: Eukaryota > Metazoa > Arthropoda > Insecta > Coleoptera > Cerambycidae > Rhamnusium > Rhamnusium bicolor. Next base: position 359,351 of record JANEYF010002698.1, read on the forward strand.
ATAGTTCATACACCTGAATTTAAATCAGCTTTCAAAAAATGCAAATCTATCCTAACTAACGATCCAATATTACAGTATCCCGATTTTTCTAAGCCATTCATTTTAACTACAGATGCGTCAACAGTAGCGATTAGTGGAATACTCAGTCAGGGAGTAATAGGAAAAGATCTACCTATTGCTTACGGAAGTCGAACTTTAAACCCCACAGAACAGAACTATTCTGTGATTGAATTAGAACTATTAAGTATAGTCAATTTTGTCAAATTCTATCGCCCGTATCTTTTGGACGTAAATTCACTATTGTCACCGATCATAAGCCCCTCCAATGGCTCTTTAACCTAAAAGAACCAAATTCGCGATTAGTTCGATGGAGATTAAAACTCGAAGAGTACGATTACAATATAGTATACAAAAAAGGCAAACAAAACACCAATGCCGACGCTCTATCTCGCATTGAAATTCAAGCATTAGAAAATGATTCAGTTAAAGGAAATTTTGACAACTTAGATCAAAATAAATTAGACAATGATTTTTCACCAGATCTATATACAGACATTCCAGATTTAAAACCAGCAAATATTCAACCTCTAATAAATTCAAACCCACAATTATCACCTCGTATTAATATCATCCAAGATATTCAATTGAGACCTGCATTACCTAACAGACAATGACGATATAACTGTACATTCATCACATGAAAATCCTGTACTAGAAACAAAAATTTCAGAAAAACCATTAAATTATTATAAACACCAAATTATCTTCTTTGTAACAGATAATATTACATGCCCTTGTATAAATTCTGTAAAACTACATAATAACGAGAAAACTCGAATTTACATTTCTTTACCCAATCGAAATTTACAACAAAACTTAACTAAAACAATAAAGGAATATTTAGCACCTAAAACATTATACGCTTTACATTTCAGAAATAAGCACAAAGAAATAAATAATTAATACCATTCAAAAGTATTTTAAAAACTCAAGTTTAAAACTAATCGAGTGTCCTAATATCTTGATATAGAAAACAAGGAAGAACAAATAACTAGAATAAAATACCACCATGAAGGTAAAACAATTCATAAAGGTATAAACGAGACAACAAAATCAATTTTAAAAACGCATTATTGGCCAGAGATTAACAACGACATAACGAATTATATTAACACTTGTGAAATTTGTCAACAAACAAAATATGAACGATATCCACATGTATTAAAGTTTAAACCAACCCCTTGTGGAACTTATCCATTCGAACATATCTATATTGATACTTTTAAAGCAAAAAATCAACTTTTCTTAACAATTTTAGACAGCTTTTCTCGCTTTGCTCAAGCATATTCAACCACACTTAATGCAATTGATATATTAGATAATTTATTAAATTTTATATCTCACTTTGGCTTACCGAAAATTATCACATGCGATAATGGACATGAATTTAAAAATCAATTAATCGAGCAATTTTGTCAAAAACATAAAATAACTATACATTTCACAACAGCATATAATCCTAATAGCAATAGTCCAGTAGAACGATTTCACTCTACAATACTAGAGCAATTAAGGCATTATATCTAGAACAACCAAATAAGGACATAAAAACACAAATAAAATATGCCCTCATCGGATACAGTAATACTATTCATTCAGTAACGAAATTTACACCTTTTCAAGTAATGAAAGGAAATCAAAATTTAACAGATCCCTTTGACGTATCAGACGAACGAATCATAAGCGATTATTTAAATAAACATACCCGTAACATGGAAATATTAAATAATACTGTAAAAGAAAATAATGAAAAAGCTAAACAAAATTTAGACAAAACAAATATAAACAGACAAGATCCTCAACCAATCGATATTGAACGCCTTGTATATTTACAAAGTGATCAAAGAAATAAGTTACTACCCAGATATAAGAAATTAATCCCAATGGAAGATTTAGATAATAAAATAAAAACTTTAAGAAATCGTACATATCATAAATCAAAAATTAAACCAGAAAGAAAACTAACACAAAAACCTGTTGTTACAGATGATGCTGTGGCCGGTCCTTCTCATGCTACTGATTAATTATACCTGTTCACAGGATATTCAAGTAAATACTATAGACAACCCCATACTTCCCTTTTCATTTGGCAGAGCTAAAGTTACCTTACAAAAATACACATTTTTCCATCCTATTGACTTAAATCCCATTATAAACTACACAATTACAATAAAAGATAAATTTAATGAATTAGTATATTATGCAGAGGATTATTATAACTCTACCACTGCAACAAATCTATTTCATCATACAAAAAACAAGATTTATAACATAGAAGAGAAATTAAGTAATATTCAACCACATTATAGACAAAAATGAGGACTAATTAATATTAGAGGTAATACTCAAAAATGGTTATTTGGCACACTAGATACCACAGATGGAGATAAAATATATAAAACATTAAGAATATTAGAAACTAATCAAAACAACTTACATAAAGATTTGACAAAAAAATATAGACTTAACTAAAAGAATATTTTCGGAATATAATGAAACTTTGTATAGCTTAACAAACAACCAATACTTGATTGAAAGTAAAATAAACGAACTAACAAATAAGGTACATAAATTAGCCAATGTTGAAAATATATATGAGCTATTTGGTTCTATCAATTTGATGGCTTTAACCTGCCACACCGTAAATTCAGTCCTAGACGACTTAGAAAATGCGATTATGTTTGCACAACTAAATGTTCTCCACCCCTCAATTATATCGGTAAATAATAATTTTAATTAAAGATATTCAAAACTCATTACCAAGTTTTAATAATATACAATCATATTATAAAATTGCCAGTTCGCAAGTTTATTATAGGGATAATCAAATTGTAATATTAATACACTTTCCTGTAATAGAAACTGACGATTATGATTATTTTAAACTTTTCCCTATTCCTAGAAATAACCAAATTAAAAAAACCCAAAAAGTCCTTCCTACTAATTAACCCATCACGAGAATATTTTATGAACAACGATTGTCCAGAAATTGAAAATATCCATATATGTCATCTTCCATATATAATGGAAGAAGAAAACTGTATAACAAAATTATTACGAAACCAAGAACATAATTGTAAAACATCCCAAGTGTTACTACAAAGTCCTATAGTACAAGTAGTAAACCCAGAACACCTAATTGCTGTACCCGTCAATGAAACAACCATTCAAAAACTTTGCAAACAAAACGGATTTTTAAAAATTAGCCAACCATCGCTAATTACAATTCCTGAAAACTGTTCAGTCATTTTATATAATCAAGAATATAGGAACACCAAAACTTGGATATTCCACGAACAATTTAGTTAACCCAAATTCAATATAAAAAACGAAACAAACCTACAAACAGAACGACTACATTTACAAGAGATAAATTTAGATGAAATCTCACAATTACAAATTACATATCAGAAAATGAAAATCAAACCACTGGAACAATTTAAAGAAGAGCAATCTGCCTTACCATTAATTTTAATTGTCTTAACACTATTAATTTTTCTCCTAATTCTAGGATATCTTGTCATTAAAAATAGGCAGGAAATATTTAAACATTGTTTCAAATCAACCGGAAGTGTTGCCGAAGAAGTAAGAAAATCAACTTTAGAAAAAGAAGGCATCAACCCCTCAACAGTGGTTCCACCCCTATTTTCGATTTAAGGAGGGAGGAATTATATGAGCCATTATACCGACGTAGTGCCAAGTCAGCTTAAGATACTGGAGGCTATATATCCACCCGTCGCCTCCCAGAAGTTTAGTCTAGTTCCAGTTCTCTTCAAAGTCAGTAAAACTCTGTTCATTTATTTTTCGGTTACTTTTGTGTTTTATTAAATAAATCATTTTTTAAAAACACAACAAACGAACCGATTATCATTATTCGCGATACGTTGCAGGTGTCCCTGTTACTTAGTGGTGTCTAGAAACTTTATTAGTTTAGACTTATCTAGTTTGCGCGGCACCGATCCGTCCTTTTTCTCTTTCATGTTACGCGCTGACAGCTGCTCCTTATTGATCTTCAATTGTCGTTCCGCTTTTATCTCATATTGGATATACTGGTGATCACTTAGTGTTATGTCCTCCAGCACCGCCCAACCCGACACTTCGGTCGCAAGATCACCTGTAGCAAATATGACGTCCACCACTGATCCTGCAGAACCACGTCTAAAAGTGTAAGCTGTTCCTTCGTTGATGGTGTAGAGGTCGAGTCTAGCCATCATCTCTGAGAGGGCCTCTCCTGTGTGGTCTAGTTGCCCAAAGCCCCATTCTGGCGATTTGGAGTTGAAATCGCCCACCACCAATATTTTGTCGCTCGCCATCCGAAGTATGTCTTCCAGATTGCCGAGTTGGTCCACAAAAACGTCATACGGTTCATTGGGGGAAAAATAGCAACTAAATTTTCTCATTCTCTCTATATCCGCCCACACAAAGTTTGCCGCTGTCTCGCCGACTTCATTGACTGTCAGGTCATTGTTAAGTAATAGGATGGCTGCCCTAGCGTTGTGTCTTGAAACCACGAGCCTGTTTCTGGCTTCTTGTATTGTTCACTAATTAGCAACAAGTCCGCATTTCGTCCACAGCGGTTTGCATGAGTAAATTCTGCGCTTTGCTACCCCTGCCGAGGTTTATCTGTAGGCATCTTAGCATTTTCGGGCTTTTTCTTATCTCCCCCCGAAAAGATTCACACCGCGCACTGCCAATGATATGCTTCGCTCCTTCAGATTGTCTGCTCTCACTACATATCACGCAGAAGGGCTCTTGCTTACAACCTCTAGCAAAATGACCCGTCGTACCACACAAGCAACACACTTTGGTTCGGTCTTCTCCCTTACAGTTACTTGCGATATGTCCGAAACCCAGGCAGTGGAAGCATCGCACGACCTCAGTCCTCTCTCGGACTCGACACATGACCCAGCCAATCCTGAGGCGTCCTGCCTTTAGCACTATCTCTGCAGCTCTCGTTGGCATTGACACCACAGCAACCTGTTTCCCCGAACTGAGCGCTCTCACTTTTATGGTTTCCATGTCGGGTTTTCCAACGACTGCCTTAATTGCACCTACCACCTCGGCTTCTTCTGTGGCTCCATCCAAATCCCTGACCACTAAGCTGACGGTCCGGTGCAATGTACGAACAGCCGTCCCTTCTCCCAGGGCCACGGCTACGCTCGTCCTCAGCTCTTCCGCTTTACCACTCCCGTTTTTTAATTCGATGAGTATTTCGCCGGCTCGTGTTTTTCTTAACCCCGAAACCTGTAGGCCCATTTTGTCCGGATCCACCTTCGTCCTTAATTTCCTGAGTACATCTACGTACGATGTCTCATAATTTATTTTCACTGCCACAGCTTCGGGTAGCCTCCGCCTTGTTTGGCTCTTCCTCGACTCTTTACCTTCTTTTCCCTTGTTTATGTTTTCTCTTTCACTTCGGCGTTCCTCTTCCTTTCTTTCAGTCTGCTCCGTGTTTTTCTGATTGTTCATTTTCTTCTTTTTTCCTCTTCTTTTTTCGGTGTTCCGCTATTTTCCACTCGGGTCATTCTCACTTCTCTTCGGTGGCTCTCCTGTTTCCGTCGATGGTTTGGAGACTCCTTTCGAGCTGGCGCTATTCTGGTCCGTGCTTCCTTTACTTGCGTAAGGGTCTCTGGGGGTGATGAAGCGACCCATTTCTTGTCGTTTTCTACGGTAAACCCTCTTTGTCCGTCTTCGGGATTGGTCTGAACACCCGCATCCTTTAATATTTCTGCAGTTTTGGTTTGCGTTTTAATTTTTTCTAAAATTGTCGAATGGGCTCTTTCTATAGGAGAATTCGAGTTAGGATTATAATTGGTTGTAAAATGAAGTTCAATTTTGAATAGTTTGCAATATTCTTGGAAAACGTTATTTCTAAATTCTTTTCCGTCGTCGCAAACGATTTTCTTGGGAAAATTATGATGTGCAAAATAGTGTCGGAGCTTATTTAAAATAGTTATACCTGAAAGGTCATCTATATATGCTTGTACGTATTTTGAAAATAAGTCTATAATTGTCAAAAATTTAGATTTATCAAAGCCGAATGTGTCGATATGGATAACATCAAATGGTCTTTTAGCTAATAATGGACCTGAAAGCTGAGTTTTGTAGGGGTGCCTTTCGTATTTATTTTCTAAGCATACCCCGCATTCGTTAATTATTTTATTTATTTTTGTTTTCATATCGGGCCAATAATATTTATTCTTTAAGTGATTATATGTTTCTATAATGCCGTTATGATTATTCTCATGATATTCGCAGATTATCTCGTTTTGTTCCTCCGATTTTTCAACATCTTTACATAATATATTACACTTAACAAACTTTACTGTATTATCGAACAAGACAGAACAAATTTGTAAAAATTTTGATTCAATTGATTCGTCATGAAAATAGATTCCGTATGATTTTTTGGGTTAACATATTCCTTTAAAGCGGTATTAATATTTTCTCATTCTTGACCTCTTCGAAGGACGATTAAATAGTTGTGTTTTTTAAATGGTTTAGAGTATACGCGTTTGAATTCATCTCCTAATTTAATTTCGATTCGATTCATGAAATGATTCAGTGGTTTTTCTGATATAGGTATCGTAAAGACGGGGTTTTCGCATGCTGTGTGTTGTGTATTCCCTGAAGATTCGTTTTCTTCATTTAATATGGAGTCCATGTCGTCTGGGGTTGTTGAGAACAGAATTTGGACTTTAAAAAAAAGCCTCTAAGTAGTCGATCATCTTGGATATCAAGTTTTGATTTCCTCATAGTCACGTTTGTAGAGTATTTTTTAGTGTGTTTAGAGTGGCGAATAAAAGCTAAAGGGCGGGCCCCGCTGGGACAAATGGGTGTTTTTTTTGTTTTTTTTTTTTTTGTTTATATGTGGGGGGGGTGGGGTGTGGGTGTTTTGTTTTTTTTCTTAAAACATCTAGTGAATGGAAATACTATTTTTTTTTAAAATTAGGAATGGAAATACTTCTTTATAAACCTTCTGTAGTATCCTACTAATCCTAAAAAACGATTTAATTTCCTTTGTTGTTTTCGGTATGGGATACTCTTGGATTGCTTTTATTTTTGAAGGATTAGGTTTAATTCCTTCTGGTGTAATAATGTGTCCTAGAAAGGGCACTTCCTTACATAAAAATTCAGATTTGTCCAGTTGGACTTTTAAGTTAAATTATCTAAATTTGTTGAAAACCATTCTAAGATGAACTAAGTGTTCATGGAGTGATTTCGAAAATATGACCACATCATCCATGTATACAAAGCAAAATTTATACAAGTATTCACGCAGTATATTGTCCATTACACGTTGAAATGTGGCCGGAGCATTACATAGGCCGAGGGGCATCCTCACGTACTCGTAATGTCCGTTATTTACAGAAAACGCTGTTTTCTCTACACTTTCTGGGGACATTTCAATTTGGTGAAATCCTTGCGGTAAATCTAACGTTGAAAAATAAACACATTTTCCTAAGTTGTCTAGAATTTCTTCTATTCTTGGAAGCGGGTATTTATCTTCTATAGTTTTTTCATTCAATTTGCGATAGTCAATTACTAGCCTCCACTTTCTTTTCCCTGACGCGTCTAGTTTCTTAGGTACTATCCAAACTGGGCTACTATACGGGGATATAGAAGGGCGAATGATTTTATTGTCTAAAAGTTTTTGTATTTGATTTTGAATTTCCTGTTTTAAATGATACGGGTACCGGTAAGATTTACAATATACAGGATCGTTATTTGTTGTTCTAATTTTATGCTTGACAGCGTTTGTGAATGAAAGATCGCAATTCTCGTTATAGAAAACATCTTTGTATTTTTTACATAAGCTTAAAATACTGGTTTCCTCCTCAGGGTTTAAATGAGAAGTTCTAATAATTTTGGGGATGTCTAAATTACTAAAATGGGGTTGCGGTGGTTCAATATTTATATTCTCTAGTAGTTCTACATTTATCTGCTCATTGCAATAAACTTCCGTTAATGGAGTTTCTTCAATAGGAGCGATAACAAAGCCATTTTTTGCGTAGGCTATTGATTCTGGGATAATAATGTTATTTATTTTTGTTTCAGGAACTAATATTTGTCCCTCCTCAATATTTACGGGTAATTTTATTATATTATTTATACTTTGTCTAAAAGGTTTAAAATTATTTGGGTTAAGTCCCATAAAAAATGGAATTTTATTATTACCGATTTTTTATAATCTATTTTTGCACCTAATCGTTGGAAGTCATTACTACCAATCAGTGCATCGAATCGATCGTGCCAAGGTAACACGTGAAAGTTAATTTGGTAATTAACACCAAATTCTTCCAACAAGGGATACGAAATATTTCTATCGTCACTAATTGTTTGATTTAACGATTTCACTGTAAATTTCTTATAAAAGAAGTAATTATGAAAATGTTTTTGAGCTGGTTCTGGGTTAATTATACTATCAGTAGAGCCTGAGTCAATTAAAATTTTTAAATTTAAACTGGGTATTGTTATGAACGGTAACTTAGGTTTATTACTTATTGAATTTAAATCTTTCTGTAGTTTCCGAGGCTTCTATCTGAAAATTTTCTAAAGACGGTTCATAAGTTCTGCAATATCAGGATTATTTTCTTGCTCAGAATTTTCTACATTATGCATTTCTAGTGGCCAGCCATTAGGCCTGTATTGTGAATTAAAATTATTCGTACGTCTGTTATGAGAAGTATTTCTAGTGCTAATGCTCATGGGAGTGGGTTTATATTGTTCTGGTTTATTACCGAATACTTCTTGATTTGTGAAATATCTTTGCGGCGGCAGTTGCCGTGGCTGGATATTAATTGGACCCCTAGGAAATTGATTTGGGCCTTGATTATTATAGTTGTTGTTATGATTATTGTAGTTATTATGGTGGTTATTATAATTATTAAACCCATTACTATGATTATGATGGTTTTGCCTAAAGTTTTGTTGCATTGACCTATTGTTGTGGTTTGTGTGTTTTTTGTTTATAAATTTAGGTTTATTACGCATAAAATTCATAAAGTTAATCTGTGCTTTGTCGTTGTCATACTTGCGACATTCGAACAGAGCTTCAGATAATGTTTTACTACATGTGTTTACTAAATGACTACAGTAAGGTTCAACAATGCCTGCTTTGAAAGTAGTTAAAGCTTGATTTGTATACATATTTTCTTTGCTTATTTTAATATCATTATTAGAGTACGAATATTTACATGTTCTAAAAGTACTTGCAATTTTCTTTTAATATTCTCAAAATATTGTTCGTAATTTTCTGAATGAAGCTGGTAACACGTTGTGAGGTCATGTACAAGTAATTCCTCTGAACGTGGGTCACCAAACCTATTTAATAATGCATTTTTTATTTCTGACCATTTTGTACTGTTAGACGTTATTAATACATCTCTCGCGTCTCCTGTCAATTCAGATTTTATTTGCTCGAGTAAGAATTTATTAAACAAACAATTTTCTTCCGGTTTTCTAAATAATTCGATATAATACTCAACTTGCTTTATAAAGTATGCTAAATTTTTTGATCCACCAGAATATTCTGGTAGCATGTCCCTAGCCATATTCATTTCTACTTGTGTTGTAGTATTTATTGTTTCAATTGAATTACTATTTGAATCACTTAAACGTCTTATTGGAGATCTATCCCTGATATATATTTTGTAATTAAGAATGAACGTTTCTATAAATAAAAATGTAAAAATTCCTTTTTCTTTAAGAAGGTACAAACATGTATATTAAGAACAAGAAGGAAATGTAAAGAAGGACTTACAGGAGTAGTGCCAATAGCATTTCTGTTGCCTAGCTTCGTCCAAGATGAAGGCCTCTTTGGTGAAGGTTCACGGGTAGTGCTCCCACAACGGCGTCGACTCAGGTGACAAGTTGCTCCGTGGAGATGCCTCGTTAGTTTCGTTTTTCTTCTTAGTTCGTGATACCCAATAAACTGTTGAAACAGAACGATAGCACTTTTTCGCGAATTATCGTTTGGGTATCCTGTTCGCAGCGCCAATTAAATACACGACTTGTGTAATTTACTTTTTAAAAAATATTTATTTAAAACTAAGGGTGAGCTCTCTAGTTATGCTCAAAGACAACAAATAAGAACTAAAGAAAAAGTTACAAACAGAATCTTATATACTAAGTGATAAAGCGTTATCGCCGTCGTTAGGAGAACATTAAGGGCGACAAGTAGTCGGTCACGTAGCTGGTGTCACGTACATAATTATACATATATATATATATATATATATATATATATATATATATATATATATATATATATATATATATATATATATATATATATATATATATATATATATATATATATATATATATATATATATATATATATATATATATATATTGTGGGAGGTTTAAATGCCATCTACAACATAACAAGGAAAACCAAAGCATCTCAAGCCGTTTTGGGGGTAAAAAGGGGCAGAGAATTATTGCAGCCGATATACGGCCGCAATATCGTCGTTGATGCAATAATGAATGTAAAAAAGCTCTATGGCTGCAATTGTGGTTATATATATATATATATATATATATATATATATATATATATATATATAACTAATAGTTTTGATTGCCGAAAAACCCTTTTTAAAAAATTAATTTATTTTATATAAAACGAAAGTACAAGTTGAAGTTCTAAAAACAGACTGACTTAAATCTAATTCTAATGTTGAATGCTGGAACTGCTGACATCGCTGGCTGGCCCTCTATCTGCTTCGTGGAACAGTGATATGAGCCGGCCGTTACACATATTCTCATGGGAATCGTCTCTATAACTTCTCCACCATTAGAAGGAAGCATCCACTGGGAGGCTGATCTTCCTGTTTTCCAATTCTATTACCACAGGTACATTGGTCTCATTGATAGCCTTTTTATTTCTGCTCGACGTTTTGTTCTTTTTCCATCTGAGGTAGAGGTACGATATACCAGCTGTTAGTAGAATATACAATATGACTGTCCAGAGGCTTGGAATGTGGTACTTATTGATTGATTCTTCCTGGATTGGAATTATTGTGTTGGTCGGTAGCTCCTTGAGATGCAGTTTCTTGAGTTCGATTTTGAACTTTGGGTTATAATGGTTTCTTGACTGGAGACTGATAGAGTTGACAACTAGTGGCTTCTCATAACTTGTTTCCTGGAAAATTAGCTCCTGTCCTCTGAAGTGTAATTTGCAAGAGTCTCGCCATTAGTGATCTGGTTTCGATTGACTTCTCACATTGGGCCTCGATGTTTTCTTCTTTCGGGAGGACGGCCAAGTATTGATTGATCTCGGGAACGGTTTCGATGTGATTTTCGTTAATTTCTAGCTGGGTAAGGTGACAGCGACGCGTCCATTCAATAGCGACACTCCATCAATTGCACACTTCGAGGCTCTGTGTCACAGACATCTTGAAGAGCCAGAAGAAGTGTGCCCGGCAATCAGTACGGAGGAAGTCCAACAAGCACTTGTTGGTACCAAGAACTTCGCTGCCCCGGGCCCAGACGGCATTAACAACTGGTGGTGGAAGAAATACCCTTCCACTCACCGCCATCTGGCGCGAGTTTTCAACTCATGGTTGAACGAGGGGCAGCAGATTCCGGACTGGTTCGTCGAGGGACGTACTGTACTTATCCCCAAAAAGGGGGATCTTTCCGACCCGAGGAATTATAGGCCGATCACTTGCCTCAACTCCTGCTACAAGATATTTACACGTATCTTGTATGCTAGGACACTGAGGTCTGTTAATCCGGTCTTCCAGCAGATACACGAACAGCGTGGTGCCAAGAAGGGCATGGCAGGTTGCAAGGACAGCCTGCTGATAGACCGCTGTATTACACAGGATTCTGTGCAATACAAGCGGAATCTATCGATGGCCTGGATTGATTACCGCAAGGCATTTGATACAACATCACATGAGCTATTGTTGTACTTGCTCGAATGTTTTGCGCTACCAGCACCACTAGTGAGATGCATAGAACAGCTGCTGCCGCTCTGGAAGACCCGCTTCACCATAACACCAGGTGCACAGCGGGTCACGACAGAGCAGGTGGCATTTAGGAGAGGAGTTTTCCAGGGTGACTCCCTGAGTCCTCTCCTCTTCTGCATCTCACTGCTGCCGTTCTGGGTGTGCAACAAAGGCACATCCAGGATGTAACACAAATAAAGGAATCTCTCCGCGGCAAGTACAGACACCGCCTCCGAAAGATTTGGTCTTCCGAACTTTCGGGGAAGAACAAGGTGTCTGCAACTAATATGCTTGCCGTTCCGATTCTGCTCTACTCCTTCGGAGTAGTAAAGTGGAGGGTAGATGAGCTGCGCCAATTAGACAGAGATACCCGCAAGATGATGAATATTCACAGAAGTATTCATCCTAGATCGTCCGTTCCTCGTGTGTACCTCCCACGTCAACGGGGGGGGCCGAGGACTCTTGAGCCTGGAGTGTACGCATGGCAGAGTAGTACTGAGTATGGCATGTAACATCCTCAGGAGCTCAGATCCCCTCTTGCGGTTTGTGAAACATCATGAAACTGTAGGAGTGGGAGCAAGATTGTTTAAGGCAGCAAAAAGAGCCGCAGATGAACTCGGTCTCGCATTTGACATCAGGCGAGGAGGCCGGCGAGGTGTTGATGTTGAGTCAGTCACCGAACTTCAGCCAAATCGTCTGAAAGCCCGAATTAGAGCTGCCGAACAGGAAAATCTGTTTCGGCAGAACGTCGATAAACCCCAGCATGGTGTCTTCTATAAGAACATCGAAACACTGGGTTTATCGACCAGGCTGACCTTCGCCTTTCTAAGGTCAGCAGGGCTTAAGTCGGAGACCGAGGGATTCATTATGGCCTGCCAAGATGGTGTTATCAACACCTTGGTCTACCGTAGCCGCGTGTGGCGTGTAGAGGTTCCTGATATCAACTGCAGGACCTGCCATCAGGCGCCGGAATCGCTCATGCATTTACTTTCTGCATGCCCCATATATGCGATTTCGGCCTACATCCACCGACATAACGCGGCCTTACGAGTGCTATACTACCATCTAAGGCACTCGTACGGGGTAGACCAGACACCAGTGCTGCCTTACGTCCCCGGAGATATTGAGTCCGTTGTCGAGAACGAGAAATGCCGGATTTACTGGAACTACTCGTTCCCGACTGTCAGGCTAATCCAAGCCAACAAGCCTGACATAGTCCTCCTCGACCATCAACTCAAGGTGAAGTATGTCATCGAGTTCTCGGCACCTGCGGAGAAAAACATCACCTTGAAGGAGGAGGAGAAACGGACCAAATATCGCGATCTCCGGTACGAGCTCCAAGTGCTGTACCCAGGCTACTCGGTCAAAATGGTCGTCCTTATTATCGGTGTACTCGGAGGGATAAAGCCTACGCTGCTCTCGGAACTGAAGATCATACCGGCCTGCCAAAAACCAGCCGAGTGGCTGGCAGGTCAAATGTAGAAGGCGGTCATTCTGGGTTCTCTCCGTCTGCTTAGGGCACACGATCTGGTATCTACAGTCACTAACCCTGCGGGATGTGGGGAGTGGCTGTAGTTGTTGCGCCGGCGCGACTCCCGTGAGGCGTCGGAGGCCACGGGAGGACTGACCGGCATCGGGAAACCGAAAAAAAAAAAAATAACAATTAGGTCGAATGTCTTGCGGTACCAGCACCACCAGTGAGATGCATAGAACATCTGCTGCCGCTCTGGAAGACCCGCTTCACTATAACATCAGGTGCGCAGCGGGTCACGACAGAGCAGGTGGCATTTAGGAGAGGAGTTTTCCAGGGTGACTCCCTGAGTCCTCTCCTCTTCTGCATCTCACTGCTGCCGTTGTCTGTTGGGCTCCGCCAAACCCGCGGATATCAATGTGGGCCACCCAGCGACCGGAGGCATAAGGTCACCCATCTATTTTATATGGATGACCTTAAACTTTATGCCTCCGGAAAGCGTGAACTACAGAACGCTCTTAGGGTGGTCGAAGAATATACGCGGGCAATTGGTATGGAGTTCGGGTTGGACAAATGTGCAGTCGTCCACCTCAAGAGAGGACGATGCGGGGAATTCTCTGAAGATGCGCAGCTCGCAGACGGAAGCATCCTAAGACATCTGGATGCCGGAGAGACCTATACATATCTGGGTGTGCAACAAAGGCACATCCAGGATGTATCACAAATAAAAGATTCTCTCCGCGGCAAGTACAGACACCGCCTCCGAAAGATTTGGTCTTCCGAACTTTCGGGGAAGAACAAGGTGTCTGCAACTAATATGCTTGCCGTTCCGATTCTGCTCTACTCCTTCGGAGTAGTAAAGTGGAGGGTAGATGAGCTGCGTCAATTAGACAGAGATACCCGCAAGATGATGAATATTCACAGAAGTATTCATCCTAGATCGTCCGTTCCTCGTGTGTACCTCCCACGTCAACGGGGGAGCCGAGGACTCTTGAGCCTGGAGTGTACGCATGGCAGAGTAGTACTGAGTATGGCATGTAACATACTCAGGAGCTCAGATCCCCTCTTGCGGTTCGTAAAACATCACGAAACTGTAGGAGTGGGAGCAGGATTGTTTAAGGCAGCAAAAAGAGCCGCAGATGAACTCGGTCTCGCATTTGACATCAGGCGAGGAGGCCGGCGAGGTGCTGATGTTGAGTCAGTCACCGAACTTCAGCCAAATCGTCTGAAAGCCCGAATTAGAGCTGCCGAACAGGAAAATCTGTTTCGGCAGCACGTCGATAAACCCCAGCATGGTGTCTTCTATAAGAACATCGAAACACTGGGTTTATCGACCAGGCTGACCTTCGCCTTTCTAAGGTCAGCAGGGCTTAAGTCGGAGACCGAGGGATTCATTATGGCCTGCCAAGATGGTGTAATCAACACCTTGGTATACCGTAGCCGCGTGTGGCGTGTAGAGGTTCCTGATATCAACTGCAGAACCTGCCATCAGGCGCCGGAATCGCTCATGCATTTACTTTCTGCATGCCCCATATATGCGATTTCGGCCTACATCCACCGACATAACGCGGCCTTACGAGTGCTATATTACCATCTAAGGCACTCGTACGGGGTAGACCAGACACCAGTGCTGCCTTACGTCCCCGGAGATATTGAGTCCGTTGTCGAGAACGAGAAATGCAGGATTTACTGGAACTACTCGTTCCCGACTGTCAGGCTAATCCAAGCCAACAAGCCTGACATAGTCCTCCTCGACCATCAACTCAAGTTGATGTATGTCATCGAGTTCTCGGCACCTGCGGAGAAAAACATCACCTTGAAGGAGGAGGAGAAACGGACCAAATATCGCGATCTCCGGTACGAGCTCCAAGTGCTGTACCCAGGCTACTCGGTCAAAATGGTCGTCCTTATTATCGGTGTACTCGGAGGGATAAAGCCTACGCTGCTCTCGGAACTGAAGATCATACCGGCCTGCCAAAAATCAGCTGAGTGGCTGGCAGGCCAAATGCAGAAGGCGGTTATTCTTGGTTCTCTCCGTCTGCTTAGGGCACATGATTCCGGAGCCTACAGTCACTAACCCTGCGGGATGTGGGGAGTGGCTGAGGTTAATGTGCTGGCGCGACTCCCGTGAGGCGTCGGAGGCCACGGGAGGACTGTCCAGCGTCGGGCAACCGAAAAAAAAAAAAAAAAAAAAAAAAAAATAGGTAACAGTGACTACTTCTCACGAGGCAAGATTCGGAGACTTGTAATTAATGGATCTGAGGTAAGAAGCAGTCTATGTAGAAGGTCAGTATTAGTAACAACGCGTGACATTTTTCTGGTGTGATCGCGTCTAAATAATTTAATAACTTTGTTTGTTGATTCTGCAGCCTCTTCAGATAATTCACCTATAGATAACAATGCGTAATCAATTACCTCGTACCCATGAATTAATACCTTGTGAACCGAAGCAGGAAGATTGTACCAAGGATATTCCTGAATTAGTTGCCTGGCCGTATCTAACGCAAAGTCCCTAAACTTTTCCTGATTTATATTATAGCCTGATGACAAGCAACTGAGCAAGGTACCACACCTGTCAATTATATTTTTGTCAAGCCCAGTAATTTCTGCGCAAGTGGCAAAGTAGGCGAAAAATGTTCTAGCGGTATTTCCATCATTTGACGTCCCACTTCCACCACTACGCGGTTTACAACAATTAAGCCCAATCTTTCTTTAAATTGGGCTTGAATGGATTTTTTTCTCTGTGCAAAAAGAGCTTTATCTTCTGCTGATCTAATTTGCCATTTCTTTAGTGGAAGTCTATAAGAAAGATGTAAAAAATATTCAAAAAAGCGAATCCATGAATGAAGTGGTGACAAGACAAATTCGTATCTCCTTTTATCAGCTGGTTTTTTAAGACATTTATCAATATCATTCATTTCTTTAGGTGATGCACCGCAAATGTAACACCTACTTGAAGCCGTTTCGCTAAGAGCGTTACAGACCTTCCCGTCAACCATAATTAATTGTAAGGAATATTGTACTCTAACCTCGCGATCGTTAAATTTAGAAATACATGGTTGCAAATTATTAATTTTGTCTTTGAAATAAGCCTCTGTTTGCACAGAGAACTCTGCAGTTTCCATTGCAAACTGAAAACGAATGGGCCTGCAATATCGTGTGGAAGAGGGGCGCGGATTTTTCCAAATGATGATGTCTCCGCTACCGGGAATGTCTGATCTACAAATTAACTGAAGAGGAACATACGAGGTAACAAATAAACTACTATCATCCTCGATATTAGAATCCAAAAATTTTTTGGTTGTACTCGCTATGTCCCGTACTACCATCAAAGCCCCATTTTCCTATTAAAACCATGTTACCTAATAATTGGGGAGAAATATTTTCTAACACATTTTTTTGGGACTCAAGTATTCGGTTGGCAGTGTGATCTAACAAATTCTGCAAAGTTACTTCGGCAGAAGATTCGGTAACTGTTATCTCCGAAGGATAACACTGCTTTTTGGCATTCAATACTTTTTTTATAAGATGGCATTAGATCAGAATATGTACGAGAATTAACAAAGCTTTTGACCAACAAATATTGATGCTTAGTTAATTTAGCCTCCACAATTAAAGATAAAATGTCATCTGGATTAGCTTGCGAAAAAGTTGACCGATCAGACTTCCTCAATAAAAAATTAACAGCAGAATCATCTACCGCTGACAATTTAGCTAACCTTCTACGCTGTGACCGTTTGCACTCTGAAAAATCCTTCGAGGGCCGCCCGGATGATGATGATGGCTGTGTCTCCTCTTCTGAAACGTCTTGCATATGCAGTGTGCTGCAAATTCGTGAAAGATTACATGCTTGAACGACATCCAACCATGCTGAATGCTTTTCCATGAACCGCGACTGTGTACGATTACACTTCTTCCAATAGTCCGCTAGTTTTTTGCAAATGTAACTTATTCGGTTTTGTAAATTGTCAGTATTCAAATTTTCGATGTCGGGCAAGGGCTGTGTCATTATGCGTAACACGTGGCGAGCTCTTTCCGCGTCACTCCCAGTTTTACACTGCCAGAGGTCAAACACATATTTCCTTGTAAAGGAACATTTGTAACTGGTACCTAAAGAAAAAGTAATAAAAAATTAACTTCAATAGTATACAAAATTTCGTTTACAAAATGTCTACAAACAGAACTATGATGACGTAGAGGCTGTATTTAAAAAAAAAACCGGGCAGCTCGCGGCAGATAACTCAAAATGGTTTATATACAAGAAAGTCCAAGTTTTACATTTTTGTATAGTATAAGCGGGGTGCGCGGGGTAAAGTAGTTAAAAGTTTCAAACAAAGTGAATGATGAAAACATTATTGTATTATTTTCGTTTCCTGTGAATCGAATGCCACAAAACGTACATACTTTGAAAATATTTCGTTACTATATTACACCAATATGAGGTACATACCTTCTTCCATTACAAAACGATCACTAAAACCAAAACAATTCCAAAACTGACTATTAATAATTTAGGGTGGCAGATGCTATTTCTAACACAAATAAGCTTTAACGACGTGTGGTCACTTCGGAAGCCGAAATTCAACTGTTTTATTTTCTTATTGGGATTTATCTTTCTACCTGCTTTAAATATGGACGTTACCGAAGTAGCAGGTAAAATTATTCGCAACTTTATTGATGTCAATATTTTTGATATATGACCGTCTTGGGAACCACTGTGCGCGGGACTAACTGGATAGTATCTCTGTTTAATTGGTTTAGCTTCCCCTACGTCAATGACGTGTTCGACTCAATCGGCTTTACCTAAACCTGACCCGTTTATTTAGATACAAAGAGGTCAAAGAATGCAACTCAGAATTCAGAATCCGATAAATCATTAGTTCCGACCACAAAACATGATTCTGCACACTCAGCCAAGTGTTATCCCTAAAATTAGAAGTAATCCCCATTTTCTTCAAGAAATCTAACCCTAAAATTAATTTAGCCTTTAAATCCTGAACAACTAAAGTATTGATTAAAACCACCTTATTTTCTAAACAAAAGGAATATCTACACTCCCTAAAACTTACTTCATTTGTCATATTTACAAATTTCGTATCAGAAACATTTCATTTAACCCCATATTACATAATATTTCCCATGATTCAAAATTAATAATAGTTTTGGAAGCCCCTGTATCAACTAAACCAACAAAATTTCTTGGTAAAATATTTAAATAAGGCCTTTTGTCATTATTAACTGACGATAACAAATAGTTTATATTATTTTTATTATATTCTTGCGCCACAAAAAGATAATCATTTCCCACTCATCCCTATCTGTGATCGCATGACAAGTCGGATTGACACTTGTCACCGTCCGACTCGCGTATGACCCGTCTTGGAGTTTACCGGATTGCATTTGCGATAAGTTAATTTCGTCTTATTAGGTGCTCCACACCCAAAACAAAATGTTCTTAATGGAAAACAGCAATTTTTATATGTATGGTTTTTATAAGAGCAATTCCAACAGAACAATTCATTATTTGAGACATTTTGTTGCACCTCGTATAATGCCGGCGAATTTATTTTTGCTCGAAAATTTTAAGTTTGTGTTCGAGACCTAAAATTTGAAGAAGTCGAAGGACTCTGAGAACAGTTTCTGTTAACTAAAGCATATGTTCTTTCCAAACTTTTACATCTTTGCAACAAATCGTCAATACTAGATATTTGTTCTTTCCAAACTTTTACATCTTTGTAACAAATCGTCAATACTAGATATTTTATTATCACTATGGGACACATCTAAATCATGAATAAAATCCGGTAACAAATTACATTTCAGTACATATATATAATTTTTCAGACTGTGAGAAGTCTTTTGACAATCTATTAAAAATATTTTGCATGGAAACAATATAAATAGTGACAGGTTCCTTCGGTTTTTTGTTTCTTAGTTTGAATATGACTTAATAATTCTCTTTCATAATCCTCGGAGAGAAAATTTAATCGCAATTCATGTACCAAATCAGGCCAATTTTTAACTTTACTTTTTTACCGAGTGATACCATATTAAAACCCAGATATTGCCACCGTTCTTTTAAAAGACACATTACCGATTTCCTTTTTACAGACATATTCAACTATTTGATCATAAATGGCGCCACCAGTACGTTTTAAGGAATACATTAATTTCGTGCTTTAACAGGCTGTTTGCGTGATTTTGATCAAATCAAGTAAAAAATCGATTTTATTTCTGCAATAATAAATTGTGATCTGACATGGATACTAGAAGGTATGTACAGTTTATCCTGTTTTACTCCTTATTGGAAAATATCAAATTTGACAAAAAAAAAAAAGGTATAAATTGAATGTAGAAATAAAAATGAGGTTGTAATAAAGTACGTTACACAAATTTTAGGGCTAATAACTCGCCTGTTCTTTTAAAAGAACAGTGGCAAAATCAACTATTTTCTCTTTTTTTTCTTTTAGGTATTGGAATACGCCTCTAAAGTTACATGAATTACTGGAGGAAATTGAGAATTTGGATAATGACCCCCCAATAATATTATCATATTTCCCTCAGAGAATGCAAATGACGATAACACTGACGAGGACTCTGGGGACGAAGAGAACGTGCAAATGTGCAATCTTCCAGGGCGCCAATTACGTGCCAAAGCCGAAGCTGAAGTTTCGCAGGATGATACTAAAACAGCTGGTGGGTCTGTAATAACAGACACGTCAGATAATGAGGATAACTTGCCATTGTCCACTTTTGGGTCAAGAATTATTGGAGACAGAGTTCTAAAGAAAAAGCGACCTTATAAATGGGATAATAAAGATATTGTTAGGATATTCCTCCTTTCCTTCCAACATACGGACCAAAACAGCTGTACACTCCTCGAGGCATTTTTCCTATTTTTTGATAATGAAGTCATAGGGATGCTGGTAAAGTACTCAAATATGTATGCTAATTCACATAATCATACCGAAGATATGACTAACGAGATTATGTGTTTTTTGGGTGTTTTGCTTTTCAGTGGCTATTCTTTCCACCCAAGGAGGTCGATGTATTGGGCAAATTGTCGAGACACTAATAATATTCTGGTTTGTGAAGCGATATCTAGAAATAGGTTTAATTTTATTATGCAAAATATTCATTGTCGTAATAATGCTAACTTAGCCGCCAATGACAAATTTGCCAAACTACCTCTTTTTGATTTCCTCAATAAAAAATTTATAGATATGTCACCATGTGAAGTGTCACACTGCATTGACGAATCTATGGTACCATATTTTAGGCATCATGGTTCGAAACAATTTTTAAAAGGGAAGCCAATTAGATGGGGTTATAAATTGTGGGTGGAAACAACTGTAGCAGAGTATATTGAATGGTTTGAACCTTATCAGGGTTCAACTACTCTCCTTTCGAATAAGTATAAAGATCTTGGCCTAGGTGCTACGGTGCTGTTAGAATATGCAAAAATACTTCAGGAAAAGTATACTAAGGCTGTCCCTTTTCATTTATTTTTCGATAACTTTTTTAATTCCCTCCATTTACTGGAAGAACTCAAGATTTTGGGTCTGAAAGGCACAGGCACAATGAGAAAATGCCCATCAGTTTTGAAGAAAAAAGAATGCGGTACATTAGAATTTGTATCCTCTGATACGAAATCTATAACTTTATGCAAGTGGTGCGATAATATCGTAGTAACTATTGCTTCAAATCATACCAAAATAATGCCTACCCTCCCAGTAAAAATATTTTCCCAGAAAAAGAAAAAAACGATTTACGTACCACAACTACATACAATAAAAAAGTACAATGAAAACATGGGTGGCGTTGACAGGGCGGATCAAAATATTAGCCTCTATAGAACTCAAATAAGAGGTAAGAAGTGGTATTTTCCACTAATATCTCACTGTCTGGACATGGCCGAACAAAATGCTTGGCAAATATATAGAATTGGAGGCTGAAAAAAAGATCACCTAAGATTTAGACAATCAGTGGCAACTTCAATTTTGGAGACATATAAAAAAAAACAACAAAAAGAGGTCTTAGCCGTCAGTCCGCAAATGTTCATGAAACATCTAGATATGATAGGTTAGATCATTTGGTCATATATCAGGAAAAACAGACCCGATGTAATGTCTGTCATAAAAATTTTAACTTTTTTTGTCAAAAATGTTTCATTACTTTACACCCAAAAAATTGCTTTGTTAGCTACCATACATTATAATTCATACTTTCATTTAAAGTTATAACATAATAAACCTTATCTTCAAAATTTGTTTATTTTTAATTTTAGTTTAAAGTAGTAGTGTATTTTGCCACCGTTCTTTTAAAAGAACACCGTTTTTAGAAAAAACCCAAGATTAAAATCCAAAAATTACTTAAAATATCAATTTTTTGGTTATCCCTAGGACTAAAATTTGAAATTTGGATAAATATTTCGAAAAAAAAAGTTTTGGCATTATCTGGGTTAACGCATCACTAGAGAAAATATCACAACAGAAATCAAATAATTCACTGTCTGAAACATTACGCGCTAATTTTAGCTCATCTACCGACTCTAAAAAATCAATTATATTTAAGCCTTTGCCATCTCCAGAAAAAGTTAAGTTCCATTGACAAACTGGTATTTGTTTTCGTGATATTTTTGTAAAAACCTATAGAGTATTAGGTATCGTTACTCCAAAATTTTTTCCTGGAACAGAATTCTTTCCCTGGCATAAGCTGGCATAACTCTTCGACGCTATCTTCTAACCCGTTTAATTCGGAAAAATATTTATCTTTTAACTGATTTAATTCGACATCGTCACACAACTCGTTTTAGCTTACCTAATAAATGTGCTAACTTTGTTACAAGAATTGTATAATCAACACAATATCAATTTTTGATCTGCAAATTTTTAATTCTTCGAAATATCTAAGTTTTTATCTGAGTGAGGTAAATGTACACCAAATTTTTCTTTTGTAATAAAGAACCTAATTTACGTTGCATTGCACTCACCGTGATTGCGTCAGTATCATCAAAATTTCTTATTAATAATTCATACTGAAGTTCATCGCGAGCTAGATAGTGGGGATCCATTATCACAAAAAAAATTATGTATGTAATAGGTATCTTAAAAATAAATAAATAAATAAATGTCAATGGTCCAGAATAAAATAACTTATCGAGGGAACCGTACAATACATATTCTTATAAATATCAAAAAAATTTACAAAATAATTTAATTGCTAGAAATTCATCAATTCATATAAAAAAATAAAAAATGGATTAATTTCTTAATTAATTTGTTTAGTGTTTACTAATTTAATTTATTACAAAAAAAAACATTAAAAAATAAAATCAATGATTTCACAACAGTACAAGACAGGGTTGCGACGATTTAAATCAATTTGATTTAAATCGTGATTTAAATCAATTTGATTTAAATCGTGATTTAAATCAACTGATTTTTTAAATTTAAATCAAGTTGTGTAGAGCCAGTAAATCAAACAGAAAATTCAAATAAAAAGTATAGTTTATTTAAAAGCTAGATAAAAATTAAACTGAAAAAAAAAATTCAAATAAAAAAGAAAAGAACAGTTAGGTTACACATATAAAACAAAAAGTTACCTTCTTAAATGTACATTATAAATTAGGTGCCTACTTAAACGCACAAACATAAAGTAAACAAATTAAACAGAACCAACTCAAAAGAAAATAAAACATGATTTACTCTAAAACAAAAATTTTAAATTAGGTTAATTATTGTAGTTTGTACAAAAAAACTAATTTAGCTGCTTTTTAGGACCCTAAACGATTTGAAATCTTAGAATGAATCAAACCAAAAATTCAAATAAAAAGAAAAGAACAGTTAGGTTACACATATAAAACAAAAGTTACCTTCTTAAATGTACATTATAAATTAGGTGCCTACTTAAACGCGCAGAAACATAAAGTAAACAAATTAAACAGAACCAACTCAAAAGAAAATAAAACATGATTTACTCTAAAACAAAAATTTTAAATTAGGTTAATTATTGTAAAGTTTGTACAAAAAAACTAATTCAGCTGCTTTTTCGGACCCTAAACGATTTGAATCTTAGAATGAATCAAACCAAATGTTGAAAATATTCTCTCAACCGAGGCTGAACTAGCTGCAGCAGAAAATAGTTGCTTGATAATCAGGAACAATTTGTCAATAATATCAATATTTCCATCAGTCCAAGGGTTTTGTGTTTTTAAGAATTTATTAGTGAAACATAATATCGGCAAAAGGCTCAGATTTTGCCAGAAATTTAATAATCAGTGGTAGTAAACCACTTTCGGGATATAATTCATTAGCGGCTTCTAAAGTACGATTCTTTTAGCTTTCTGTTAATTTATGCTTTGTTTTCGTAGGGTCTAGAATGAAGGCTAGCAAATGGTATGAGATGACACACTGACCGTATCGGTATTTAAATGTTTGCATTTGCCTTAAGTTAATTTCAATTTCGTCAAAATGCGACTCCAAGAATTTTAAATTGTTCTACGACGTCTGATAAAATTGCATCGTTTCTTTGAAGCCTATCAAGTGCAACAGATATAGGTTTTAGTAGTGATAAGTAATCTTCAGCAGTTCTTTTTTAAATAAATGTTTGATATTTTCTGTTTTACTATGCTGTCAATTTCATTTTTATGTTCCTCGCTAATTTTAAAAAGTGTGGGTCATGATTTAACGAAACCCTCTAAGCAGTCAGCAAGTGAGTTCCATCTTACGTCAGAAAGTAAAGCAAGTTTTTTCCTCCTTATTTTGCGTATGTGGCAGAGGCACAACGAAAGTAACGTGTTCCTTAATCTCACTAATTTCCAAATCCTTACATAACAAGTTTAAAATGTGTGGAGCACAACCGTAAGTAATAACATTTAGTTCTGTTGACTCTTTAATTTGGTTTCTCAGAGAATTCATATTGGCAGCATTATCCGTCACAAAACTGCTTACTGTACAGGTATAGTCAGTGTTTAGAGTTTTAATTAAGTTTATACATTGTACTAATTCTGCAGTTGGCTTCTTGTGAAACATTATTAAATATTTTAAATAAACAAAGAAAGTTTGCTTTTAAATGTTTCAAAATTGTATTTTCACTCTACATGTGTTTCGAGCGTTTTTAGGCCCTTTTCAAGAGTACAGATGAGAGGTACTAAATTATAATTTGTGTTCCTTGCTTATATATTGAATGTTACATCTGGCAACTTATACTAATAAAAAAATGGTTTCTAAGATTTGGAATTTTTTTAGACAAGTTAAATTACTTTATCTAAAATGTGGTGACCTGCGAATATTTGTTGTTCATTTGTAATCGTTTTTTTATTTTTTGGAAGCTTTCTTAATTTCTAATATTTCTAGCAGCAAGTCTAATTTTTTGCTTTTCTTTTCGGAATAAAGTAATTCTACATTATCCATATTTATAAAGTGATTGTTTTCTATACAGTGTGTTGACATGCCGGTGCTATATACGTTGTTTACAATAGACTTTTTATGCTCTTCAAGTCGCTTTTTTTATGTTACGTCCAGTCAGCCAATGTATATAGCGTCACAGTCACTACATTTTAGTTCATACACTCCTGTCTTTTGTAGTTTTTCTGTTTTATCCTTATTGTTTATTAACATTTTTTTTTAGGTTATTTTTATTTACAGATATTGTTTTGCAACCTAATTTACTTAATTTATTGCTGACTTTATCACTAATTCCAGGTCTATAATTAATACATTTATGGCTGATATTGGCGTCTTGTACAGAACCAGCATAAAACTCCTTATACATATTTTTCTTTTGTTTCGTTTTTATTAAATTATCTATGATACTTTCTTTGTATCCATTATTCCTTGCTATTTGTTTTATTGTGTTGACTTCTTTTTCAAAATTGTTTAGACTTAAAGGAAAGGTTAGCAGACGGTGAACAAAATTATGAAACAATGACATTATTATTTGGAAAGACTGGTTAGAGCTATTGTGTATTACTGCAATTTATTTATCTATTTCTTCTTTATTAGACTTGGTCATACGTACAACAAAAGATGATAAAGATCCAGAACTGGAGTCAGGCACTACTTTTCTTTTTTTACTTATTAGCGTAGAAGATAAGAGCGGCTGTGGGGCATTATCTTGCTCTGCATCTTGTTGTAACGTATTCAATTGTATCTGTAATAAAAAACAAGATTGTTATGTTGTTTAAATCCAGCTACACACATACAGGCATAGATACTATACTTTGTTCTTAAAACTAGGAGTGAATGAAAGTCACATTTGCACAGGGAAAGTTACTAGAAATCTAGAAAATGCACTAGATCATTTTAACGCTAAATTTGAATCTAACACTGACGTAGTTTTCCACGAAACACCAAAACACTATACACTGACTCGACGCGCGTTTCGCCAACTAAGTTGGCATCATCTCCAGATGATGCCAACTTAGTTGGCGAAACGCGGTCGAGTGCAGTGTATAGTGTTTTGGTGATTCGTGGAAAACTACATCAGTATTATCTTAGCATCAAAGGTTCCAACCCATTCCAGGTCGTAGAAATAGACCGACGTTAAATAAGTAAATTAAAAAAAAAAAAAAAAGGTTCTCTTAATATTCTGTATTACTAAGAAGTTATAATTATAAATAAAATAACACTATACTTACATTGGACACTGTTCCTGAAGTAGAGGGACCTTCATTATTTGTTTTTACACTTTCTACATTACGCGAAGCACATTTTTTTCCAGTGGACTTTCAATCGGTCCACAAACCCTTGCATTTCTACATTATACTTTTTACATGTAGCTCTACTACCACTTTCCATCAAGCTTACTTGATTTTTCAATAACATATTGCCAAATAGTATATTTTTTTATTCCACTTCTATTAGAGGACATGTTAAAAAATTATTTAATATTTAAATACTATAAATATAATCACTCAGACTCGCTTTCTCACTTGTTACGCGTTACATGGCAGATTAGCAAATAATGGCAATTCGCATCATCCCCGCGCATTATAAGGACAGGCCAATTTTCAAGTTCTGACAGGAATTTTCATGTATGCTCTAGCTTATTTTACAATTATAGATACAAGGTACACAATTTATTCCATTTGTAAGTTTAAACAAAAACTATCTTTGTTAATATAAGTACTAAATGTTAATGTCAATTATTAGGATGTTTATGTAAAAAAATAAATAAAAATCAAAAAAATCAAAATTTTTTAATTTTTTTTTTTAAATCGTGATTTTTGATTTTTTTTTTTAGATACGCAAAGATCTATCATTTAAAATTATTGTGAAATCTACAGGGTGCTTAAATTTTCTGTTACACACAAAAAATACTTTTTTTTAAATGGAACACCCTATATATTTTGTCACCATTTTATTAAATGAAAAGAGTATTATACAGTGATATTTTGTTTTTTGGATTTGCATGCAACGTTGCCAAGTTTTTTAACATTTTTTTGGAAATTTAAGGATTTATAAGGGTCCGTCTAATAATTTTTATTTACCTATGAAAACAAGCTGGGTAAGCAAATATTATACTACTCTTAGTTCATACTACATGCTAAGTATTGGTACCTTTTTTTACATTATTCTATTTTACAGGATGTCCATGACTGGCATGTCAATTAATTCGAATTTCAAATGGGAAAACTCTGTTTTTTAAATGGAACACCTTATTAGTTTTTTACGTGGTTGGATTCCTCCTTCAAATTGCTTTCTTTTTTGTATTATAACACTTCCTATACCTAACTGTTGAAGTTTTCGAGAAAATTAAGGTATTCTCTTTAACCTTGCGATCATAGTAAAAATTAATACAATTTTATAAAGAATGGCTTTGGAAAAACAAAAATTGTGCTGTCAAACTGATATTTTGTGGTTTACACGTAATTAATTTTACTTGGTGGTGATTCTTCTGTATTTCCTAGTTGAGTTAATTATTTTTGTTAAATAAATTATGAATTTTTCACACAAAGAGTTGATCGACATGGTTTATGCATTGGGAGAAGGGGAGAGAAATCCGCTATTGACATCAAGAATTTATATTCAGCGTTATCCAGAACGAAGACATCCTCACCATTCTGCATTTGAAAGGTTGCGAGAAAGGTTTGAATGAACTGGACATGTAAATTATGAAAAACATGAACGTACAAAACTAGCAACAAATGAAGAAAAAGTGTTTCAAGTTACATTAAGTGTCACTGAAGATCCGCATAAAAGTACGAGAGAAATTAATAGACAACTTGATATGTCAATCCTCTGTAACAAGAATATTGAGGACACAAAACTTTCATCCTAATCATATTCAACTGCTTCAGGAACTAGAGCCAAATGATTTCGAACGTAGGGTAACATTTTGTGAGTGGACATTCAATAAGATTCACCAACAGCCGCAATTTTTTGATTTCGTGCTATTTACATTTCATAAAAATGGTTGTTAATAGACATAACTTACAACTTACACTACTATGATACCATTAACCCTCATTTTACGAGAACTGTAGATAATCAACACTGATGGTCACTCAATGTGTGGGCAGGGATAGTAGGTGAATATTTAATTGGACCGCATTTCTTTAATGGTCACTTGAGTGGGAATACGTACCTCGATTTTTTACAAAATGTACTGGGAGGATTGTTAAACGGGTGTCCTCAAAATGTTTTACAGAGACTGTGGTTCCAGCATGACGGAGCTCCACCTCATTATAGTATTGCCGTAAGAATCTTTTTTTAAATGTTACATTTGGTGACAATTCGATAGATCGAGGAGAACCAGTTCAATGGCCACCAAGGTCGCTAAATTTGTCAAAATTGGACTTTTTTGTGGGGGTACATTAAAGGATTGGTGTACAAAACATCACCAACTACAAGAGAAGACATGCAGCAAAGAATTCTACTAGCGTTTGACACCATCACGCATAACATGTTGCAAAATGTAAGTGACTCATTTCTTCATAGAGTCAGAATTTGTAATTTACAACTAGGAGGTCACGTTGAGCATATTTTGTAACTTGTTTTATTTTTTCTCTTCTATTTACTGTTTACGTTCAAAATTACACTTTTATTTTGTTATGTACATACCTAAGGTGAGGTGTAAATTTTGTCATTCAAGTTCAATAAATTTGCTACTTTTACGATTTTATAGAAAATAATTTTTCGCCTGATGGCAATTTTTGTTTTTCCATAGCCATTCTTGATAAAATTGTATTAATTTTTAGTATGATTGTGAGGTTAAAGAGAAAACCTTAATTATCTCCAAAAAATACAACAGTTAGGTATAGGAAGTATTATACAAAAAAGAAAGCAATTTGAAGGAAGAATCCAACCACGTAAAAAAATACAGGGTGTTCCATTTAAAAAAACAGTTTTTCCCATTTGAAATTCGCATTAATTGACATGCCGTCATGGACACCCTGTAAAATAGAATAATGTAAAAAAAGGTACTAATACTTAGCGTGTAGTATGAACTAAGAATAGTATATTAGCTTACCCAGCTTGTTTTCATAAGTAAATAAAATTTATAAAACGGACCCTTATAAATCCTTAAATTTCCAGAAAATGTTAAATAACTTGGCTACGTTGCATGCAAATGCAAAAAAACAAAATATCACTGTATAATACTCTTTTCATTTAATAAAATGGTGACAAAATATACAGGGTGTTCCATTTCAAAAAAAGGATTTTTTGTAACAGAAAATTTAAGCACCCTGTAGATTTCACAATAATTTTAAATGATAGATCTGATCAACCCAAAAAAACTTTTGTATTTAATAAATTGTTGTATCACTAACGGTTCAAAGGTTATCGAAGGAGAACACACTATTGACTCACCCTGTATATGAGTATATATATATATATATATATATATATATATATATATATATATATATATATATATATATATATATATATATATATATATATATCTGTAAGTATTTTTTAGTCTTTTAGATGTGTTCGATTTATACATACACACTTTCCGAGTGATTAAGAAATTATAAAATTAATAAAAGGAACAATATTAATCACGACTCTTTTTATTTCAATATACCCATTTCCAATATGTTTAAATTTAGTCATATCATAAACATGTAATGTTTAGTAACAAATGTAGACTAACATAAAGGCAGATTGAAATTGCTAAGGTTATAATTTAAAACATATTTACCTAAAAATATATTTTTATTATTTTAATTTTTGTTGCATATACTTTGATATTCTAACCAATACTACACTACCAGTCAGTAATCCCCTCTGATGCAACTACTACCTTTTGACGTACAATATTAATAGTGCTTTGAAAATAAATGGAAAAAAATCATCCACATCTTTAGTTAGGTATTATGAAATATTATAATTTATTTGCAATATGCAAACAAATAATAAAAAATGTTTACAACACACACACATAAATAAAAACAATCAGTACCTACCTGTAATACTCAGTTGATGAAACCCTTGTATATGGGCCTGTGCTGGTTCCATATTATTTATCTAGATAAAAATCTGGAAAATGAAATACAAAATTACTTCATAAAAGATGTAAACAATATAAAATTCGTCAAACAAATTTTATTCTAAATAAACACCTGTTTTCTATTTCATACATGAGCTATTTTATGGCAATTCCAATTTCACAAATTCCAAAATTTCTGCAGCACTTGGAAACCAAATTAAATGTTGATATCAGTAACATAAGACTATTTAAATTTTGAGATAATGGTTTTATCAAGACAAAAGATTAAATCTACATTAGGAAAACTTAAAAATATAATAAAAATATCAACTCACCAAACGCTGACGTAAAGTATCATTGCACAATAAATATATCGTGAAACATAAAGCAAATGTGTTTAAAATTTAACATATTCCATTTTCTAACTCACTAATTGTATAAACTTAATGTTTTAAGTTTTTATACCATAAAAGTGCAGGGCAATTTTTTTACGTACTGTCTCCAAAGAGAAAAGTTGCCTCCATTATGGTTTTCACGCACAGTCTGGGAAACATTCTAAAATTATTGGAAAGAAAAAAATTCAGAAATTTGTCTAAAATACTTTTTTTATAACAAGTGCTTAGTATATTTTACAATGCAACTGACAAATTTATCTGACATATTAAAGAAATTGAGAATATAATTTATTTACAGTTTGCTTTATTTTATATTGGTTATATTGTATATTGACTTACACCGACAGTGTTGCCAAATTATCGTGAATTACCACAGAAATTATTTAGGTATGTAGTCATGAATTTCTCACTATAATCTGGATACAATACAAATAAAAAAGCTAAATTTTTGTGCTCTAACCGCAAGCAAACAGTTTACTTTTATAGCTTTCCTTTCAAGTGCAACAAACCCGAAGTCGGTAAAGATTGTACTGTTCTGGAATAGTTCTGCAAAATACTGAAAGGAACGCCAAAGAGGAGTTCAGTGGATCATTTGAAAAGTCTGAATTTTTGGTTATGTTATATGTTTTATTTTGAACTTTTGAAAGTTGAGTGGTTACTTTTGCGATATAAAGTATGTCAAGTATAGAAGAAGAAATAATAGTTATCAAGGTACCTAATATAATATATTCCTTTAAATATATGTTATATAGAAAATATCTTGGTATCTTTTACTAACTGCAATGAATGGTCACAGCAGTATCATATTACAAAGATAACGACTTCTCGGTATAATTGTTTATCGCTAGGATAGTATTACATTTATGTTTATTTAGCTTATTTAGCAACCTGTTTGAAATCTCGGAAAATCCTCTAAACCGACCATTACTTTATAAATATGATTATTTTCTGGATCTTCTATACCGATTTCATATATTTCATTGCCATCATCCATTTCCACATCCATATTTATTTTAAGTTTTAACAAAATAGCACGGATGGCACGTATGTATTGCAATCAAACAACAAAAACAAACATCGAACATAACCTAAAAGAACTTGTTGCACCACCAAACGAGGTAGTGTTTGAGGGGAAAGGGGAAATCAGATGGAGTTGCTCTCAGGGCATAATGTACTTTATAAAAGGAACGTGGACAATAAGCACTTGGCTGTTCAGAACAGTTCTGAAGGGCGAAAGGAAAGCCTCTTTTATTACCAATTACGGAACAAGAAATTTTTATTCAACCAATCAGCATTAACTTTTAGTAAACTGTTTCAAAACGTTCGTCGCGCAAAAATACGTCTAAAATGGGGACATAAGACTGCCATAGTGTGGGCAATTTATATTGGCTCTGAGAGTATAAAAACAACATTTTTTTATACCCTCAGTATTGGCTAAATATGAACCCAAGGAGGGCTAAGTTCACGGTTTATAAACTAAACGGTTACCGCATTCACGTTCTAGCCTATCAGATCGCGAAACGTCACAAAGGGCTATCTCCATCGTTAAAATGTAATAATCGCTTATCTTATATTTCGGTGAAACAAGTAAAAGTTCAAACAAAGCAGAAATCGAAGAAAAACCAATATTAAAAACTTAAAATAACACAATTGCAAAAATAAACACTTCGAACAAAAAGCGAAAATGCCCTTTGTGACGTCATTAACGTTTCCCCCACCATAATTTTATTAAATGCGACAACCGTTTTGTTTATGAATCGTGGGTTAAGTTTACCCCTCCTTGATATTAATATTAATCAAATACAGAAGGTTATGACTGAAATAACGATTCTAATATAGTTGTTCTAATTTGTGCTAAGTAATAAGCACATAAAAAGCAGGGGTATGCGACTTGTTCTACCGACCTCGCAATATCAATGATGGAGTGCGTTTCCCTAGGCATTAAATAAATTTCTTAATAGACAACAAATAGTATCAATATTAGAGCATAAGTTAACTTTTAACAATAAATGGCGTTATTTAAAAAACCCCCCCCCCCCCCCCCCCCCCCCCCCCCCTTTTTTTCCCCCCCCTTTTTTTTCCCCCCCCCTTTTTTTTTTTTTTTTTTTTCCCCCCCCCTTTCCCCCTCCCCCCCCTCCTCTTCCCCCCCCCCCCCCCCTCGCCGGCCCACCCCCGCCGCCCCGCCGGCCCCGGGGCGGGGGGGGGGGGCGGGCCCCCCCCGCGGCCCCCCCGCCGCCCCCCCCGCCCCCCCGCCCCCCCCCCCCCCCCCCCCCCCCCCCCCCCCCCCCCCCCCCCCCCCCCCCCTTCCCCCCCCCCCCCCCCCCCCCCCCCCTTCCCCCCCTCCCCCCCCTTTCTCCCCCCCCCCCCCCCCCCCCCCCCCCCCCCCCCCCCCCCCCCGGCCCCCGGGGGGCCCCCCCCCCCGCCCCCCCCCCCCCCCGCCGCCCTCTGTTGGGGGGGTTTGTGGGGGGGGGGGGGTTGGGGGATATTAAAGAAGACAACAAATTATAATTTTTCCTGTTAAATAAACCTTGAAAATTGTTGGTGCCTATCCGGAACTCTAAATTCAGTGGCAAAAATTCAGCAGATGTCAATCACCAATCACGAGGTGGTGATAGCACAACCAATCACAAAATAATATTAATTAAATTAGATATTTGACAGTTTATTCAGAAGCCATTTTAAAGAGATTTGTTTGAAATATTTGTGAAATTTTTTATTTATATAAACTCAGTTTATAATAAATAAAGTGTTTATTATATCGTAAGTAAAAATATTTTTATGGTACCTATTGATGTTTTATTTATGTAATATAAATAAGTCTTAAATTCCACAAAACCTTTAGTTCGTCCATTAGGTTTCAATTTTAGACTTGGTTTTAAGGTTGATTTATAGTATATTACGCACCATCGTTCCCCGCATTGGCTTCGTTAAGAAACGCAACGTCGTCCCTGCAATAAAACTTATCCATTTATAGTTTACCATTTGTATCTTTATAATAAATGAGTTCACACACGCATGGTCGTTAAGATGGTACTGACATCTTTTAGGTTTCTGCGTACTTCTAAGTTAGCTGTCACCATTATAGATGTCGTGTTCATAGGATCATCCTTGGTCTGTCAAACGTCAATTGACTTTTTATTTGAATCTAACGTTTTTTCTGTTCACTAAAATTCGAAACCTCAAAATGATATAATAAAGTTTATTCTAAACTTGTACAATTAAAATATGGAAAATTCGGTTTTTATAGCTTATGCAGGTTTTTTACTGGTTTTACCTTCGTTGTAAAAATACCAGACGAAGACGATTTGAAGTCCGAGAAATTAATAGAAATCGAAAAGTTAAAGGTTTTTATGTAACTACATTTCTCCCCATGAAGGAAAAAGATCCCCAGGAATTTTGACAGTAACGGTAAACTCAATCGAACAAAATGGCGCAAAAATAACAAGACAAGTAAACCAACCAAACATCAACGGAAGCACAGTATAAAATGCATGATGACTGTGACGGAAACGGAACTGTATTTAATAATATAGTAATGCGCAAACTCGTCAACGCACGCATGGAAAAAGATAAAAGTTGACCATCTCTTGCGGGAGCGCTTGTCAACTCAACAAAGGTGCACGATGTCCAGGCGGCGCACAAACCAATGGACGCGGACGTCGAACTACCATCCGCGACGCCCACGCAAAAGAGAAAAAAGAGCCAGGACAGCCAAGACTCCGCGGAGGAAGGCAAAACCAGGAAGGCCAGAAGAGAGCCAGAAAGTGCTGTGACAGAGCCCCCAACCAAAAAGGGGCCCGAAACCAGAAAAACCACCAGCAGCAATACCGAGGCGGTAGTGGAGGACACGCCAGTGGCAAAAGCGGCAATACCACCAGTGATCTTATAAAAGAAGGAGATATGGAGCCACGTCAGTCTGCGGCTGAAGGAAGCCGGGTCAATTATAACAAGGCCAAGCTGACCGGCGACGGAATAGCTATCAAACTTACCACAGCCGACGACAACAAGAAGCTGATGGGGCTGCTGACTACGAAGAAGCACGAGTACCATACGTACTCACTTCCCGAAGAACGGCAGCTAAGAGTAATGCTGCATGGGATCCCCATGGGCGTCGAAAATGACAACATCAAAAAGGATCTCGAGGAACAGGATGACACCGCAGAAGTCCATCAACTTCCCAGGCTACCACATGTACAGAAAGGACTACGCAGGACTTAGAGCGATGAGAGGAGTCACCCTTCTGGTAAAGAAGTCGATCGACCATCATCCCATTGTGCTGCCAGATACGGAAAATCTGGTGGCATTGCGGTGGTCGTGTCAACGGCACGAAGTGGAGACGTCCAAGTGGTTTCTTGCTATCAGCCACCCCCGAGACGGATCCTGGATACGGACCTGGAGGCTATACTTTCTGGCCGAACACAGGTTCTTGCCTTGGGGGACTTCAACGCCAAGTCAGGAATGGAACAGTAGGATCACCAACCAGCGAGGACGTGAACTACTGAGGTTCCTGAGACGCCACACAGGAAACACATTGGTACTAGGACTCGACAAGCCGTCGCATGACGATGGAGTGAAAAGACCGGACGTGCTGGACATCGCAATAATGAAGGAGATGCCCCTCAATACGGAAATCTTCACCAGGACAGAGGGTTCCACCGAGCACAACCCGATCTACCTTGACCTAGGAGAGAAGGACGGTGTGGACACTGAAACCTTCGTCAAAATGAGGACAGACTGGGAATTGTTCCGAGCAGGGCTGCAAAGGAACATTGCACACATTCCCAGGATTGAAACCGAGGTGGACGCGGAGAGGGCCATTACCTCCCTGGAAAACTAGATCCAGGAAGCGATGGAGGAGAGCACAATGGAGACAGTAACCAGAAGAACACCAGCGCTGATGGCAAACCTTTCGGAGGACGCCAGGCAGCTGATTCGGGATAGACGCAAGGCGAAGAAGCGAGCCCAAAGGATAAGTCTCTCTGAGGATAGACGAACATACAACACCCTGAACAGGAGAGTCAAGGCTGCCCTCCAGGAACACCGACAAGAAGGATGGCAGCGTCACCTGGAATCACTGGACCCACAGAACAGGAGCATCTGGAACACCCAGCGTGCTCTGCGAAATAGACGAAAACCGATGCCACCAATTCACGGAGAGAATAAAATTGTCTACACGCGCCAGGAAAAAAGCCGAGGCATTCGTCGACAGCTTGGAACGGCAGTGTAGGGAAAACCAACTCTATGATGAGGATGAGGATTGGGTTGAAGACGTGGAGCGCAGAGTACGTCGGATGCACCGCCTACCAGACGATGATCACATCCGACCGCCCTCTCCAGAGGAAGTCAAGGAAATCCTAAGGAGCCTAAAACCGAGGAAAGCTCCCGAATGTGACAGGATAGGAAACATAGCCCTCAAGAAGTTACCCAGGAAATGAGTAGCAGCCCTGGTGAACATCATCAACGGGATTTTGAGGCTAAGATACTTTCCCTCCAGGTGGAAGAAGGCCGACGTCATAGTCATCCCGAAACCGGGTAAGGAACTAATCTTTCCCTCCTCTTACAGACCGATCAGCCTGCTCCCAGCTGTCAACAAGGTAGCCGAGCGGGTCATCCTCAGAAGACTGGAATAAGAAACATAAGAGCTCCAGATCGTCCCAGACAGTGTGCGTACAGGATTGGACACAGTACGGAACTCTAAGTGCTCAGGATCACTGAAGAAGGCACGAAGGGTTTTAACCAGAGACAGGTCACGGCAATACTACTCCTAGACGTTGCGAAGTCTTTCGATAGGGTCTGGTATGATGGCCTACTAGCTAAAATGAATGAGTATGGGATATCCCATTGCACTCGTCAAACTAGTTAGGTCATACTTCCAAGGAAGACAGATGCGAGTGAGGATCATAGATAGCGTGTCCACGTATCGTGAGATGGAAGCCGGAGTCCCCCAGGGCTCCGTTCTATCACCACATCTGTTCGCTATCTTCACCTCGGAACTCCCAAGGACCGAGGGCACCGCCATGGCACTCTAAGCGGACGACACCGCCCTCATCACCAGATTCAGGAGAGCATGGTTAGTCACCAGAAGACTACAAGAGGCAACCTCCATCATGGAAGAATGGTGCAACCGATGGAAAGTCGCAGTCAACGCGGAGAAAAACCAGACGATTCTCTTCAGGAAAGGACGCAAGGAAACCCCCCACAGGACACGTTTCCATATTCGGCGAGGACATCCAATGGCACGATTCCGTCAAGTACCTTGGCGTAATCATGGACAAAGGCCTAACATGGAGACAGAACACGCTTTTGCTAGTCAGGACACTCATCAGGCCACAGTTAACCTACGCATCCGTAGCATGGTGATACCAAGTGAGGACCTACCTCAAAAGAATCCAAGCCGTGGACGCCATCAGGACGGCGGTAGACGCGCCATGGTACGTACGAAACTCGGACATATCTTCAGGGACCTGGAGCACACATCAGTCACCGAGATCATCCGGGACAGAGCGAAGAAGCTGTACACCTTAGCCGAGGATCATAGGAACCCGCTGATCAGGGAGGCAACCAACTACGATCCGGCCGATGCTCCGAGGCACAAAAGGCCAAAGGTACAGATATTGGACAACGGGTGAGTATAACTAATCTTTCCCTTTCAGATGGACCAACCACAGAAGAGACACGACATACCAACCACCTACCCACAAACCTTGTAGGCATCAGACAGTTTACCGTATAATGCCTGTTGTCCCCCAGCTGCGTGCAGGACAAAAGTGCTAAAGAAGCACTTAGGCCTGCACTTCCTCGAGCTACACAGTTCATTCTCACCACTCCGATTTATCCGGATGACAATATGTCAATTGACATTTTGTATACCGGCAGTCAATCTCAAGTCACAGAATATCCGCACAGTCCCCGACAGACCGACGACTACCTCCGGGGCTGGCGCAGAAAGAAGACGAAGTCATAGGAACGCCAGAAGAGGCCCTATCCAGCAGGGTTCATCAGTCAGGACCCAGGGAGGTTGGCTTAAATCTTCGGCACCGCTCACATTTGTGAGTGGGGCCGTTCGTAAAGTAAGCTAACCCGCCCTGCACGAGGCTGGTCCAGGTCTACAGCGATGACTAGGGTAAAAAGGCAATAGTCCTGCCTGGCCCTAGCATCCGAGACCGTCATCAAGCCAAACGGATATTGGCGCGGGAGCGCTAATCGATGCTGCGTTTGGTAACTATGTTTCGTACTAATTATAAATGGCACTGTGCAAGCACGTAAGTTGATTTTCATGCGTTGCGTTTCTTAACGATACCAATGCAGGGAACGATGGTGCGTAATGCACTATAAATCAGCATTTATTATTATTAATGTTTGGAAAATCAGTGATTAAGATACATTTTAGTCGCTGACTTAAATAATTTCCTTATTTATATGGTGAATTCTAAGCGAAATTGTCTTTTAAATATTTTAGGTCATGAAGGTCAGTAACCTTTCGATGGCAGAACCGGTGAAGTTGTAATATTTTTTATACATGAAACTATGTGATAATTTGTTTAACGAAAAAACTGCATGTATTTACATACTTAATAAATAAAATAGGTATTCTGTTTAACTTAATTTACATATGTAGATAAAATAATATATTTTAATATTCTTAAAATTGATCCGTAGTATTTGTATTGTTAATATAGGTATTCTGTTAAAATGTATATTTTATACAACTCGCCTGTGATTAGTTGCAAAGTTACATTTATCCATTAGTATATCTATCATGTGAAATTAATCGATTCATTATTACAACTACATACTTATATCTAATATATAAAATTCTCGTGTCACGATGTTTGTAATTAAACTCCTCCGAAATGGCTCGACCGATTTTCGTGAAATTTTGTGTGCATATCGGTTAGGTCTGCGAATCGGACAACATCTATTTTTCATCCCCCTAAATGTTAAGGGTGGTCCACCCCTAATTTTTTTTTTTATTTTTTAGACAAAATTTTTTGTTTTTATTTTTTTTATGATACAGCATATAAAAATACATACAACCCCAAATGTTCACCCCTCTACAATCAACCCCTATTTTTTATTTGTTAATTAAAAACTTTAATTTTTTTGGCGCAAAAATATATAAAATTCTCGTGTCACGGTGTTTGTAATTAAACTCTTCAGAAATGGCTCGACCGATTTTCGTGAAATTTTGTGTGCATATCGGTTAGGTCTGCGAATCGGACAACATCTATTTTTCATCCCCCTAAATGTTAAGGGTGTACCCCTAATTTTTTTTTTTTATTTTTTAGACAAAATTTTTTGTTTTTATTTTTTTTATGATACAGCATATAAAAATACATACAACCCCAAATTTTCACCCCTCTACAATCAACCCCTATTTTTTATTTGTTAATTAAAAACTTTAATTTTTTTGACCGCAAATATTTATAGTTAATAAATAAATATTTTGTTGAGTGAATTTGTTTCGCTTGCAATGTCATATGATATGAAGATTGCTTAAATGTTTCCTAGAAATAATATACATGGCAAAACAACGTTTGCCGGGTCAGCTAGTTTGAATTATATTTATTGTTATATTATTATACACTATACAGACAAATTAACACAGATTTGTGTGTATTATATTTGTCACACTGGGTAAAGTGATCATCCCGATTTGATCAAGAAATATTCTCATTATGTAGGTATTGATATTTTCATAACATAATTTTATCTCAGTTTTTAAATAAAAAATATTTTCTTGCTATCTTTATAATATAAACAACTATAATGAAAAGACCCACTTCTTCACATAATTTATCGACAGACAGAATCAACTGCGGGCAACTGTGTCGGTCAATAACTATGAGAGATTCTATTGTTTATCAGTAAGCATGTAAGCAAATGGGGCTAAAGTGATAAAGGGGTGAATCGATTTTAGAGGAAGGTAAGCAACCACAAAAAGAGGTAATTCTACGATCGGTATGTAATAACAAAATTTTAATGTTCCAAAATCAACAAGAACTAGCAACATAATTTTTAATAGAGTAGGTACCAGGGGCGTGCGGTGAGTTTTGATACAGGGGAAGCAGTTTGTGATATAGAGTGATGGGTAGCGCGAGGCCCCGAGCGAAGCGAGGCAAAAATTATTTTAAGAAAAGGGACGTGGCTTCCGTATACTCATTTTAAAACAAATGTCGAAAGCTGCAAAGTTATGACATCTAGAAAAAAGTACACTTGTAGGACCGCCACTCCTCAATAAACATAAAACATAAAAACACCACAAAAATTAGACAACCCCCGATTCCAAAGCCGAAGCTGCACGGGCGAGGGTTACACTTATGAAAAAAACGCAGACACACAACCATATCCACCGACATTGCCAGCGCCGGTGGCGAGGATTGAACCCGCAGCGAAATAGAGAGTTTGTTAAGTAGTTAACATGCACATATCTACCTATTTACAATGTAGTTTAATCCGCCTCTCCTTTTTTGCGATGTCGGAAATAACTTCGTCGTAAAAGTTTGAATTTTTGGACATCTTCACAAAGTCACTTTCTATTGTTAACAGGGACAATTTTGAAAGCCGCTCTTCACTGGTTAAATTTCTTGAAAAAAGTTTTTATTCTCGTGTCCGTTTTGATGATTTTGAAAAAAAAGGCAGCCATTCCACTAATACTTGAAAAAAACACTTTGCACTCTTTAAGACACGCTGCAGATTGAGCTAGAACTAAATTTAATTGATGCGCAAAACAATGTACAAATATTGCATTCTGAAAAGTCTCTTTTACTTTGGCCTGCAGGCCCCCAATTCACCAGCCATTACAGCGGCCCCATCATAACTTTGGGCGATAAGTTTGGCACCACACTGTAGATCATCGACTATCTGACAAACTATAGTATATAAAGCTGCGGCCGTTCATGGCGTTGCTACGTCTAAAAATCCTAAAAAGCGCTCTTGGAATTTCCCATTTGGATTTATGTAGCGTACTACGATTGACAACTGACTAATATTCGTAATATCGGTTGTTTCATCTAACATAACTGCAACAAAAGGAGCTTTTTTATTTCTTGCTTGATCTTTTCTAAAACAATATTGCTTATCGACTGAATCAAATCATTTTGAATATGATTTGATGTACCGCGAAATATCGTGGAGTGTTCCAGATGGTTACTTAAAATTGTATCGTATTTTGCTAATAAATCAACTAAATTGATAAAATTGCCCCTATTAGCAACGATTCGAGATTCAGTATGACCTCTAAAACTAAGTTCGTTTCGCCGGAAAAAAACAATATCAATAAGTCCTTTTAAATTTCTTTCAACTGTGATCTAATGAATGCTCAATTCGTGATTTTCCAAATGTTTATTCTTTTAGCACCGCTCCAAATAGTTTCACACTTACCATGCCTTTTTGTCACTTTGTGAATGTTGTTTAAATCTGAAAAGCATTTTTATTCCAAACACCTTTTTCATTTGTGAAATAAATGGCCAACAAAACAATTTAACAAATTTTCACAACCCCTTAACTACTGATAGCACTGTACACTTCAATATTAAAGTACCTATAGCATGATTTAACTTTTGTTTTTTAAAATTTTAAATCAGGTGTTGGTTTCCCATTTCTAATAATTCAGTTTTCTTGAAACATATGTTGAAAATCCCCTTTTCAACAAATTGCACACCACACAAACGAAATAATATTTTCCACAGTGCTAGAACCAGCTTCCAAATTTAATAAGTAATTCTAAATCTGCGTACATGCGCACTAATATTCAACGTTTTAAAAATACTTGTCCGCGGGCAAAGCCCGGTTGATTTTTACAAATATAGCACAAAAGCTGAGAATAATACTAGGAAGATTAATATTAAGTATAATATTAAAATCGATATTAAAATCGAGATTAAAATCTATAAAATAAAACGTATTACGATGCTATACAGTTCAGATTAAGATTATGAAGTGGGATGGGATGCATTTCAATAAGTTACCTACTTACCAGAGACAGTTGTCTATGCTTACATATATCGAAGTTGCGCGAGTTCGTGTTGGCTCGATTAATCGAGTGCGTCATCGTTACGGTTTTAGCGTGCAACATTATCTCAGCTGCATAAAAGCAGGGCCGTATCTATTGAAATTGGGTAAAAGTAAATTTTAATGATTAATATATGTGATAAATAATAATTAGGTTCTATTTATGTGTTTTTTTAAATAATCCCAGGGGAAGCACTGCTTCCCTTGCTTCCATGGACCGACCGCCACTGGTAGGTACCTATCATATCTTGGTATATTAATTTGTCTCCAGTCATATATTGTCTTAAATAGTAGATAAGTATACACTTTTTTGTGGGCATTTTAGGTATTTCTTAAGCAATATATTTTATGCACTAATTTAATTTCTTTCTGTTCATAAAAATTATTCTTAGAAAATAGTACATTTCTTTTTTTTTTTAATTATTGCTGCCTGCGATTTCTGATCTAATTTTTTTAACATTTAAAAATTTGTGTTTCTAGTTTATTTTAGATTATAAAATTACATAGTAAATATTGAACATGTCTGAGCTTATAACAGCTTCAGATATCATAGGAAGGTTACGATATTCCTGTTTTAAACTCTTTTCAGTTTTGCAGTCAGTATAACTGTCAAGAAACCATTATTGATAAATGCGTCCGATTAACAATTTATAAATATTTGCGAGAAAAAAAAAGGATTTGAGAGAATCAGTGAGGGTTATATCGTTACATCAGAAAAATTAAAAAATTTAAAGCTACTTCATTTTTTATTTTTTTGTTCTTTGACTATTTTTCGACTTTTTTTTGTTTAAATTCTGCACTTAACTTTGAGTATATACCTGGCTGTGACTACCATCCTGATTACGACTAATCACATATTGATGCTCAAGAAACAATACTTCTCCAAATCAGCAATTTTACAGGAAACGAAATACTAACGAGGTATTCATTTAAGTAAGTTTTAAGTATCAGTATTAATTTTGGAGATACAAGCTATTGGGAACTGTTGGACATAGGAGTGAATATCAATTTAAAATCTTAAATCAAGTTCTGGCAAAAATGAAGATATGAGGTATTGTTTCTTAAGCGTCGATTTTTTTTTTCATGTACAAGCAATCATACCCGAGGACAGAGGCGGATATATGGGGGGGGGATTGGGAGGGGCAGCGCCCCTCCCAATGGTCCTCAAAGTTGACGGAGTTGGGAGATTGCCGTCCTAATTGGGAAATGAAAAAAAGCTACAAAGTTGCTTCTTGCTAATAGCTGGTTTATCTGCAGATAGTTGTATTACGATTATGCTTTATTTTGATGTGTATCGTGCTTTCTCAAGTAAAATCTATTGCCACTTGTCTTGACCCATCATAAAAAAGAGAAAGTCAGACCCTCATAAATTGTAATTCCTGTCCTCACCCATTTTTAAGGTCTTAGTATTTTGTATAACGGTTTATCATAAACCCTCGCCACCATTGACACATGTTTTTAACAACACTTTTATTTGAAGATTTTAAAACGTATTGAATGATGAATGAATGCTGCAAGTTTGTGACCGAAACTTGGTGCTTTTTTAGATAGGTAAATGCAGTTTATTTTTAAGTTCTTGTATTTGAGATAGTTGTACTGTATAGGTAGGTGAGGAATGACAATAGGACAATACTGTGTACACTGTGCCTATTACTGCTTACTGTCCCGCATTGTCTTAGTAATATTTTTTAATTATTACAATCAACTGCACACTTTTTTATGAAAATGCAAACGCAAGGCCGTAGCCAGAAAAATATTTCGGGGGCAGACTTGTATGTTCAAAATCACAAAATCTCGAATTTACTAAGAAAAAAAATACTTATGGCAAAGAATAATTTTTTTTAAAATTATTGCAAAAAAAATATATTTCTGTTCCAATTATTCATTATTTTGAATTGAACATTTCAACATTTATATGCATATTATTGTTCTTGATTTGATGAAAATATGAAATCATTTTTTCAAATAGTATATATTTAAAACAAGTAAATATTTCTATGCAACTATATTTCATTGACTTTAATTATTTTTTCTCGGTATATCTTAGGTAGGTACCTATATGGTTTGTAGATGTAATGTAACGGTCTTTTAAAATGTTTGTTTATAAAATATCGTAAGAGAGAGAATGTGTAGTAAGAAAGGGATAGGTATCTGAATTGCAACGCCATTTTTAGAAAGACTTGCGAAAGCAAAATTATATTCTTAATATTTTTTATTTTTCTACTTTTAATTTTGATTTTTGAGAACTTGTTCCTTTTCTGACTTAGTGGCATTGGATGAAACAAAATTGGTCAAAAAATGGATAAGTTTAAAAATGTCCGGAATGACTC
Organism: Rhamnusium bicolor; assembly: GCA_029963845.1. Classification (NCBI taxonomy): domain Eukaryota; kingdom Metazoa; phylum Arthropoda; class Insecta; order Coleoptera; family Cerambycidae; genus Rhamnusium; species Rhamnusium bicolor. Next base: position 403,020 of record JANEYF010002698.1, read on the forward strand.
TTCAATTTTATATTGTTAACCTTCATGATTTTAACAATAAATTATAGTTTTCAACTAATAGTCGATACACGAATGGAATTAAAATTAATAAAGGGAATAAATTGAATAAGAAAATGAAGTTAATATTCTTACAACCCATTAAGGTCCATAACGAATTTAGCGGCGGAAAAATAGTTAAGGTTACAACTGCACCAGTTGGGAAATTGAACAGGTCAGCACCCCCCAATACAAGTGCTCTCGTTACGCCTCTGCCCGAGGAACCAATCTATAAGAGGTTTATGTATAATTTAGGTTTGTTATATTTTCAATTTATTTTATGATTTTTGATTTTATGTTGTTTGACATTAGAACAATGTAGTGCACACAGTAATGAAATAATTTAGAGTATTACTTTTTTTTACAGGAAGTAAGATATATATTTATTTTTCGATCTGTCTTAGAAAAAATGTTATGTTTTTATGATTTATTTCATTACTATTGGAATTGATTTTTCTCTTTATATGAATTATTTTCTTTTTTATATACCTGCAAAGCAAATGATAATTTTTGTCTTGATAGAATTATGAAATTCAATAAATTCATTATTGACTTCTGATGCTACTGTTTTTAGTGATAAATTATTTAGTTACATTAAAAAAGCCTACCAACCGTTTTAATTTTACCGAGTGATATCAAAAGAATATCTGCATATTTAATATTATGATACTTGTTTTAAGATAAAGTAATAGTCTTTTGGTAGTTCGTTTGACTAAAGTTTATTAATATATTTTAATTCAATTTGTTAGAATATTTGTCATCTAGCTATAATAATATTAATTATGATGTAATTGTTACAATGTGATTCGGCAATAAATAATATTAACTAAAATGCTGTTTATTTTCCCTTCTACTCTTATTTTGAAATTATATATTAAAAGGCGAGGACACATTTTTTAAGTTGTTTTGCTATTTACATTTTAAGGACTGGTTTTCCATTTCTTGTTACATTTATTTAGTAGATAAATTCCATGGAAACAGTAATTAATAATATTTTAGTAATTGTTTCCTCGAAATTTATTAATTAAATAAATGTACAGGAAATGGAAAATCCATGAATAATTTATTATCAAAGAAAGATCTCTGTTTAATCTACATTTAGTTTTACTTCCTGCCATCGAATTAGATGGCGCTGTAAGATAAGAAACGCCACAGCTCCTTCTATCCTCCTTTGCCTTTCCTTCTTTTTTTCTGTTCTGTGTTCTGTGATAATAAGTACATATGTGTGTATCGTGATTTCATAAAAAAAAAGCGATTAATTTGTAACAATAATGAATAATTAAGTTTTACTATATCTGTTGTATTACAGATAATACAAAATAGAATGCTGTGCCCTGAAGTTTGGAACTTCCATGTACCATACTCTTCTTTTCAAATAGAAAACTCGGATGATGGACTTCCTTCTAATAACAAAAATATAAATACATTTTATTGCACCCATTGTGTAAGTTAAGTATATATGTCGTAGGCAGATTGTAAAATCAGTCGTTTTATAAAAAGACTAATCAAATAGTCAAAAGAAGGACGAAATCTAACCTTAAACTACTGATTTTAATAATCTGCCTATGACATAGATTTATTACAATTCATACCATTTTTGATTTCCTCTTGACTATAGGTCTCTGTCATATTACCTGATTCGTTAAGATTTCCTGACAAATTGATTGAAAAACTTGTCGTTGATTGTGAATATTATAAGTTACTGGATTTGCAACTTGGTGACTTGATAGAATCAAAATTTTTAAGCAGCTTTGTAAAGAGTGGTAAGTCAATCTAATCCATAATTTATATATATTTTAAACATGTTTTTTTTCTGGTTTACTAGGAAGATTAACACTTTTGAGTATCAATACTCGAATTGACTGTGATAGCTGCATTGGAATTATTCCCACCGGCCAGCTTGTCTTAAGTGTTAATAAAGAAACATATGAGAGTTTAGGACTTGAGGGAAAAGTCTCTCATTTTACAGCTAAAAGTAGGAACAAATATAGTAAGTAAAATTGTATTTGAACTTTTTTTTTTCTAAATCTTCATTTGGTGTAAATAAAAAGTGGTTCAATGAGAGGTTGCATTTTGAAATGCCTGCCGTTTCTGTTATGTCAAGCATGCACCTGTCATATTTGAAAGCAGTCATCACGAAGCATTGCCATTTTAATGATGCAACGCTGTTCGCTCAAAGAATATTTACTTATCGTGAAAACCCATTATCAAAATGGGGAAAGTGTTACACAGTTTCCAGCTTGTGTAATTTCTCGCCACCTCTTGGCCACCAAGGTCATGTGAACTAACGCTCTTAGAGTTCTTTGTTTGGGGTCTTTTGAAAAGCGAAGACTATGCCAACGATACTCAAACGATTCAAGACTTGAAGGAAGAAATTCGACACCTCATCACTGAAATAGAGCTGCAGATATATAGTGTTTCCAATATGAATTGGAACAGCATAAAAATGCCAACAACGGGAATTTAGTCATATCCATGAGCGTCGACCAAAAAGGTTTAGAATTATCTTTTAATTCTTTAAAATAAATCGAATATTTTTTTACTAATTTATATGAGTTTATATGTATGTACAATACCTATAATAACCTTTTTATTTATTTACATACTTGTTTATTCATTTATATTAGTTGAATAAGCAATTTTGATGATTGAAGTTAAGAATCTTACTCACTTAGTTAATGACATTTTCTACAAACTGTAAAAATTGATATTGAGTTTTGTATAAAATGTCACCATTCGTCAAAAACCAACATAGAGGTGTGAGTATTTTTTGCCAGGATAGGATAGGAATATGAAAGGTGTTAGTATGATGGAATGTTAGAATTAAATTAGAATAAATAACTTTTTCAAATAAAATATAACACAACAAATAAAACAAAAAGAAATAAATAAATATTTGCATTTTGTTAGAAACTCAAAAAAAATCAACTCTATAAATCTCTTCAACCGTTCATCGACTGAACGTAAAAAACGTTTAAACAAAAATGCTGCGTGGCAATTGAATCTTAAAAAACAAGAAATAAATATTTAAAATTTGTTAAAAACTCAAATTAAATCAATTATAAATCTCTTGAACCGTTCGAGCTAAGTTGCTTCAATTAAACGTAAAAAAAAACATTTAAACAAAAATACTAAGTGGCAATTGAATTATCAGAAGAATATTGTGAACTAGAATCGTCACCGGTTTGAATAATAATTGGTGCTACCGGTGGCAAAATAGCATACTCGTTTTCTTTTTGTATAACATGACTCTCATTTTCCCCATATGTCGCTATTGCTCACTTCATTTACTACTTGTCGTATTTTATCAAGTACTACTGCGCTTAAAGTTGGTGACTAATTGCATTTCCATAAATGTTTCGTTATAGTGCCCCAAACCATCTCGATCGGATTAAATACGCAATAATACGGTGGCAACCGCGCGAGCGTATGACCGTGTCTCTTGCAAAGATCATCAACTACATATTCGTTTTTAAAATTATGCTCCTTTATACGTTTTAATAATTCTTTCTTCATCGGAACCTTTTCAGGGATGTCCATATTTTTATTTCTCATAAATTTTAAAATGTCCTCCATTTTGGTACTATTATTAGGTATTTTATGTAATAAACGCAAGTGATACGAAGCATTGTCCATAACAATGACCGAATTTGGAGGAATGTTAGGTAGAAGCTGTTCAGCTAACCATTTTTCAAAGAAATCCGGTCATGTTTTCATGATAATCACCAGAGGATTGTCATATGTTTTTGGCTGCTCCGATAGCCAGGCTGCTCTAAAAGCGGTGTGCTCCCCCAGGACAAGATCAGTTCTTGTCCAGGAGTGTGGGGATGCCCTAGAAGAGCTGGCTAGGCATATGGTAAACAAGTGAGGCTGGTATGGGTCCCGGGACATATGGGAGTTCCAGGCAACGAGAAGGCCGATGAATTGGCTAGACTCGGAGTCGAGGAACCCTGTCACGGGCCTAAGCCTATGTTAGGTATTTCAAGAAGGCAGGTCACAACGGCCCTCAATGAGTGGGCCCACGAGACACTGAGGACGCACTGGAGGACCAACAGGGCCTGCAGGCAAACCCGAGATTTTGTGACGGGGCCGAACAAATCGAGATCGGCCTGGTTGCTGGGACGGAGTCGTAAGACTCTGAACCTATTAATCGGTGTTCTGACAGGCCACTGCAGACTTAGGAGGCATCTATCATTGATAGGTATTGAGGAAGATCCTACATGTCCAAGGTGCAGGAGAGATGAAGGGAACATCTTACCACTTCCTGGGACAGTGTGAAGCGTTTGGGTGCCTGAGACAGTATCATCGGTTCTGAGGCGCTTCTAAGGAGGAGATGAGCTCCCTCACAATGAGTGACATCCTGACCTTCATGAGAAGGTCGGAAAGATTCGATGAGGAGCAAGAGAAGTACATGGCTGAGGAGACAGCTGGGGGTTGGTAAAAAGGGCCCGTGTGTGGCCTACTTGCCAGGCGTCAGCCTCCCCTACTATTACCATTACCATTGTGTTTTTGGCTGACAAGAGCAATGCGTTGGGTAGAAAACCGTATTTTCTTCCAGCATGAAGAATTATAATGCAAGGTGTATTCAAACTATAATTTTTAGAGTCATCTACCCAACCGTACTGAACAACATCATGTGTGTCAAACCAGGTCTCATCATGATACATTATATGCCTATTTGATTCACGGTATTCTTTCATTTTATGTAAGTATTCTCGTCGAAGTTTAACGATACGTCGCGATTCCATTATAACCATTCGATTATCTATTTTTTTTGTGTTAAAAGCCGCAATCAAATAAAATACCTCGTAGCGTTTCTAAAGATTTATAATTATAATCCGGATAATCACGCAATTTATCATGAATCATTTCTAAAGTTGGTACTTTATTTTCCTCGTAGAAACTATAAACCGTCCGCCGAATAACGTCTTTCGAGGTATCGTCAATTCTACAAAATTTTCGTTTTTTTCCTTTCCGCTTTGTAGAGTGATCTATAACATCCTCTTCCTTAATAACGCGCTAAATCGTAGAAGTCGAAAGTTTAGTTAATTCATGAATTCTGTTTACAATGTCCCTATCTGTCGTTTCAATATTTGCTCTCTTTAAACATTCATAAATATTTAAAATAAGACGCTGACATTGAACATGTAAATCCTTGTTCTTATTAAACTCCGAACTAGGTTCAATTAACGGCGCCACCGGTTCAATATTTTCTACAGATAATTCATTTTCATGAGTTCCAAAAGGCCTCCAAAAAGCCATGTTAATAATAATGCAAATATTGAAATATTACTAAAACCACTTAATAAGATCACTAAAATGCTATAAATACCTCACAGAAAATAATTCTATTTATCCAAAATTATTACATGAACGGTCAATATAAACAACTAGTCCAGTAGTCTTATTCAAATCACGACTTAATTCGCCAGAATTCGGACACTACCGCCCGAGATTCACCTCTGGTCCGCTGCATTGCGACATTCTCATATCGAATGTAATGTAGAGGTATCGTTCAATAAATACAAGTACGATTTGCGCTCTATTTCTTTAACGATGAGAGTGGAAATGCGCCCTCCTGGTATAAACACTTTAAACTGAAGTGTTTTAATTCATATTGGATAAACTATACCAAAATGTACTGCAAAATTTTCCAATTCATGTTAGAAAAATTTTCGCGTCATTGCATGAGACGGACGATTATGTCTACCGAAATTCTTATGTAACCTACAAAACGTCTCCGTAACACTTTCCGCACTTTGATAATGGGTGTTTACAATAAGAAAACGTTCTTTGAGGCGAATAACATTGCATTATTAAAATGGCAATGCTTCATGATGACAGCTTTTAAATATAACGACTGCACGCTTGACAACAGAAATAGCGGGCATTACAACATATTATTGAAATACCTTTTCGATACCGAGGTAGGTACAACTTTTGTTAGAGGAAAAACTACCAATGAAGATTATTTCCATCGTTTATAAAATAAATTTTTCCGAAATTTTACCTCTCTCCGTCAGATATCAGGTATACTGTTTTTTAAGGTTTTGGTAATTTTTTTACAAAAAGTTATTCAGGATGACGAATTTTTCTGAAATTTTGACTCTCCCTATATATTTTAACCTTGCTGACACTACACTTCCTGAGAAAATGAAGTTTCAATTTAAATAAAACTCATATTTACCCAAGCTTGGTCAGCTCAACAAGAATAATTAATCTTTTGTATATTAATTTTATGTAAAAAAAGACAATGCGATGCCGCTGTGACAGTGGTTGTATTAAATGTGTTAATGTGAGCTTTATTGCCATTACAATAAGAATTATTATTTTGAAACATTTTCTTAAGAAGTAAATTACTGGAGAAAAAAGTCATAATTATTATGTTCAGCACACTTTTAAATGAGTGGGGGAGGTGTAAAAATTTGTCTTCATCATATAACTAAAAATTGCAAAATGCATTGAATTTTACCTAGTCGTGCTTTCGATTTAGTTTGCAGTTAACAGTTAATTTGTCTATAGACTATTAACATTCTCTTGGTCATTTCATGCCAAACCAGCCAAGCTAAAAGTTTTGCATCTTATAAAACATAAAAAAAAATTATCTTAAATATGAAAATTTCAAGGGGTAATATCTAGAGTTGGCAAAAGTGTGCCGCAAGACATAGGCGTACGCATCATAATAAGTGTAATAAAAGAAATTAACTAGTAATAAAAGCAATAAATTGTCGTACGCATCATAATAAGTGTAATAAAAGAAATTAACTAGTAGTAAAAGCATTAAATTGTCACAATTTATAACAACGTATGCACAACTTACCCTCTTAACTAGTTTGGTTATCACAAACATGGAAAGATCTGTAAAAACTTTGCACCATCATGTATGCTATGAAATGAGCAAAGACGTTTAGGAGATTTAAGAAACACGTTTTTTTCAGCGGCCTACTATATGCATTGTCGCTGCACCATCGGTCACAAACATTAACACTTGACGTTTTCACAGGTCAAATTTTTCTAATGTCTTCAACACCACCCGCGTAATTGTTTGGCTAGTACACTCTATTAGTCTTTTACCAGCTAGTAACAGTGAAAATGTTGGTTTAAGGGTCCAATACACGTCCTATAACATTTAAAATAGATTTTTTTTTACAATCTGTTGTTTCGTCAACACATAACCACAGCCGTGTAATTTTTTAGTACACATTTGATCTTATTTACAATGTCTTCGCTTACAGTTGGTACATAGTTACGCAACGTTGTGCGACTTGGTAATGTCAGCTTGGGATTGTATTTATTCCAGAACTCCTGAAATAGTTGTTTATCGAGTATGTGCAGCAGAACATTACAGGCTATCAGCATCAAGAGTATATCGAACATAAACTGTGTTGTCGAAGGCACGTTTGTCCCACACATCAGATCTGTCTCGAACACCTTACAAATTATTATAGCACCATTGTAGAATAAAGCCGAGAATTTCCGGCTTACAACGCGTAGACACGCTTTCCTTACTCCAAACCTTACCGCGGACATAAAGACAATTTTTATTTTCAAAATAAAAAAATCATTATTTTGTGCAGGTTTTTTTGGAATTTTTCCTGTGTACATACACTCACCCACATGGTCTCTGTAAACTGACCTTTTTAATTATTTTTTTTTATGTTTTAAGAATTATAATGCATTGTTTGTTTCTGTGCTGAAAAATGCCTCCATGCAGAATGATAAAAGGTGAAAAATGACATGAGCTGCCACAACACCGGCAACCAGGAGGGTCCAGCTGTACCTGGACGGTATTGTTGTCTTGGCTGGATACCATTTTTTGTCAACTTTGTCCGTCATGTTATATCGGTTGTTTTTATATATTTATATATGAAGTAAATAAAATAAGAAGTAGCCTTAATTACAAATGTATATAAAATATGAAATAAAGCTGATCAAATTAGAATTGGGAATTCACTGATATATTTATTCGCTTTGTCAGCGTATGGCCGCTTTTTTACCCTTGGGTAGGTCTGACATACTTTATTATTAAATATCAAAAATAAAATGCAACCAATAAAATTATCAACAATACAATGGAGAGGAATAAATTACGTTGTACACACCACGTGGCATAACAATAGACTGAAATCAAATGTTAGTCTGCTAAAATAGTAAACAAGTCTGGCTTACGTATTTGGGTATTTCTCTACCTGGCACCGCCCATGACTTGCGGACCGATATGCCAACTCTAGTAATATCTTAGCATGGATAAGTGATAAAAAGAGCATGCAACACATAAATCGATTTATAGCCATACAATGAATTTTCGTTTAAGTGATGCCATGAGTCAATATTGTCAAAATATATCATTAAATGTTAATGATTTAAAGTTTGCAATTGCCATATAGTACTATTTGACAGAAAGTTAAAGTAGGGGCATGATTTTTTATTTATTTATTTATACACTTACAAATAGACTGTCCAATTACACGTATACAATTTTGTTATAATACAAACACTATAATATAATACAGAGAATAAAATAGAGTAACAACACAACATAATAATTTAAAGACAAGGTACACTTAAATACAAGAAGAAAATAAAATATGTATATTGTTACGTGTTTGCTATCCACACAAACACTTCTACTCGTAGATTCGTTGATTGAAAGTCCAGGTAACACTTACTCACTACTTTATTTACTAATTAACAATTTAATAACAATAGATTAATTACTGTCTTAACTATAATCACTCTAGAACACTTATAAGTCCCTTTCTTATTGCTTCTTTACTCGTTCACGTTCAACTTAAGATTGAGACTCGTGCCACCGCGTGTCTTATTTATACATCCATTCCCACGGTCTAGAGCAGTCCAGAATATTCCCGGCCGTTAGCGTACAATTCTAGTCTCATCTAACCAGTCTACACAGTCCAGTGGCGTAACAATATTATACTACAGATATGTAGGTAACCTATTTTTTGGCATTAAAAATATCTATATCACAAATTCTTAGGGAATTATTAACAAAAGAAACAGGCTTTCAACAGGTGACTTTAAATTAAATATCTTAAATCTTTCTCTAATTCTCAATCTATCAGGTACATTAATATTTATTGCAGATAGTATATCAGGTACAATGATTTAATTATGTGTGTAACACATTATATATAAACAAAATTTCTGTATTTTCGCGTCACTTGCTTAAAAGAATTATATTAAATTCAGTTCTTTGAAGGTCATATGATATTAAAAAAGGATATATACTGTGTCTTTTTTAGGTACATGAATCTTAAGAATGTCTTTTGAATTTTTTCCAGCATTTCAGTGTAGATCAGACTTCTGGGGTTTGATATAGGTTAGGTTAGGTTTGTTGTGAGTGGGTCTCAGTAGACCCTCCACTGCGGCCATCAGCAGGCCTATTGTGGCTCACGCCTAATTATATTTCACCCAATAAGTTCAGTCTCTTAATGAAACTGATAACTTTATTGGGTGAGAACGTGTCCAGATCCTCTGGCAGCAGTTGCCCTTTACCAAATATTGAGAATCGGATCCTCTCCACAGCGGGACAGGTGCATAAGAAGTGGTCTGCCTTCTCATCATCCTCCAGGCATAGACGGCACTCGGCGTTTTCCGCTAGGCCGAGTTTATGCAGATGATAGTTTAGTCGGCAGTGCCCGGTATATAGGCCTGTTAGAGTTTTCAGGTTTACCCTGTTTGACTCTAAAAGTTTCTAAGCACTTGATTTCAAAGGGTATTTTATAAACGCCTTCGAATGAACTAATCCTGGTAACTCTTGCCAATACTGGAGAGTTTTCCTTTCAGCCCAGGTTGAGATAGCCATCTTGGCAGTACTTGGGGATATGCCAAGTATTGGTTCTGGTCTGATGAATCGTGATCCCGCTCCTTTTCTGGCTAAGGAGTCCGCTATTTCGTTACCTTCCATACCAGAGTGGCCGGGTATCCAGACCGGAGTCACTTTTTTGTTTTTGCTCAAATGATTTAGAGCTTTCTGACAATTCCATACCGTTTTGGAGTTACATGGTCGCTTGTTGCAGTCTGTAGGTTGCCCACCTGGCCTCACTCTCCAGATATATATATATATATATATATATATATATATATATATATATATATATATATATATATATATATATATATATATATATATATATATATATATATATATATATATATAAAGAGGGGTAAATCCAGGAGGATTTCCATTGTAGCTGACGGTGTGGTGCTAATTGCTCCCGTTACGGTCATGCATGCTAATCTCTGCATTCCAGAGAGTATGGATTTGGTCGTCCGTTGTGATCCTTTCGACCACCAAACAATGGATTCGTATGTTATTATTGGTCTGAAGACCGTGATATAGATCCAGTAAATTTGTTGGGGTCCCATGTCCCAGGATTTGCCACAAATACGACGGCATGTCCATAAGGACAGCTTTGCTTTGTGGATTACCTTTTCCAGATGGGAGTTCCAATTAAGTGATCTATCCACAGTGATTCCTAGATATTTCACCTCCTCCGCAAATGGAATAGTTTCACCCATTAAGGTGGGAGGTCTTAAGTCCTCCAGCTTCCTTTTCCGGGTGAATGGTACTATTACTGTTTTTTGAGGGTTTACAGACATCTGTTCCCTGTCGCACCCGTACTCACTGCATCCAGTGTCTCTAGAAGGATATTTGATATTACTCCTTCAGAGTTTCCTCTGACTAGTATGACTAGATCATCTGCATATGCTAGAACCTCAACCTCCCACAGTGTGAGAATAGCCAGTAGGTCGTCCACAAGAAGTGACCACAAAAGGGGGGGAGAGAACCCCACCTTGCGGGCATCCTCTCGTGGCTCTAAACCTAACTGTTTCTCCCTGTAGAGATGTTGTTATGGTTCTGTTTGACAGCATAACACGAATCCAGTCGCCTATAGTAGGCTCAATTCCTCTGGCTGCCACTGCTGCATATAAAGAGTCGGGCAGTGCATTATTAAATGCTCCCTCAATGTCGAAAAAGGCTCCCACCGCGATTTCCTTTCTTTTGAAGGGATTGGAGGATCTTCTCGACTAGGTTATTGAGTGCTAGTTCTGTTGATTTTCCTGTCTAATAGGTGTACTGATGGATATTGAGAGGGTGATGATTCAGGATGTTCCCCCTGATATATCCGTCCAGCACCTTCTCCAGGCCTTTCAACAGAAAATATGTCAGGTTAATTGGTCTAAGCGATTTAGGGCTTGGTTCTTTCCTACCCATTTTTGGTATATATACTACCTTAACCGCTGACCAACTGGATGGGATAGTTCCATATCAGACTAGCTCTGAATAGTTTAATGAGAAATGGGAGCAATATTTCCAGTCCATTTTGTAGTAGAGCTGGAAAAACTCCGTCATCTCCTGGCGATTTGAATGGTTGGAATGATCGGATGGCCCACTCATTTGCCGGTATTGTGATCACCTTTTTAGCCGTCAGCCAATCATTTTTATCAGGTCGTTTTAATCGGCCTTCTGATGGTGACGGCTGTTGGTCATCCGCATTCAAGCACCCTGGGAAGTGGTTTTGTGCTAGGAGCTGTAGGGTTTCCTTTCCAGAGTCCGTATATGAACCAAATTTTTGTTTCACCAAGACGTGCCTCTATTGTCCTTTTTTGTCTTCAGTGGACAGTTTTCGTTATATGCTGAGACAATTGCGTTGCGGATCTGTTCCGCCGCAATTTCAGTCTTATCACGATTCCTGATTGTAGTGATAGCGGATAGAAGGTGAGACTTCCCAGTCAGTGCACTTCAAATCCCGATATGTTACCATAGATCCTTGACCCACTTCTATATTGAATAGAATATGTTTATGAACTGAACACGAGGGTTCAGAAGATACTTTCCAATCGGATATCTTGTTGCTCAAGTAGTTTGAGCTGATTGTTATATCTAATACCTCCTTCCTATTTTTGGTGACAAAGGTTGGTTCGGAACCAATGTTATTCACAGTTAGTCCTTCACCTAATAAATATTCAAAAAGTGACTCACCTCTTTGGTTAATGTTCGTGCTTCCCCACGCTGTATGGTGGGAATTCGCGTCACATCCAATAACCAGGTGGATATTGTTCCTTTTGTTGTAGGCGATTAAATCCCGCACTGCAGCTGGAGGAGGTTGGTCTGCAACTGTATCACCCGGGAAGTAGGCTGAGCAGACGATTATTTCCGTCTTGCTTCCTCCCTCCGAGATCGATACCTGGACGGCTACAACGTCCTGGGTGCACCAACCTGTAAGTACAAAATGGTTAATGTTATTTCTGATCAAGATACACGCTCTGGGTCTTTCATCAGAGCCGATTTCTATTACCTTGCCAGAAGTATTTCCCAGGCCACCTACTCGGACTGTGTTCCTTGTCCAGGGTTCCTGGAGGAGAGCGATGTCGATTTGTTCTTCCTTAAATCTTTTGCCGAGGACGTATGTGGCCGCCCTGGCTTTTTGTAAATTTGCCTGTAAACATCTGATGTAAGACGTTCCCAATTCTCCAGCCCTTGGAGGTGGGGACTTAAACAGCCCCCGCTCCTGGTCCGATGATATTGGGTCATCTGATGGAGTAGGATTAATCCCAATCTCCATCAGTTTTCCAGTTTCCTGGTTGTCAGTGGCAGTAGTACCTTCCACAGCCTGACCTCCCACTGCTCCTAACGGTCGGGTAGAGCCCGCTCTGTCACTCCCTTCCCCAACCGGAACTGGGGTATCCCACCCCTGCTCCGTAAACTTTGCCTTACTATTTTGCATTGCAAATTTCTGGCTACTGTCCTGTGCCCGCGCCACTGGGCACCAGGTAACTTTTTTTGTTGAAGAGGTTATTTTCCTCTGTGCAAGGCTGTTGGTCCACGGGTGTTGTTTTATTTCACACCTACTCGTCGGCAATGAGGTGCCGTTGTGGGCATTCCCCTATCCGCCACCTGGGGACGCGCCCGGTAGGGGTTGCAGGCATCCCCCTCGGGGGGGTTTGATATAACACAGGACTCTAGTTTAGAATGTACATATGAATTGAATAGAGTTATAGATGTATCATATTGAAAATTCTGACTAGTTCTAAGGATGAAACCAAGTTTCCTGTAACACTCGGCCGTTAACTTTATGATACATTCATTAAATGAGAAATTTCTAGTAAAAACTATACTCAGATCTTTAATTTCATCGAATGTGCCAATTTGAACGCCATTCACTGTGTATACTCCTATCAAAAGGTTTTTCTTCCTGGTATATGATACGACTTTACGTTTGGATTCATTTAGAGCTAGGGTATTATCCTCACAGAATTCAGAAATGGCTTTGATATTACTTTAACTTATCAATATCGTCAGTACATCTTATAAGATAGGCTTTTAAATCATCTGCTTAGAGCAGGAATTTGCCATACTTAATATAATCAGATACATCGTTAATGAATATCACAAAAAGCAATGGTAGCAATATGGAGCCCTGGGGCTCACTTGTAGCAATAACTAATAAATGTGTTTGACTTATTATAATTAAATTTGACAAAATTGGAACGGTTAGTCAGATATGGTCCTTTAACATTCTATTAGGTTGTTATTAAAAGAGACAGAGACTTTAGTTTCTCTAATAAGACATTATGATTCACTCTATCAAATACCTTGGCTAAGTCGGTGTATGTGGTAGCAATTCGAGAATTGTTAATGTTTTTTGCAATGTAGTCGCTGAAACACATAAATTTGTTAACGTAGACTTTTTTGCTAATAAAACCATGCTGTTCTTCTAAAATTATTGATGATACATGAAAGTATACCCTGTTATATATTACCCGTTCAAAAATTTTTGAGGGTGATGACAGTACTGTAATTGATTGGTAGTTTGTTATTAAAATAGTAACAACAGATTTGTCTTGGAGTGGGTTGGAACCTTTGATGTAAAGATACAAACACCAAAACACTATATACTGCACACGACGCGCGTTTCGCCAACCAAGTTGGCATCATCTGGAGATGATTAAAACTAACCTTATGCTAATAATGTACCCTATTTATACCTAAACCATTGTCATGGTTCACCTGTCATGGTTCGGTGAACCGTGACCCACTAACCAATAAAGCGAGCTATTTAGGATAGACCCCCTCTGTCATTATTCATACTATTTTTACAATTTATGATTTCCAAGCTTTCAAATGCATACAGCTGTCTAGTATTTGTTACATTCCTAATTAATTTTAAATTGCTAATAGCTATTTTATGGTTCTCTAGCGCATGTTGGGCAACACCAAACATCTATTCCACCATATTTGAGGTGGGCCATATGCTCTTTGAATCTAGTTTGAATTGATCGTCTAGTCCGTCCAACATATTTTTGATTACAGTCCTTACAGCTAATTTCGTGATTCTCCGACTTTTCGGTTGTTTCAATTTTGTCTTTTGGATTACCTAAAAGTTGTTGTAGTTTGTTTCCTGATGAATGAACCACCATACCAACATCTTTAAAAATCTCCCCAATACCACGGGTGAATCGAGGATCATACAAATTTCGGATTTTCTCATTCATTTTGAAAGGTCGAGGAATTTCGAAGCGACTCTTTAAACTTTCAATTTCTAATTATTTTATCAATTAAACTTACAGAATATCCATTACTCGCAGCTATAACCTTTATCAACCCCTTTTACTTTTCAAACCTCTCCTTATTGAGGGGGAAGCTTAATAGACGATGGACTAGAAAATTAAAACTCGCCATTTTGTGTTGAGCACAATGGTGAGAGTCCTTAGGGATATATCTTAGAGTACTGGTATCTTTTCTGTATAAGTCAAATTCTAACTTATTTTCACTATTTCTAATTATTAATACATCTAAAAATGGTAGTTGTCCAGTTTTCAATTAATCAATTATATGTGAATATGTGAATTTAACTGACGCGAAACGACTGTTTAATTTAGATACAAAGTTGTCAATATCAGTGACTTTTGTATTGAACACTGCAAAAATATCATCCACATACCTAAGCCAAACCCTGGGGAAGTACTCTACTACTTTGCCATTCGTTGCCAGTCTCTTCATGAACAGATTCGAGACGGAAGCAAAAGAAGAATTCGAGTAATGGATATTCTGTAAGTTTAGTAATAGAGATAAAATAATTAGGAAAAGAAAGTTTAAAGAGTCACTTCGAAATTCCTCGACCTTTCAAAATGAAAGAGAAAATCCGAATTTGTATCGATTCCATTGGATCCTCGATTCACCCGTGGTAATTGGAAAGATTTTTAAAGATGTAGGTATGACAGTGGTTCATTTATCGGAAAACAAAATACAACAACTTTTAGGCAATCCAAAAGACAAAATTGAAACAAATGAAAAGTCGGGGATTTATAAAATTAGCTGTAAGGACCCTAGAAGAAGAACTAGAAAAATATAAAATCCAATTCAAACATAGTATTTACAGGATTGGATGGAAATACTGGCCTCGAAAGAAACATTGACATGATAAAAGATATAGGTAAAGAATTACAAATTTGCTTCAGTAAATATAATAAAAATTACATACATGAAAACTCACAAACAAACAATGAAAAGCAAAAAAAAATTTAATAAACAAAAACAACCAACAGAAAACAAAAGAAAGAATAGCAGGTTTGGACACACAAAAAAGTGCTTCTAATTAATCAGACATAAACAATATAAAAACACAATCACAAAAACAAACATACTCCAAGGCTGTAAGAAATGTAAATATAGACAGTACAAACGGAATATGAAGTAATTAAACAATGATTATGAACATGTCGCAAACTCAGATAAATCTGTAGTGAGGCTTGTAGTTCAAAACTGCAACAAAATCGTATAGCTTCACCTAAATTTAGCTATATCGAAGCTCAAAAAAAGGAAACATCCCCATCACAAAACTCTAATTTGGATACATCTATCACGCTCAATCGAAAAAAGCAACCCTAAAAAATTTAGAGAAACATAATGGATGACATAATATACCTAGAAATAGACAAAAGCGATAATCTTAAAAAATAATTCCGAGAAACAAAATTTTCAGGAATTTCGTGCAAAAAAAAAGCGGCTTAAAGTCGGAAATGGAGGAGGCGATGGTGCATTTCATGGAAAAAATGAAAAAGCAGAAAGATTTGGCTGTTTATTACCAAAGTTCCTGATGACTTAAGTGATGAAAACATCAAACAATACATCAAGGCCCGTATAAATACAAAAGATGTTCAATTAAAAAATTACTGACCCATAATACAAATCCTGATTACCAATTCTTTATGATAGGAAGTCAACCTCATCTACAAACGACTGTTTATGACCCAAAGTTCTGGCCAAGAAAAATAGCATTTGACCGTTTCAATTTCAGACGTGGAAGACGTTTCTTGGATACTCCGCAAAATGACGCTGACCCTAATGCAAATGCACAGCCTGTTTCGTGTTTAACCCTAACATCGTAGAACAGCGCACCTCAACCACACAGCAATATCCCAAAAGCAAACATTATCAAAATAACATTAGTACATCAAGAAATCAAACAACAATGCACAATCAAGTAGGGAAAGACATATTCAGGCTTATGCACATAAACATCCAGTGCATTAGAAATAAAAAATTAATGAACTCAAAGCATTTACTCTTCATGAAATATTACCATTTGACATTATATGTGTTAGTGATAACTGGCTACATTCTGACGAATTAGACTTTTTACAAATTAAAGATTATCACTTAGCAAGTACATTCTGTAGATCTGAATGTTGTCATGGCGGTACATTAATATTAGTAAAAAAACAACTTAACTTATAAACTATTACCCCATCTAAATAATATTTCGGCAGAAAAGCACTGTGAAATATCAGCTATGAAAATAGAGAATTATGATATTGTTATTAGCATCTACTAGATATTAATATTTTTATTGAACTGTTGGAAAAGATACTAAACAAAATAGACATAAGGAAAAAAAGGTTGTACTTTGCGGTAAATTTAATGTAAGATGTAATACATCTGAACCTGCTAATGTCTTATTAATTGATTAACTTAACACATATGGGCTAGACCACACAATTTTTGAAAGTACCAGACTGAGAAACTGTATTGATAATATTTTTATAAACTTTTCGGTTGATGACTACAACTCATATAACACAGAACCACTTTTGTCAGACCACTTAAGTCAGGTCCTTGAGGTGCCACTATACTTTGGTAAAAAATCCCTAGAACAAAAAAAATTAATTAGACCAATAACAGCTACTGGTAAGAATAAATTTCATGAAATTATAATATGTACATGTTCATGGGAGTTTGTCAGTGACCACACTCTCGACATTAATGAAAAGGTCAAGGTATTTTTAAACACTATCATACTGGCTCACAATGAGTCTTTCCAAGAAAAACTAATCTGTCTTTGAAAACAGTCGTACTATAAAGATCAATTGGTTTACTAAGACACATGCGAGATCATGCAAAAACAAAAAAAAAACATGTGCCTATGCCTCCTCCTATGATATCCGAATTTCTAGAAATTACCTGATGTTTTTATTAGAATGCAGTTTCACCGGAAACCGTTGGTTTTAGGTAGAACTATAGGTTAATAAAATTTGTAGAGTGACAAAAACTCTATCCAAATATTAAAAATATAAGGGGTGTTCCATTTAAAAAAATGAAGTTATGATAGATTAAAGTTAGCCATTTTTGCATCATCGTAATAAACACCCTGTACAAATAATTTCAACTTTAAAATATCTGGAGGCTAGGCCATGACATTGCTTAACATTTAACAAAAAAAGTTTGCTTAATCTGTGAAAATACCGCTCATGCAGAATTTATTAGTGAGGTCTGCAAGTGACAATTTTTTTGAAAAAAAGTTGAATAAATTGACAACGCCGCAACGGAATTTCAAAAACAAGATATATTCGAAAAGGTAATTAAAGAAAGAATAAAAATTTGTAAAAATATATAAGGTGTCCTATTTAAGAAAACATACTTTTGATATGCCACTCTAACATCAAACATTCTGTGTGATTAGAAATAATTTTAAAATATGGTACTCTTGGTCTCATACAACTTTTATTTGAAAGTTTTTTCTGTATAATAAATATTAAAGGAGATATCGACCGAGGCGCTCTTGGTGACTCACCCTGTATATCTATGTATTTTAAATTATTTTAAACCACTTTAAATCATATTTGTAAAATTTTATTGACTTCTGTACAATTTTATATTTCTAACATGAATAAATTCTATTTCTATTTCTAATAAAAAATATGTAAATATAAATAAACGATCAATTCAAACTAGATTCAAAGAGCATTTCAAATATGGTAGAACAGATGTCGTGTTGCCAGACATGCGTTTGAGAACAACCATAAAATAGATATTAGCAATTTAAGATTAATTAGGAATGTAACAAATATTAGACAGCTGGATGAATTTGAAAGCTTGGAAATCATAATGTCTAAAAATAGTATGAATAGTGACAGAGGGCATATTCCAAATTAATGGGTCACGGTTTACCGAACCATGACAATAGTTTAGGTATAAATAGGGTAGATTGTTAGTATAAGTTTAATTTTAATCATCTCCAGATGATGCCAACTTGATTGGCGAAACGCGCGTCGAGTGCAGTATATAGTGTTTTGGTGTTTCGTGGAAAACTACGCCAGTGTTAACAGATTTGTGTATAGTAGCTATTCGGACAATTTTAAATTTTCAGGAAAGCTATTGGCTTCTAGTGCTTTGTTGAGTATAATTTGCAGATGTATTGCAAGTATGTCAGCATAGGCCTTAAATAAGTAGGCCGGCAATCCGTCTACACCTATAGCCATGATTTTATTGCAATGATTTTATTACAATTACAATTTCACTTACACTTATGTTTTGCATATTAAACTATCTATATTATAGTCTTCACATTTATATTCTCATGGTGGAGTACTGTCATTATAAACAGACTTAAAGTAATGTAAAAAGGCATTAGAAATGTCTTTATCGTTATCAAGGGACCCACCATTATAGGAGAATGGAGCTGCAATACTTGAGTTGCATCCTTTGCTTTTGATGTAGTCCTAAAATTTGTTTGGGTTTTCATTCATACAATTTTCGATGTTTTGCATGACAGATTTTAATTAAATAGAACCGAATAGAATATCTTTATTTAGCACTTTGCAATTCATTACAACAAAACAAAAATTCTTACACATATACACCTATATACAAGTATATACCGTATGGGGACCGTAAGCAAGGTAAATGGGAAAAACCAAATGTGTAGAACAAGGACATATTGCTCTCATATAATACGTATGTTAGAAAATGACAGAGATTTTGGGTGTATCTTATTCTTTATTCTTGCCGGCTGGTCGCTGGACGGTCTCCCCACTTTACCTAATACTCGCATGAACAAACAAACAAACGGTGATAAGAATACCGCCAGCTTCTCTTTATGGGTTGCTGTTACCACTAATTCAAATTTCGTTATTTACTATCAGTTTTTCTGTCCTTTTCTAACATACGTATGATATGAGAGCAATCTGTCCTTGTTCCTCACATTTGGTTTTTCCCATTTATCTTCCTTATAGTCCCCATACGGTATACAGTATATCCCAAATTCGAGGCTCACTTTTGCTATATCAGTTATTATAAGAAATATGGGTTCGGTTAAATAGGGAAAGTTTTGAGAAATTTCATGATAAAATCGGAGCCACTTACAAAAATTTTCCATCTGCTATAAATTTTTAAAAAATTTAAAAAATGTGAAATTTATTGTTTTCCATTTTTCCTTATAACTTTTATTTTTGATTTTTTTTCGAATCATAAAAACTTCTAAATCGACCTTTTTAAACAAAATAATTCTCTTTAGTCATATTTCCTCCAACGTTTCGGTTCTCCAGAACCCTCATCAACTTAATTTTTTTATTTTGGCGTCATATTGGATTTTCACACTTTTAAAAAGGCCTTTTTTATTTCCTCTTCAGTGATGTATCATAAGTTGGTAGGATATCATCCATTGTGATGAAATTGGCAAAAATTTAATATTAATTTTTGATTACTGTAAATAGTAAGCTGTGAAATAAGAAAATAATAAAATTTAGATACAATTGGCGATAATTTTTAATGAACAAATAACAATTACAACACAATGAAACTGGAACAAAATGAGTACTTTAAAAAAATCGAAAAAAAAATTAAACGTCTACCTAAAATATGGAAGAAAGTTAAGAAACAAAATTTGTTTTAGAGATACTCAAAATGTTGTCCATTTTGTTCAACACAAACTTAGCACCGTCTAAGTACACTTTTGGTAACTCTACCTAGCGTATTATGGTTTGTCATTAAATGCGTTTCTAACTCTTTCTTCCAAAATATTAATATTTTTTATGAAGCCCCATACATAGAAATTCAACGGTGATATGCGCTGGCCAGCAGTGGCGGTTTGTGGGTCAAGAGACAGGGAGGTCAATTAGAAAAGTTTACTGTATTACCTACCTTTTAAAGTGATTTAAATTCAATCCTCCGGTCTTTTTGAGATGCAAAGTGGTCAATTACTTTTTCATTAAGGTCTTTTATCTTCTTTATTAATGTCCTTTCTATGGTAAGCATAGCTAAAGAAGATAACCTTTCCTGACCCATGGTATTTCTTAAAAATGTGTTTATTCTTTTTAAGGTGGAAAAACAACGTTCACTTTCGACGGTAGTCATAGGGAGAGTACACAAGATTTTTAACAGTTTGACACTTTCAGAAAAAGTATTGCACAAATTATTGTTAATAAAAAGCTGTAACAAAGCAACTGCCCTTCACTATTGGAAACATCTTCTCGGCTATATAATACTTCTAATTCAGTTTTAAGTTTCAAATGATTTATAACTGGATACTTCGTTTTAACTAATTTAAACATATCTTGAGGAAAGCTTTTTTTATAATCTTTAAGTCGATCTGCTTGAAATAACTGAGACACTGCTAAATGATTACTGAAGCCAAACCTGTTTTTGATCTCAGATGTAATTATATCACAAACTTCTAATGAAATTCTCCTTTTTGATTCTTCCATTTTACATCTCTGGGCAGACTGCATGGATGTCTCCTCCAAATAGTTAAGTATTCAAAATTTTATTCCTGATGTCTTCAGTTTTACTATTGAAAACGCCAATAGACTTATTTACCGTTATGACATCGATATTACATTTTTGTAATTGATTGAACAATATATCACAATGAGGCATAACTAAATGAAAAAAACTTTAACCAGTAAAGAAAATGTTCATTTTGTAAGTAGTTTTTTAAACCAATAGCTTGGTTTAGAGTGTTGTTTTCTGATTCATTATCAATGATTTTTTCTAAACAATCTAATAATTCTGTTCGATAGCTGGTATAAACAGTCTCTATGCACTTTGTATTAAAATTCCATCGTGTTGGAGCCGCTTTAGGTAATCTCACCTTAACCATTATCTAACACGGCTGTTCTTTTTGGCGATTTTCCAAAGAATGAAGAAAAGCTACATATGTAAATTAGCAAAAACAATTTTCATGCTTCTATCCTGACTTGATGCTTTTTGTAAAATTAAATTTAGTTGATGAGCGTAACAATGAATAAAATTTGCTAAAGGATAACTTTTTTTAATTTTGGCTTGTACACCTCCAAAAGCACCACTCATTACTGATGCTCCATCGTAACTTTGTGCTATCAATTTTTCAGGACTTTCATTAATTTTCAGACATTCTAACTCTTTTAAAATTACATTCGTCAAATGCTGCTATGTCGTTTCTTGAGGCTGAATAAATTTCCAAAATCTCTCACATTCAACACCGTCTAAAACGTATCTAAACATAAAAAATACTTTTACTTTATTATGTCCATCTTTCAGTTTTAATATATTTTGTACAACACTCATATTTAATAGTAAACACCAAAAACACTGTTTTACTTAATTTCACAAGTAGAGATTTACTAATAAAATGTTCATAAATAAAAACATTAAAAACAACGCGACAGAATTTACCGACCAACCCGTACCTAGTCAGCATTAAGACTGCTAGTGCTCGACTGAACTTTGTGCATTACCGTTTACGTAAAATGTGTCAGGGACATTATCCCCACCAGTGTTTTCTGTCTCTTTTGCTTTCTGACGATTCGCGCATAAGTCTATTTCACTATAATTCGTGTAAAATTCGGTCCGTAGCTAGCTTTGGGGACAAGTTGTGGATATTTGAATTAGTCATGGGAAATAACGCTACTCTAGTGGAATGTTACATTCGTTCCAGTTCCGAAAAAATAACGTTCCAAAATAACGTTACTTTGGAACATATTTCGCTAAACAGTATTATTTAATCTTACTGTTATACCTATGTATATAGTACCTATATATATCGCCGCATGTAAGTTGGCGGTAAAGAAAAGTTAATGTATCGATATAGTTAAATCAGATAGCAAATTATAGATACCTAATATTAACATTTACAAAGTTTATAAATAATTATGTCAGTAATAATTTATTATTATTATTTGATAATGAATACTAGATTATATCTATTTTTTCTCCGTCCCGAGTCGTGATAATGTGCCCGCATACACATCCCAAAACGCCGCAAATCATTATTCTTGTTCAGCTTTGTTTGATTGTTTCAGCTATTCCCATTCCTTTTAAGTTATCAAGTTATGTGTCGTTATGCGATCACGTGATACCGATACAACATGAATGTGGCCGCCCTGCGGTAGCCGTTCCAGAGTAACATGTTATTTTATGATTTAATAACGAGTCGTAACGTTATCACCAAATAGCGTTCCAAAATAACGTTACAGAAATAACGACCCATCTCTAATTTGAATAGTATTGTGCATAGAATGAACTAGAAACTTTAATATATTTTTTAAGAATATTAAATTATATATATATATATATATATATATATATATATATATATATATATATATATATATATATATATATATATTATATATTTTTAAACTTCAGAAAATGAATAGCTCTATTTTTTATTTGTATGTGGGAGGTCATTGACCAAATGACCCGTTAGAAGAACCGCCAGTGCTGGCCAGGCCATTGAACCACTGTTTGAAACAACGCGGTTTCTAAAAGTATCGTTAAGCCAGCGACTAATGATAATTGCGTTGTGTACGGGGCACCCATCTTGCTGAAACCATATCTTGTTTAATTGTTCCTGCAGAACTACTTGTCTAATAACCGGCAAAATTAGATTTTCTAATATTGCCAAATAATAATAATAATAATAATAATAAGGAAACAAAACTAAAAAAAAAGGCGGAGAAGAGGGAAAGGGCATTCTTAAAAGTTTCGGGGGTACTAAGGGAAGAAAAAGGAGGACCAGGACACCGATATTGTTACAACCGCCGCGAAGAACTCGTGAGAGGTCAACCAATCACGGGGTCGAGAAAGCCAAGCGGCGTGTACAAAAAATCGAAGGTAAGATACAGTCGGCCAGACAACATGCTTCTCGGATCCAGAGTGTGGTGGAATATAAGACGACTGGTAGAGTTTTTACTCCCAGAATCCGGCGCATAACAGCCGGATTAAGACGTCAACACCATACAAATCTGACAGTGATGCTTATCATCAAGCAGCACTGTCTAGATAGGATCCGAGCGCTCATGGCGATAAAGAAAACATTGAAGAGGCGGGTGAGGAGTATGGAACAAAACAATTTGTTCCGTACGAATCCTTCCCGCCTCTTTCAAGAGCCACAGCGTGTTGTCGAGAATCCGCCGACTGTAGAAGATGTCGAAACGTTCTGGAAGGGAATCTACGAAACGACGCGTCCATTCAATAGCGACACTCCAGCAATTGCACACTTCGAGGCTCTGTGTCACAGACATCTTGAAGAGCCAGAAGAAGTGTGCCCGGCAATCAGTACGGAGGAAGTCCAACAAGCACTTGTTGGTACCAAGAACTTCGCTGCCCCGGGCCCAGACGGCATTAACAACTGGTGGTGGAAGAAATTTCCTTCCACTCACCGCCGTCTGGCGCGAGTTTTCAACTCATGGTTGAACGAGGGGCAGCAGATTCCGGACTGGTTCGTCGAGGGACGTACTGTGCTAATCCCCAAAAGGGGGATCTTTCCGACCCGAGGAATTATAGGCCGATCACTTGCCTTAACTCCTGCTACAAGATATTTACACGTATCTTGTATGCTAGGACGCTGAGGTGTGTTGATCCGGTCTTCCAGCAGATACACGAACAGCGTGGTGCCAAGAAGGGCATGGCAGGTTGCAAGGACAGCCTGCTGATAGACCGCTGTATTACACAGGATTCTGTGCAATACAAGCGGAATCTATCGATGGCCTGGATTGATTATCGCAAGGCATTTGATACAACATCGCATGAGCTATTGTTGTACTTGCTCGAATGTCTTGCGGTACCAGCACCACTAGTGAGATGCATAGAACAGCTGCTGCCGCTCTGGAAGACCCGCTTCACCATAACATCAGGTGCACAGCGGGTCACGACAGGGCAGGTGGCATTTAGAGGAGAGGAGTTTTCCAGGGTGACTCCCTGGTCCTCTCCTCTTCTGCATCTCACTGCTGCCGTTGTCTGTTGGGCTCCGCCAAACCCGCGGATATCAATGTGGGCCACCCAGCGACCGGAGGCATAAGGTCACCCATCTATTTTATATGGATGACCTTAAACTTTATGCCTCCGGAGAGCGCGAATTACAAAACGCTCTTAGGGTGGTCGAAGAATATACGCGGGCAATTGGTATGGAGTTCGGGTTGGACAAATGTGCAGTCGTCCACCTCAAGAGAGGACGATGCGGGGAATTTCCCTGAAGATGCGCAGCTCGCAGACGGAAGCATCCTAAGACATCTGGATGCCGGAGAGACCTATACATACCTGGGTGTGCAACAAAGGCACATCCAGGATGTATCACAAATAAAGGATTCTCTCCGCGGCAAGTACAGACACCGCCTCCGAAAGATTTGGTCTTCCGAACTTTCGGGGAAGAACAAGGTGTCTGCAACTAATATGCTTGCCGTTCCGATTCTGCTCTACTCCTTCGGAGTAGTAAAGTGGAGGGTAGATGAGCTGCGTCAATTAGACAGAGATACCCGCAAGATGATGAATATTCACAGAAGTATTCATCCTAGATCGTCCGTTCCTCGTGTGTACCTCCCACGTCAACGGGGGGCCGAGGACTCTTGAGCCTGGAGTGTACGCATGGCAGAGTAGTACTGAGTATGGCATGTAACATACTCAGGAGCTCAGATCCCTCTTGCGGTTCGTAAAACATCACGAAACTGTAGGAGTGGGAGCAGGATTGTTCAAGGCAGCAAAAAGAGCCGCAGATGAACTCGGTCTCGCATTTGACATCAGGCGAGGAGGCCAGCGAGGTGCTGATGTTGAGTCAGTCACCGAACTTCAGCCAAATCGTCTGAAAGCCCGAATAAGAGCTGCCGAACAGGAAAATCTGTTTCGGCAGCACGTCGATAAACCCCAGCATGGTGTATTCTATAAGAACATAGAAACACTGGGTTTATCGACCAGGCTGACCTTCGCCTTTCTAAGGTCAGCAGGGCTTAAGTCGGAGACCGAGGGATTCATTATGGCCTGCCAAGATGGTGTTATCAACACCTTGGTCTACCGTAGCCGCGTGTGGCGTGTAGAGGTTCCTGATATCAACTGCAGGACCTGCCATCAGGCGCCGGAATCGCTCATGCATTTACTTTCTGCATGCCCCATATATGCGATTTCGGCCTACATCCACCGACATAATGCGGCCTTACGAGTGCTATACTACCATCTAAGGCACTCGTACGGGGTAGACCAGACACCAGTGCTGCCTTACGTCCCCGGAGATATTGAGTCCGTTGTCGAGAACGAGAAATGCCGGATTTACTGGAA
This sequence comes from Rhamnusium bicolor, assembly GCA_029963845.1. Taxonomy (NCBI): domain Eukaryota; kingdom Metazoa; phylum Arthropoda; class Insecta; order Coleoptera; family Cerambycidae; genus Rhamnusium; species Rhamnusium bicolor. Next base: position 428,887 of record JANEYF010002698.1, read on the forward strand.
CTACTCGTTCCCGACTGTCAGGCTAATCCAAGCCAACAAGCCTGACATAGTCCTCCTCGACCATCAACTCAAGGTGATGTATGTCATCGAGTTCTCGGTACCTGCGGAGAAAAACATCACCTTGAAGGAGGAGGAGAAACGGACCAAATATTGCGATCTCCGGTACGAGCTCCAAGTGCTGTACCCAGGCTACTCGGTCAAAATGGTCGTCCTTATTATCGGTGTACTCGGAGGGATAAAGCCTACGCTGCTCTCGGAACTGAAGATTATACCGGCCTGCCAAAAACCAGCCGAGTGGCTGGCAGGTCAAATGCAGAAGGCGGTCATTCTGGGTTCTCTCCATCTGCTTAGGGCACACGATTCCGGAGCCTACAGTCACTAACCCTGCGGGATGTGGGGAGTGGCTGAGGTTAATGTGCTGGCGCGACTCCCGTGAGGCGTCGGAGGCCACGGGAGGACTGTCCAGCGTCGGGCAACCGAAAAAAAAAAATATATATATTTATTGGTCTTTTTGATCATGTACATGATATAAGACAGGTCATTAGAAAATTAAACATAAAATGGAATAATAATAAAGATTACATAATATAAATAATGTTATACTAACAGTCAAAAATATATAAGACAAACAGTTGTTGTATAAGGCACAAACAAAAAAAAAATATATGGGTATAAACAATTAATTATGATTGCTTACATAATATAAATGTTACACTAACAGTCAAAAATGTATACAACAAACAGTTATATATGACACAAACAAAATTATATATGTGTATAACCAAATAATAATGATTACATAATATAAGTATTACATTAACAGTTGAAAATGTATGAAACAAACAGTTATATATCACACAACAAAAAATATATGTGTATGAACGGAATTACAGTAACACAATTATAGCAGAACGCAAAGTATATGCTCACGGATCTACAACTAAGAATTGAAAAAATCATTAAGATTGTAAAATACATGGGTCATCAGGTAACTCTTTAGATTGTTTTTGAAATTGTGTTTATTTCTGGCCTTTTTAATGTTGTCAGGTATCTTATTATATATTTTTATACAGGAGTAGTGTGGTGATTTTTCAAATTTACTACTATGATGTAGTCACGAAAGCCATGCTGACTGTTTGAGAATAGATTAAATTTGTTACAAAAATTGACAATTCTCTTATACATAACTTTTTCAAATATCTTAGAGAAAACACTGAGAACGGATATAAGTCTATAATTCTGAATATCCATTGGGTCGCCTTTCTTGAATAGAGGTATGATTTTTGCTAATTTTAGAAGTGAAGGAAAACTGCCTAGCTGAACCGAACTATTTATTAGTAGCACTAGGGGATGGACTATTGCACTGGACACATATTTTAAAATTTTTACAGAACCGCCATCATATCCACAGGATTTTTTATTTGGTAGGTTGCTAATAATTGACTTGATTTCTCCATGTTTCTCCATTCAGATTATGGGTTAAAAATAAATGTTCCTAATAAACGATTCCCTAAAAAAATGTTTTCAATTATTAATAGTTGCATGCACAACCCACCAGTCCTGCATCATACCGAAAATACCACATCAGACGATAAACCCAAATCTTGTTTGCAACCTTCTCTGGGTTATTAAGCGAGGGTTCTCGACACTCCAGTGATGGTGATTATGCCTATTGAATATTTCACAATTTGTAAATCAAGTTTCATCAGTCCATAGCACTCTGTTGCAAAAGGTTTGAATCTCAGTACATTTTTTTATGTATAATACCATTAGCAAAATATTGTTCTATTAAAATCGTTTCCTCTTAGACCTTGCACAGTTGCAGGCATATAGGGATGATATCTATGTCTTCTTAATACTCTTTGCACAGTACTTTTTGAATTATTAGTTCGTGACTAATTTCTCTAATAGAGGTTGTTCAAAACTGCCAAAGTTTAATAAATTTCTGGTTCATTTTTGAAAGTATGTTCTATATGGCTGTGGTCTATCAGGATAATTCTCAAAATTACTGTTATTTGCAGTTTCTGCATTTCTATGACACTTAATGTAAACTACCAGCATATCATATTTCTCTTCATTTAAATATCATCGTGCCATTTTTTTTTTTTTATATTTGAGGAACTCAATACAATTATGAGATACAAATAATGTACAAAAGCAGTGTTGACAGGAGTATTAAGTCTCGATTGTTTATGATCTATTAATTTGATCATAGCCTACTTGTTAGGTTCAGACGTTTGTTTTTAAATTAGACCATTGTAATGCCGAAATTCGTGTCTGTAGCTGCTTGTGTTTTTTGGGATATTATATGGCGCAATTTTTTCTTTTCATTGTTAATAATAATGATCATGCTATTGTCCATTATTATTGCAAACAGTTCTATAATCAGATGTCTTATTCTCGAAAATGGGGTACAATGTCAGTACCCAATTTTCAAGATAGTACCTATTCTAAAATAATTAAATCATAAAGACACAAGGGAAAACATTTTTAAAAGACATTAGTTACTTACAATGATGTCATTATTTCATCATATGTTAATGCTTTCCACTTTTTATTTCACAACTTACTATTTACAGTAATTAAAAATTGTTATTTTATTTTTGCCAATTTTATCATAACAGATGATATGATTACCAATTTATCATACATCACTGAAAAGGAAATAAAGCGTCCTTTTTAAAAATGCGAAAATTCAATATGGCGCCTATATTAAAAAATTAAGTTGAAGAAAAATTATCTTTTCAGAATTCTTTTAAAAGAGATTATGCTTGATTTCTCTTCTAAGGACCAGTTGTACGAACATGGTTCAACCAAAGTTCAGCTGAACTTGAGTCAAGTTCCAAGGTTATCATTGTTGTAACCTTGGATTTAAAGTCAAATTTAGCTGAACTTTGGCTGGCCCACATTCGTAAAACTGGCCCTTAGTATCTTTTTTAGATTTCTTAAAATAATGGTCTTTAGTTTTTATTTTTTGATAAGTACCATTGTGTAAGTTTAAAAGTTTTCTATGTGGAACACATTGGTCTAGTATATTATACATGTTGTAAAGTTATTCAGGTCCTCTGACTCATTTATGTTTTCCCAATTACAGCGGCTTGGCAAATGGTAGATAGATAGATTGATAGATAGTTTATTTCCCAACATATACATAGTACATATATAGTATTTATAATATTAAATTATTTAAAAAACAATTATAGCTTATGGCTACGTATATGCTAAAAGCTCCTCGGAGCTGTAGAAAAAAAAAAAAAAAATGTAACGATATCCTCATTAGTAAGAATAAGAAATTCAAATGCAATGAAAGTATAAATTCACCTAACAGGCATTAATTAATGAATAAACAAATAACAATATATATTTACAGGTGCCTATAGTACCTACGTAGTGATCTTTCAAATTGTAATATAATATAAATGATAATATGTAACTGGAAACAGAAAAATAATAGTAAAAATACACACACATACACACATATACACACATATGCACACATATGCATATACATATACATATACATATACATATACATATACATATACATATACATATACATATACATATACATATACATATACATATACATATACATATACATATACATATACATATACATATACATATACATATACATATATATATACATATACATATACATATACATATACATATACATATACATATACATATACATATACATATATATATATATATATATATATATATATATATATATATATATATATATATATGCTTATATACATATATATAAGAAATATACTTATATACTACTTCACAGTTCACAATGAAAGAAGTCATCAAGGTTATAGAAATTGTGAAGAAGTAAAAGTTTCTTTAAGTTACGCTTAAAGGTTTTAACATTATTTGCTCGTTGGAGTGCCAGTGGTAAGTGGTTAAAAATCTTAATTCCCATATACGCGGGCCCTTTTCGATTGACATTAAAATTATAATGTGGGGCTATATATGTGTGGTTAAACCTAGTGTAGTGCGTATGAATATCCGATAATGTTGTAAGGGAATTTTTATTAGTATATACTACTAAGGATATGTGGTATATATATATATATATATATATATATATATATATATATATATATATATATATATATATATATATATATAAACCCATTAAAGTAAACAATTCTAGGTGTTTAAAGTACTGTTGACAGGACTCTAATTTGGTTAGACAACATAATGCTCGTATTGCTCTTTTTTGTATTAGAAATGTGTTATGAGCAGCTGGTAGGTTTCCCAAAATTCGACCCCATACTGAAGTATACTATAAAAGTAAGCAAAGTAAACTGTTTTTGCAGCATGAAATCCTACATTATTTCTTATAGATATTATGGCAAAAACAGCGCTACTTAATTTTTTATTAATTTCAACGATATGTGGTTTCCAGCTAAGGTTTTCATCTATATACATTCCCAAACATTTTGTAAAGGTAACTGCTTTTATTTCTCCGTTTTCGGTGGGAATAACTGTAGGTGTGATAGTTTTATGTGGTTGAAAAATCATATTGAATGTTTTATCTGAGTTTAAAAGTAATTTATTAGCTGCAAACCAGTCCAGAATTTCTGACATTTTTTGTTTCGTAATATCTAAGAGATCAGCGAGAATGCAGCTTTTTATCAGGATCCTTGTATCATCAGCAAATAGAAAAAAATCTTACAGTTTTGAAGTTGTCTACGATATCATTTATATAGATTAAAAATAAAATAGGGCCGAGGATGGAGCCTTGCGGCACTCCACATTTGATTTTCTGCGGTTGTGATCTGATTTTATGGATGTATTCACCATCAGCAAAAGTTACTTCCGTAGACATGTAACGATTTTCTAAGTAAGATTTAAACCATTTGTTAGTCACTCCTCTTACACCATAATAATTTAATTTGTCAAGAAGTATAGAATGGTCCACACAATCAAAAGCTTTATAAAGATCACAAAATATAGCCAACGGTATTTCTTTATTTTCTAGAGAATCATTGACATTAGTTATTAAATCATAAATTGCTTTAGACGTGCAATAATTTTTCCGAAACCCATATTGTGCTTTAGTGAGAATTTCGTATTTATCAAGGTAGCTGACTATCTGATTTTTAACTACTACTTCTAGAATTTTTGAAGGAGACGGCAGTATTGATATTGGCCTATGATTTTCTACTTTAAATTTGTCACCTTTCTTATATATTGGCTTTATAATCGCTGTTTTCATGGGGTTAGAAAATTCCCCAGTATTTAAAGAAATATTTAACACAAACGTAATGGGCTTTTTTAATACATCAATATTTTCTTTTATTAATGTTATTGGGATGTTATCAACTCCTATGCTTTTTTTAGCTTTAAGAGCCGATACTTCTCTCTTGATATCTGCTTCGATGACGGGCGAAAAGAAAAAAGGAGTTTGTGTTTGAATATTTTCCTTTTTTAAATAGTCATGCGCCGAATTATGGCTTACTGAGTTTTTTGTTAAATCTTCTGCGACATTAATAAAAAAATTTTGAAATTCTTCTGCGACTAAATACGGATCTGTTATTATCGAGTTATTATTTTCTACGGTAAAGTTTTCCGGTATATTATTATTTTTATTTTTTTTTAATTTTATTTATTATATCCCAAGTAGTTTTGATTTTATTATCTAAGTTTAATATTAATTTATTTACATGAATTTCTTTTGCAAATGCTATAATTTTTTTAAGAATTTTACAGTATGTTTTTATGTAGTCCAAAAAAAATAAGTTGTTAGTATATTTTTTAAGTTTTAAAATGCAACGTTTATTACGACAGGAAATTTTAATGCCCTTTGTGATCCAGCCTCTTTCACTCGTATGACAGTTTATATTAATTATTTTAGGTACGAAGGCGACATTAAAACAACTATTAAAATATTCAATGAATTTTTCATAAGCCGTGTTTACTTGAGTATAATCTAATGTCACCGTTTTTTAAATTGCAATTATGAATGTTATCATGGACTTGATTATGGTTAGTTTTATAAGTGGTAAAACCAAAGTTTATCTCTAATGGAGGATGATACTTATCAATACTTACCAGGGAGGTTTCAGAACGCGATACTTTTGCCTCCATGATATTTGTTAGCAGTAAATATACATATACAAGGTGGACACAAATAAAATAAAATAATTTATCTGCAATAAAAGTCTGAGGTAGTAAAAATAATAAAATGAATAATCTGACATGCACATCTTGTACTAGACCACCTGATAAACTATTCAAGTGTGACTATCGTAGAACGTGATACTGTCAAGAATGTACTGCTCTCACTAGTTCTGAAGTAAAAGTAATGCAGTTGAAAAATAACAGAACAATGTTATATGCCTGCAAAAATTGTCGGTCAGTTCCAATTCAAGAGGTACTAAATGTTAGAATAAAAGCCATGGAAACATCTTTTTTTAGAAGAGATAAAAAAAACTTTATTCACTTATTGGACTTCAAAGGCAGGAAATCACAACACAAACTGGAATTATGAATACTTTATCTGTATCTCTTGAATCCATGAAAAGAAATATCCCTGATAGCAACAAATCATATGCCAATGTAGTATTACCTAACAAGGAAGTTCTTGTGGTGAAACCCAAGGAGAAACAAGAGAGTAACAAAACAAAAAATGAGCTAAAAGAAAAAATTGACCCAAGACGCTTAGCAATTGCAGTAGAAAACATAAAAGAGGGAAGAGAAGGTACAGTTATCATAAATTGTAATAACACAAACACAAAAGAGAAAATAAAAGAGAAGGTGGAAAGCGAATTGGGAAATAGATATAGTGTAGCTGATGGTGTTCAAAAAAACCCTAAAATAATAATACATGGAGTGGAAGAAGACTTTGTTAATGTGGAAGATGAAAACGTTATTACTGACAGTCTGAAAGAACAAAACGATTTAATAATCACTGATAAATCCTTTTTACAAGTACAATCAAAGTATAAACAAAAAGACAAACGAAATAAAGGCAATATAATCCTAACTGTGGATGTTGCTTTAAAAGAACAGATGTGCCAAATGGGTAAAGTTAACATTGGTTGGAGAAGATGTGTGGTTCATGAATACTATGCTGTTATGAGGTGCTTCCGGTGTGCAAGGTATGGACACAAGGCAGGTAACTGGCAAAATAACGTAGCATGTTTCAAGTGTGCAGGTCCGCATAAAACAAATGAATGCTCAGACAACAATTTGAAGTCTATCAACTGTGAAGAAACTAACAAAAAATTTGGGAAAACCCTAGCAACTGTCCATGCTCTAACTAACCCAGACTGTGCTTGTTATAAGAACATTCTACAACTTGAGGTAAATAAAACAAAGCAGTCATAGAGCCACTGAACCTTTCCCTGAATAAAGAACACAAAACGTCAATAAGTCCACTGCACCTTAACGCTCAATGTATATCGAACTGTATAAATAATAATATAAGCGTAATTGCAAACGAGCTCACCGTTAACTTGTGGCAATCACCGAGCACTGGCAGTCTGCTAGTAGTATAGAAGCATTTCAAATGGACAATTACTATATATCCTCTTCTTACATCAGAGAGGTTAGGTGTGCATGTGCATGTGCCAAAGTTTGTGTGAGAAATTAACAAAATTTGGATTTTAAAAACTACAATATTAACTAAATAATCTATCTAATGTTGTAGTCAAAGTACATTAGAACATCCCTACTAGAAAAAAACAAAGAAGATATTCATTATAAATTTTAGAAAAATTAGCTGAAAGGAAAAGTGAGGTTACGATACGACATTTTATTAATTATGAAGTGTTCTTGTGAAAAACCACCCGATAAAACAAAAGACAAAGGAAGAGAAGTATTTCAGTGTGATTTCTGCAGAGGTCATCTCTGCCAAGAGTGAATTGGACTATCATCAACTGAAGTTCGAGTTATGCAGCTAAAGAACAACCGAATATTAAGCTTTATTTGCAAAAATTGTTATGGCCTATCTTCTCATCAACTAATTAATATTAGAATAAAAGCTGTCGAAAACACGATCCTGGAAGAAATAAAAGAATTGCGTAAAATCGTTGAAAATCAAGACGTTAAGATTTCTGATCAAAACTATTTAATAAACAATCTGCATAAGGACATCAGGGAAAAATGAACCAATAAGGAATCAAAGCTTTGCAAGTGTAACAAAAAATGGCAAAGAAACACTTATAATAAAACCAAAAGAAAAACAAGAAAGTAATGAAACAAAAGACGACTTAAAAGGAAAAATAAATCCCAAGGACATGGCCATCGGAGTGGAAAATCTCAAAGAAGGAAAAGATGGGACGGTCATTATAAATTGCAGTAACTCTAATGCAAAAGAAAAAATTGGAGAAAAAGTTGCTACTGAACTTAGACGCCATTACAGTGTCGTGGATGGTGTTCAAAAAAATCCTAAGATTATCATACGTGGAGTGGAACAGGACTTTATCGATGGAAATGATACTACTATTATAGACTCTCTTATTGAACATAACTAGCTTTCCCTAAATGAATATTTGATTTTTAATGTGCATGCAAAATATAAACAGAAAGACAGAAACAATCAAGGTAACATTATTATCTCTCTAGATGGTATATTAAAAAATAAAATATGTCAAATGGAAAAGGTTAACATTGGATGGAGAAGATGCATGGTACAAGAATACTTTAATGTAGTGCGTTGCTTTAAATGTGCAAGATACGGACATATTGCGACAAAGTGTGAAAATAAAGTTACCTGTTATAAATGCGCAAAAGAACATAAAACAAGTGACTGTGACATTTTAAAATGTATAAATTGTGTGGAAACGAATAATAAATTTAAAAAATCATTGAATGTAAATCATGCTATTACTGACTCAGAATGTTCTTGCTACAAGAGGATCTTGGAAATTGAAATGAAAAAAACAAAAAGCGGTTAGCAATCACAGAAAAGCCTTAATGCGGAGAACACAAAGAAACAAGAGGATGTTATAAGCATCTTACATCAAAATGTTCAGTGTATCTCAAACTGTATCAACAATATAAATGTCATAGTTAGCGATTTAAATGTAAATTTTGTGGCATTAACTGAACATTGGCAAACGGTCAATAGTATAGGAGCATATCGAATAGAAAACTACAAACTAATATCTTCGTACTGCAGAGAGGGTGATAACTCTCATATGCGGGGTAGCTTTATATGCTAAAAAAATCATTAAACCCAAGTATCCGCAACGATATAAATTCCTTAAGGGAGGACTATATCTTTGAATGCACTACCGCTGAATTTAAAATGAAAGGGGACGTTTATGTAATATGTGTTGTCTATACGTCACCAGCAACCAACATTGATTGTTTTATAAATAAATTAGACTTGCTATTAGAAAGAGCTACAATGGGAGATAAATCAGTTTTGGTTGCGGGAGATTTTAACTTTGATATGCAGGCATTGACAAAGAACATAAAAAATAAAAATCTAATGGTTAATCTTTTAAGCTCATATAATATGCAAATTTCAAATCAGGAACCCACCAGGGTTACACAAAATACGTCATCATGTCTCGATAACATATACTATATACAAAAATTCTAAAATTTTTCTTCAAAAATTATTAATACCAATATTTCCGATCATTACGCACAAAAACTTGATATTTATTGTGGTGAAAATAGAAAATTAACGCCTGATTATGAATACAAACGCATATTCAGTGAATCAAATTATCAAAGTTTCTATAAATTCCTTAACGAGGAAACGTGGCTACCAGTATATGAAGCTATCTCTGTTGGTGACAAATATAATAAGTTTATTGCCATACTTTTAGAACATTACAATAGCTCATTCCCTCTGAAAAAAGTAAAAATCTCTAAAAAAAAAGAAACCAAAATGGATAACAAAAAAAGTTCTCGATGCCAAAGAAACGTTAATTTTTTTGTCGGAATTATACCAACATAACAGATTAGCGAAATCAGTATATTATAAAACTTTCTATACCAATCTACTCATAGATGAGAAAAGGAAATACTATGGACAAAAAATAATCAGTTCAGATAATAAAACCAAAGCTGTATGCAATATTATAAATACTGAAAACAGCAAAATTAGCCAAAAAAATAATAAATTCGAAGGAATTGTTATAAATAACGAAACCATTACTTCTGCTTTAGAAGCAAGTAACGCATTTAATAATTTTTTCATTACAGCGGCACCTAACCTTGTTCGCAGGAGTCCAGTAAACCCCAATTTAGCACATATATCGATAATCGTAAATTCAATATATCTTTCAGAAGTAACTCAAAATGAAGTGTTGGAAATAATAAATAATTTAAAAAACAAATTCTCTGCTGGAGATGATCATATTTCTAATATATTGTTAAAAAAAGATCAGTCTTTTCATAGTTGAACCACTAACATATATCATTTATGAGTCCCTATCAAAAGGTGTTTTTCCAGAAAGACTGAAAGTTGCAGTCGTTAAACCCATATATAAAAAATGAGACCCACTTCAAATGGAAAATCATAGACCTATAAGCATGCTATCGAGCTTCTCCAAAGTATTTGAAATAACCATGTCTACAAGATTATTATCCTTTCTTGATCTTCACAAAATTATTGCTACAAATCAACATGGCTTTCAAAAGGGCAAATCAACAACGACCGCAATTTTCAGTTTTGTGGAAAAATTCTAAAATCATTAGATAATAATATAATAATAATAACACCACATGAAATTACAACCCCTTTTATCCCTGAAGGTCTGGAATGACCTTGTGTGGGAGAGGGCTACACATTTAGAGACAATGGACACACACCCAATATCCGAGTATACTACGATTAATCTCTCTCACAGAAAAATCCCAGTTCCTCGACCGGGAATCGAACCCGGGACCCCGAAGTTTCGAGGCAAGTACGTTACCTCTAGACCACGGAGCCAGATCAAGATGAAGGATACCTTGTGCTCGGAGTGTTTCTGGATCTGTCTAAGGCTTTTGACTGTGTGAATCATGATATACTTTTAAATAAGCTGGAAAAAATAGGTATACGAGGACGAGCACATGATTGGTTTAAGTCTTACCTTAAGGGACGTATTTAAAAAGTAAATATTAAAGACAATAGTACAGACTATTACTCAGAATCAAAAGGCATAACCATGGAAGTTCCACAGGGCAGTGTGCTTGGTCCGATCTTATTCATATTATATATAAACGACCTATCGACGATAATCACAGATGCAATTATTTTAACAAAATACGCAGAAGATACAAATGTTTTAATTTCTGAAAAAGCTTTTACCATAGGTAATAGAAGAAAAGACACTAGCAAGTATGTCACTAATCACAGATTGGTTTTATAATAATTCATTACTGTTAAATATGGGCAAAACCAACTGCATACTATTCAGGCACAGTAGAAATGATCTATTCTGCAGAACTAAAAATTAATGATGTAGAAATCGCGTTCACAAACAACTAAATTCTTGGGGGTCACTGTTGATCAGAATATGAATTGGTCGGACTATGTGCACTTGCTCTGTGGAAAACTCAGCAAAGTTTGCTATTCAATTAAGGAACTAAAAAAGGTGGTAGATGAGAGTATTAACAGCTTACTATGGTAACTTCTATTCATTAATGACCTATGGAATAATATTTTGGGGGGGGGGGGTTCACACAGTCAGGAGGTTTTTAAGATTCAGAAAAGAGTAATTAGGGTCATGACAGGACGCAGAGTAAGCGATTCATGTTGTGGTCTGTTCAGAACTCTTAAAGTATTAACTGTATCAGGTGTATATGTATATGAAAGTTTGTGTTTCGTTTACAACAACAGAGACAACATTAAAGATGCCCTTATAAAACATCAACATAACACAAGGCATAAAGATCATTTTTGTTATCCAGTTCATAAAAGTGCTTTACTTGAAAAAGGCTGTTATTATAAATGTCTGCAGTGGTATAACTGCCTACCCAGATATATAAAAGAAATAAAAACTCAACGACTCTTTAAAAAAACAATCAAGGATATATTAATACAATCAGAATCATATAATATGAATGAGATTAATGATGCTACCTTCCTGTGAAGTACTTGCGAGTTCTGGGGTGCGAATATATTTCTTTCTCTATTGTTCCTTTTTTCTTTTCTTTTAATCCCTTTATAAACTGTGATAAACCAATGAAAATAGTTCCTCTTCTTTTATAGTTTGTTATTTTATATTGCTAGTACTAAGTCTTTTTTAAAATGTGTATTGTAAGGCAACTTAGTGTAATTTTATTACTACGCGTGGGCATCGAAATTCAATGAAACAGACCAGCATTGAATTCAGAAGTCCACGTCCACTGACATGTACTAAACAATTTAGTATTGTCCCTAGTATGAAATAAATCTATCTATCTATCTATTGTTGTACTACAGCCAAGGCCCATGGAGGAACTGTGTTATACGCGTTAAACTCTCTGAAGTTTACAGCACGTGAAGATATAACTACTCTATCGGACGAATACACTTTTGAATGTACGGCAGCAGAATTTATTATTACTCATATTTTTTTATGTTATCTGTGTTGTGTATAGGCCCCCATCATCTGATTTTAATACTTTTATTAATAGACTTGTTATTAGAAAAAGCATGTGAAGGTGACAAATTTGTGTTGATTACTGGAGAATTCAACGTAGATATGCTGGAATCTTCAATCCTTCCGAGGGAGAAGCATGTCTTGCGTAATTTATTAAAATCATACAATATGGAAACATCTATAAATGAGCCCACACGAGTTACTGCTAACTCAAAAACCTGTGTCGATATATATATATATATATATATATATATATATATATATATATATATATATATATATATATATATATATATATATATATCTCAAGTGCAGCATCTTATGATGTTGCAACAGTAATAGATACAAGTATATCAGATCATTTTGCTCAACATATTAGTGTACACCACAAATCTACGTTACCAGAAAAACCACTGGAAATGAGACGAATTTTTAGTCGGACTAACTATGAGTAATTTTATGATCTTATGAATGAAGCATGGCTACAGGTTTATGAGGTATCATCAGTTGATAAAATGTATAATAACTTTATTACATTACTTTCGTTATATTTTAATACTGCTTTTCCCTGAAAGAAAGTAAGAATCAACATAAATAAACCTAAACTTAAATGGATATCTGTTAAAATTTCTCAAGCAAAAGATACTAAATTTTTTGTCAGAATTATATAAACAGAATCAAATAGGAAAAAAATGTTTATACAGACTACAAAGATTACTACTCCAATCTACTTTTCTCAGAAAAAAAGAAATATTATGGGGAAAAAATTTCCCAGTCAGATAACAAATCTAAAACAATCTGGGATATTGTCAATAGGGAGAATGGTACAAAAAAATGTCCTTCAATTGTCTTTAATGGCATTAAAGTTAACAATGAACTGACCACTTCACCTGAAAAAGCAAGTAATATGTTTAATGAATTTTTCTCTACAGAGGCTATGCGGCTTGTTGATAGTACTCCTATTAATGCTAGTTTAATACATATGACAGAAAACTCTAATTAAATTTTTCTAGCTGAGGTTACAGTAGAGGAAGTATTAGAATGCATTAAAGGACTAAAAAATAAATACTCGTCAGGGGAAGACCATGTAAGTAATGTACTATTGAAAAAAATTGCTATATATATTGTTCAACCTATTACCTATATATTAAATGAATCATTGAGATGTGGAGTTTTTCAAACTGGGCTGAAGGTGCCAGTTGTCAAACCCCTATATAAAAAGGAGATCCCTTCTTAATAGAAAACCATTGAACCTTAAAGGCCCATGGAATTAGAGTGAAAAAAAAAGGGGAAATTTAATTTCTGAAGAGTTTTTCGGCTGTCAATAAAAACGTGTAGACTTACCACTTCGTCGTAACGGATTCTTATTGGCACCCTTCTCTTCCTTTCTTCTTTGGACTGTAGTTGCGTAATTTTGTGTAAAAGAAAGCGGAGCGAGTAAAATCACTTGTAGTTATTAATTAATTAATTAGCACTTATTGAGAGAGCGAGCGAGCGAACTGTATTTATTAGTACTCGATACGGTAGTCGGATCAGTTCTGCCTTTTATGTCCAGGGTTAAGCCGCGACGAATCATTGACAGCATATATATATATATATATATATATATATATATATATATATATATATATATATATTATATATATTATATATATATATATATATATATATATATTTTTTATTATATATATATATATATATATATATATATATATATATATATATATATATACCGCGTAAGGAAAATATTAATATTTTAGAAAGAAAATGATAAGCTTTAAATAATTATATTAAAGAAAAAAAGTAATTACAATATAATAAAATAAAATACACAAATTAGGTAAAAGAATGTGTGCGGTTACTTAACATACCACCCACCAAAATACATAGTATTTTCAGTACCTAATAAGCAGGTAAAGGGCATAACTTTACTACGGGTCTTTGAAAAAGACCTTGAGTAGTTTTTATAGTGGCGGCTCGAGGAATACCATCGCGACCAGGGTGGGTTTTAACCACTCGACCTAGTCGCCAATGTAGAGGAGGCGTTTGTTCGTTTTTAATCAGAACGAACATTCCAGGCTCAATTGCTTTTGTATCTTTGGTCCACTTATGTCGTTGTTGCAGAGTTTGTAAATATTCCGTGTGCCACCTACTCCAGAAGTCTTGATGTAATCGTTGCAAGAGCTGCCAACGATTTAATCGAGAAATGTTAAGATTAGTGAGATCAGGATCGGGTAAAGAGTTAAGTGGTTCTAACGTAAGGAAGTGACCGGGAGTTAACACAGATAAATCACTGGGATCAGTGCTTAAGGGGCACAGTGGCCTAGAATTCAAAACGGCTTCTATTTGCACCAGCACGGTATAAAATTCCTCGTATGTTAAAATTTGATCACCAACGACACGAGCGAGATGGGTTTTTACCGATTTTATACCTGATTCCCAAAGGCCTCCGACATGAGGCGCAGAGGGGGATTAAAAGACCATTCAATTCTCTCAGTTTCAGTAGTTTCTCTCATGTACTCTGACAATTCCCTTTTAGCACCAACGAAATTTGTACCACAGGCACTGAATATGTGTTTACAGCGACCCCTACGGGATATGAAGCGTCGTAAAGCGGCGAGAAAAGCATCAGAAGATAAATCTGAGGCGAGTTCTAAATGAATCGCCTCGGTGGCGAAGCAGACAAATAAACAGACATAACCCTTTTAAGATTTGACACCTCGGTTTTTTCCTAAGGTGATTAGAAACGGACCGCCGTAATCCACCCCCACACACTGAAATGGTTTTACCTGATTTACACGGGGAGATGGCAAGTCACCCATGAAGGGTGTTACAGAGAGGGGTTTAACTCTAAAGCATCGGTAGCATCTAGAGAGGACATGACGAATAGCACGTCTAGGAGATAGATAGATAGATAGATAGATAGTTTATTTCCCAACATATACATAGTACATACATAGTATTTATAATATTAAATTATTTAAAAACAATTATAGCTTATGGCTACGTATATGCTAAAAGCTCCTCGGAGCTGTAGAAAAAAAGAAAAAAATGTAACGCTATCCTCATTAGTAATTCACCTAACAGGCATCAATTAATGAATAAACAAATAACAGTATATATTTACAGGTGCCTATAGTACCTACGTAGTGATCTTTCAAATTATATATGATATAAATGATAATATGTAACTGGAAACAGAAAAATAATAGTAAAAACACATACAACACACATATACACACATATGCATATACTATATATATATATAAGTAATATACTTATATATAAGTAATATACTTATATACTTCACAGTTCACAATGAAAGAAGTCATCAAGGTTATAGAAATTATATAATATCCAGAACTGCTCAGAAAGTAGAAACTGTAATGTTTGAAGGCCGGGATGTAAATATTGACGATGGGTTTCCTCAATTATAAGTTCAGTCAAACGGTGGTTTCGAGGCAGTATAATAGGGAATTTATGATCGTAAGAGAGACCGGAAAAAGAGAGACGACCACCCACCCTGAGGAGACCATCATTATCAAAAAATGGGTTCAATTTGCGAAAAGTTTTCGTAAGTGGTAATTTGTTTTCAAGATTCGATATTTCATTGGTAAATACCAAATATTGCACTCTTTTCACTAAAACTAAAAGGGCTTGATGAAGTTCAGACAGCGTGAAGGGATTATATTTTTTATCAGCAGGATGCCTTGAGTTATGAATAAAGCGAAGGGAAATGCATTTATTCGTTTAATTTTTAACAGCGAGAAATATTTATTCAATAAAGAATCTAGGGTATTTAAAGAAAGAAAGGTAGAAAGAGTAACCTTTCTCTTCCTCATAAACACCAACAGGTGTGGTAGAAGGATTATTAGGCCAATTATGTTGAGAAGTACCTAACCAGGAGGGGCCAGCCCACCACATAGAATGATTAATGAGTTCGGAGGGAAAAAGACCTCTAGAGGCACAATCGGCAGGGTTTTCTTTTGACACGACGTGATGCCAACAGTCAGGAGGCACCTTTTCCTGAATGTGGCTTACGCGGTTTCCTACAAAAGTCTTCCATTTATGAGGAGAGGACTTTATCATGACAGAACTACCATAGAGTCAGTCCAAGCAAAATGTTGTGAAATTTCTATTTTTTCAGAATAAATTTTAACAACAAATTTTAACAAGTTTGATAAGAGAACGGCAGCACATAATTCTAGCCGCGGGAGAGAAATTGTCTTCAGAGGGGCAACCTTTGATTTTGCGCATATAAGATAAATTTTGATTTGTTCATTGGGAAGTATGAAACGTATATATACTGATGCGGCGTAACCTACTTGAGAACTATCAGAAAATCCATGAAGCTCACAACTTAGGAAACCGCTTTCAACAATATGTCGAGGAAGATTGATTTTAGAGAGATATGGTAATTCTGATTTATATCGGACCCAAAGTTTAAGCACTTCGGAGGGCGGAGATTCGTCCCAATGTAAACCTAGACTCCATAACTTCTGTATGAGATGTTTGGCAAAGAATGTTAGAGGAGTTAAAAAATCCGAGGGGGTCAAAAATTCTAGCTAATTCAGACAAAATTGTACGCTTCGTACAGGGCCTATCAATAGGAGCAACTTCATAGAAAAATATATCAGAAGTAGGACGCCACTTTAACCAAGAATTTTAACAATTGTATCATTATTATCAAAAGACAAAGAATGTGACTGACGATCACACGAAGGGATATTTTCAAGAAGAGCAGGATGATTACTAGCCCATTTGCGAAGTTCAAAACCACCACATTTCAAGAGCGCAATAAGCTGTGTTTGTAGAATTCTGGCTTCATCGAGAGAATCACATCCACAAACTATATCATCTACATAAGTATACTTTGATAATATGACAGAGGCTAGCGGAAATGTATCCTTTTCATCGTTAGCCAATTGAATAAGAGAGCGAATAGCTAAGAAGGGTGCGGAAGATACTCCATAAGTTACGATATTTAAATGAAAGTCTTGAATAGGATCATTTGGAGAGAATCTCCATAGAATTCTCTGATAGTCTCGGTGAGATTCAGTTATGAGAATTTGTCGGTACATCTGCTTAATGTCCGCAGTAAGGACAAATGTATTAAGACGAAAGTTCATGGGAATAGTGACTATGTCTTGCTGTAATTTTGGACCAGTCAATAGCATATCATTCAGTGACATAGGGGATTTAGCGGAGGCATCAAAGACAACTCGAAGTTTAGTAGTAGCGCTATCTGGCTTAAGAACACAGTGATGGGGAATGTAATATATTTTATCAGATAAAATATTGAGAGATTCAGATTTAATTAGAGTCATATGACCCTGTTCGAGGTAGTCTTTCATGAAGGCGCAATACTCCTCACAAAGAGAAGGGTTTTTAAGCAGACGATTTTCGGAGAGTAAAATCGTTTAAGAGCGAGGGAGCGAGAATTAATAAAGGATGGTAAAGGGCCAAGAAAAAGGCAGCGAGACAGTAAAGTGACCGGACTTGTCCCTAGAATAAGAATTAATGTACAACTGTTCACAAAGGTCGTCATTAGGAGAAACTGTAGGTATTTCAGGAATTGATTCAAGTTCCCAGAATCTTTTATTGCAGAGTCCAGAGATGAATTACAAAGTGTAAAAAATGAATTTACCGAGGGGGATGAAAAACAATCATTTATTTTGCCCATCATTATCCATCCAAAAATAGTATTGATGGCAGTCGGTTCTTTTGAATTACCTAGTATGCGACCACTTTTCAAAATGAGGGGGAAAATATCTGCCTCTAGTAACATGTCAATGGAACCAGAAGAATTAAAACTGGGGTCGGCAAGTTTTAAGTTAGCAATAGTTTCCCAATCGGAAATTGAGATATTTGTCGATGGCATATTAGAACATATTATTATTTTTGGCAATATAATTAGATCTACAGGGAGAGAATTATTTGGCTGACCTTGAGGGCAAATAGTACAAGTTATTCCCGAAGAAGCTGAAATACCCATTTGGGCTAAACCGTTAATAGAGGGAGATAACTTAGAGCGAGGTAAACCCAACCTGTTAGCACATTTTTCGATAACAAAATTAGCTTGACTGGCACTGTCTAATAAAACTCTAACAGTTTCATAATGATTACGGCTATTTAAAACCGAAATTTGGGCGGTTGAGAGAAGTACAGTTGAGTTGGAAGGAATCACATTAGTAAGTGTGTTTACCTGGAGAGGTTGAAGCTATGGATTCAACGATTTGGTTTGGCAAAGATTGTACACTGTTAACATTTGGTGCAACAATCGAGGAAGTGTTAAGTTCGCGGTCAAAGTGTAATAAGGAATGATGTTTATTTCTACAAACTCTGCAGGTAGAATTAGAATTACAATTTTTTAGAGTGTGTAAAGAGCCCAAACAATTCGTACACCAATTATTTTGTTTAATAATTTCATATCTTTGCTTCGGAGTTTTTGAATTAAAAGTTGGACATTTATAAATTAAATAATCATCATTACAGATAGAACAACCTTTAGCAGTTTTACTAGCAACCAATGAGGCAGGTGAAAATATCTTTTGGCTGAGTGTTTATTAATAGGTGAATTTTTATATTTATTACTGTCAAGAGATACAGAGTCTAATTTATATTTATTAATGGCAAGAGATACAGAGTCTAAAGCGTTACACTGCTTGAGTAAAAATTCTTTAAGTTGTTCATAAGTAGGATTTTCAGAGGATCCATTCTGTAACTCAAAACGTTTAATCGTTTCTGAATCTAATTTTCGAATTAACGTTCTAAATAAAACAAAGTCTCAAGATTCAATTGGATATTTAAGATTTTTTTAAGGCACTGATATTATCAGTAAATGTGTCCACTAATTGTCTAAGTGCTTTAGGTGAGTCAGTTTGAAGCTTAGAAGCATCAGTTATTTTATCCCAATAATGAGTGGCAAGAATACGAGTATTTTGATACCTCTTATATAAATTATCAAATGCAATTAAATAATTGTCATCATTAATGGGAATATTTTTAATTAACAAGAGAGGTTCTTTATCAAGGTAAGATAATAGATGATGAAATTTTTCACTATTACTAAGAGTTTTATTTTCATGAATTAGCGAGCTATATAAACCAAAAAATGTGGGCCAATTTGATATATTACCATTAAAAGGAGGTATATGAATTTTTGGCAACTTAATATTACCTTGCTTAGCAGTTGCTTGAGACTCAGAAATTTAATTTTTTTTAAACAAATCATAATAAACAGATTGAACTGTATACTATTTTACATCGAATTGTGTGCGTATTTCATCTTCTTCATTCATATCCTCACTATCTAGAATGGCCAAAATTGAAAGGGCAGATCCATGATGTTCATTAAAATCATCATAAATTAAATTAATATGCTCATAACGCATTACAAAAATCGTGTGCAATGAATCATCATCAGGGACTCTCTGTGCCATATTATACAGTTCATTCATTCGATTAATTGCGGTGCCCCTGTATACACGGGCTTGTTTAAGTTTATTGGCATTAGCGGCCATTTTCAAATTAGAGAAAAAAATAAAATGAATAAAATTGAAAACAATAACTGTCACCCTTAAAACAAAGTTATAATGCCAAAAATATTAAAATTATATTATTTACTTTTAAAGACCACCCTGTAAATTTAGATAATTAAATATTAAAGTTTAATAAATAAAATCTGAAACCGTTATTTAATGGATATGTTATTATTTTCTATTATTAGTTAATTGCGAGACACCCTGTATACATATATACACGTTATAGGTAGGTATATTATGGATACACCTGTAAAAAGAACCACATACACATAATATGCACCAAAGATAACAAAGCAAATTATCAAGGTAATATTATGTTTATTTAATTATTTTAGGTAAATAGGTAAATTAGAGTTTATAAAATAGAATTGAAATAGTAATTATTATTATCAATTGTAGAAAATAATGTGTATATTAAAATATTATAACAGCTGATTGTTAAAATGAAAGTAAACAACGAGCGTAGCTGGTGTGAGTATAAAAGAAAGCGAATAAAAACTAATAGAGATAAGAATTTATACTTTTAAGAGCCCCATTCACATTGAGATCAGTATCGATACATGTATCGATACAAATCTCATTGAGATGTGTATCTAGTATCAAGTACCACATACACACTGAGACGGAATCATGATATACACACTGAAACGGAATCATGAGACTCCATTTCAATTTCAAAGGCGAAACAGAAATGTTAACTCAACCAGTGATGGTGGCAGTTGCAGTAACACTATCGGAAGCTTTAAAGGAAAAAAAGGCGTAAAAAGAGAATATGGACCAAGCAATGGTTACGTAGCTGTCTATTTGAGTATACCTTCGATGCAGAATTCCACAAACACGGATACAATTTGTAAATATTTAAAAAGTCTTCCCAAAAGTCTCTGTCTGCCGACATCGTTACCTATTTCACTTTCTATTATTATTAGAATAATAATATATTGATGTATGCTAGCGCGATACAAGAGACAGACAAATACACGTTGCGACAAGTAGATATTCGTATCAGTTCCACTCGCGCGGTATCGAAGTTTCTCGACAGTGAAACAGGCGGCGATACCAGCTGATACCGATACACCGATACTGAGTCAATCAAATACATATAGAGCTTTGTATCGCGATACCGATACTTGCAACATGTATCGATACAGATCTCAATGTGAATGGGGCCCTTTATACTCAAATGACTGTAAAACATGAATTATGATGCATTAATATTTTACTATTTATCGCACATAAATTTCAATGTAATTATTCTTTCTATAATAATTATTATTATTTTTATCATACAACAAGTATCGGCTCGAATGGAACAAAACATGAACCTTAAAGGCCCATGGAATTAGAGTGAAAAAAAAGGGGAAATTTAATTTCTGAAGAGTTTTTCGGCTGTCAATAAAAACGTGTAGACTTACCACTTCGTCGTAACGGATTCTTAATGGCAACCTTCTCTTCCTTTCTTCTTTCGACTGTAGTTGCGTAATTTTGTGTAAAAGAAAGCGGAGCGAGTAAAATCACTTGTAGTTATTAATTAATTAATTAGCACTTATTGAGAGAGCGAGCGAGCGAACTGTATTTATTAGTACTCGATACGGTAGTCGGATCAGTTCTGCCTTTTATGTCCAGGGTTAAGCCGCGACGAATCATTGACAGCATATATATATACCGCGTAAGGAAAATATTAATATTTTAGAAAGAAAATGATAAGCTTTAAATAATTATATTAAAGAAAAAAAGTAATTACAATATTGTTACGCCACTGGACTGTGCAGACTGGTTAGATGAGACTGGAATTGTACGCTAACGGCCGGGAATATTCTGGACTCCTCTAGATCGTGTGAATGGATGTATAAATAAGACACACGGTGTGCCGAGTCTTAGTCTGAAGTCGAACGTGAACGAGTAAAGAAGAAATACGAAAGAGACTTATAAGTGTTCAGTTGTGATTGGGGGGGAAGTGATTAATCTATTGTTGTTAATTGTTAATTAGTAAATAAAGTAGTGATTAAGTGTTACCTGGACTTTCAATCAACGAATCTACGAGTGTAGGTGTTTGTGGGGATAGCAAACACGTAACAATATAATAAAATAAAATACACAAATTAGGTAAAAGAATGTGTGCGGTTACTTAACAACCATAGACCTATTAGTTTGTTGTCCGCCTTCTCAAAGTTAAATTAACTTATTATGTGCAGAAGATTAATACCTTTTTTGGAATCCAACAATATAATTAACAGTTGCCAACATGGCTTTCAAAAAGGGTAAATCAACGACAATTGTCATATTTGCCTTTGTTGAGAGGATTTTACATTTTCTAGACAACGGGTATCTAGTTCATGGTGTCTTTCTTGACTTAAAAAAAGGCTTTTGACTGTGTGAATCATGGTATTCTCCTTGATAAGTTAGAAAAAATGGGAATCCGTGGCACAGCCCATGATTGTTTCAAGTCCTACCTCTCCGGCAGGACACAGAGTTTGTATAAAACATAATTCAATCGAATATCTCTCGAAAACAAGAACTATCAACCTGGGTGTACCACAGGGCAGTGTACTTGGTCCAATCCTATTCATTTTGTATGTCAATGATCTAACAAATACAATAAATGACCCATCCATAATACTAACTAATTATGCAGACGATACAAATATTCTGATTGCTGAGCAGAACTATGAAGCCTTAAACTTAAAAACTATACATTTAATGCCCCAATAGCAGATTGGTTTAAAAAAAATGCATTGTTGTTAAATACCAGCATAACAAATTGCATTTTATTTAGGCACAGTCAGAACACCAGCAATTTCCCTGAAAGCATTGATGTTAACAACACAGATATTACCTACACAAACTGCACTAAATTCCTGAGGGTCATTATTGACCAACATATGAACTGGGCGGACCATGTGCAACTGCTCTGTGGTAGACTCAGCAAAGTCTTTTATAAGCTTAAAGAACTGAGAACTTGATCAGAATTCACTTATGATTGCATATTATGGACATTTTTATTCTATCATGTCTTACGGAATTTTATTCTGGGGTGGTACACTCAGTCAAGACCCCTTTGTAATACAAAAGAGAGCAATTAGAACTATATCAGGATTGAGATTAGGAGACTCATGTCGGGGAGTTAAAAGTTTGAATTTACTAACACTACCCGCAGTTTATGTATATGAATGCCTAAAGTTTGTCTTTAACAACATGGCTCTCTTTGAAAATTATGTAAACCAACATTTGCATAAGACTAGATTTAAAGATAACTTTTGCTATCCCACTCTACTCGAAAAAAGGTTGTTTTTATAAGTGTGTACAAATATATAATTTACTTCCAAAAAAAAAAAAAATAAATAAAAGATATAAAAGTGTTCAATAGTTTCATGAATACAATAAAAACAAAACTGATAATCGCAGAACCCTATCGAGTAGACGATGTAGTAGTAAATATTTTCAGATAAGAAATCGTAACTTAAGCTTTATCTCTCTAACATAGCATGACAATAATCATTATTGTAATATTTGTCAATCTGTTTTATGTTTAGTTGTCTTATACTTAATTTCTATATACCTATTCTTTTTTTAACTTTAGTTTTATATTTTATTTTATTTTATTTTTTTTATTTTATTTTATTATACACTACCCAACAGAACATGTTCCAATTACAGGGTAGGAAAAATACACAATAACAAATGCATAACATTAAAAAATACACAATTAACTAATTTTCAATGAGTATAACGTACATAGGTTTTTAAATAATTAATTACAAGCACATAGGTATAATGAGTTAATTGTTATAGCAGCTCTTACATCTGTAACACTGCAGCTCTTATATCTGTAACACTGCAATTAAAAAGGTTAATTTTGTCCTGAATATCATGCCAGTTATGACACATAACATACACCGGTGAGAATTCTAATATATTTGTTCTTGATGTGGGTAAATAAAAAAGATTAGTTAATCTTGTTTGCACCAATGGCATATGAACGAGCTCATTAACTTTTGCCAACAGTTCAGGACATTTTATTTTATTATTGACAAGTTTATGCAAAAACATAGCAGAGTGAAGAAACCGCCTTCTGACCAGTTCATCAACACTGAACCTCTCTAGCAGCTTGTCATGCGGAAACCCTATTGGTGGATATGTTTTGTCCTCCTTAAATGCCATAAATTTTAAAAATCTTCTATGAATTTGTTCGATAGCTTTACTATGTACGGCGTAATTAGGATTCCATACGACAGAGCCATACTCAAGTTTAGAACGCACAAAAGACGTAAATAGAATTTTTAATGTGTCGATGTTGTTAAGCTCACCGGAGTTTCTAATGATAAAGCCCAGGGTTTTGTAAGCTGATGATACAATGATATTGATATGCTGGTTAAAGGTCAGCCTATTATCAAAAGTTATGCCTAGATCTTTAAATATTGACATGTATGTGGAGCTCCTCGTATAGAGCGAATTCAAAGGCTTTACTAAAATTATTAATGATGGTAATGGGACGATAATTTTTTATGTCAGTCCGATTATCTTTTTTTAAAAACGGGAATAATTTTGGAGTTTTTCCATAACTCTGGGAATGTGTTACTGTTAAGGGCTAAATTAAATAAAATAAGCAAATGTTTCGCTAAGACACTAGCACAGTCTTTGATAAGAAATGACGGTATACCATCAGGACCAGTGGTAAATTTGTTTTTTAACTTCTTGATAGCTTTACATATCTTGTCTTCATTCAGTTGTACTAACAGTGATGGATCATTCTCATCTGTGGCTGTGTTATCAGATTCTACGTAGTCAGTTGACTCTGTAAAAGCAGTTTTAAAAAGATCAGCAAATGCGTCGACAATTTCTTGAGGATTGCCCAAGGAATTATCTTTGTAGGTCATATTATTTGGGATCGTTGTCGTATTCTTTTTGCTGTGAATATATGACCAAAAAGATTTAGGATTCGTCTTAAAGTTATTTTCAACATGGTTGACATACTGTTCATGCGCTAGCTTAATATCATTTTTTATTTTTGATCTTAGTGTTTTAAACTTTTCAAGGTCCTGAGTATTGTTGAATTGCTTATATTTTTTCCATGCTGAATTTTTTTCCCTAATATCATAGATTATGTCTCTACTGTACCATGCAGGATACCGATGACTTTTGGAATAAGTCGAGGGATAAGTCCTTGGGACGCATTTCATAAATATATTATTAATAACACTGTAGAAATCTTCTACAGCGAGGTTAACATCTTCATAGTTTGTTAGAAAAGACCAATCTGTTTGTAGAAATAAATTGTACATTGTGACATAATCGGCTTTTTTAAAATTAAAAGTCAATTCGGACTTGACTGAAAACATATTTTCCGCCTCGTCATTTCCTTGAAGTAGGTTAATATACACAGTGGTGGATGATGCAAATCTTCCCTCATCATTGAAATTTCTGACTTATCAACTTGTAATGAGGTGATATTACTTATGACTGAATCTAACAATCTACCATTAACATTATAAACTGAGTTAAATTGATCAAAATTATAAAATTTACAAAA
This sequence comes from Rhamnusium bicolor, assembly GCA_029963845.1. Taxonomy (NCBI): domain Eukaryota; kingdom Metazoa; phylum Arthropoda; class Insecta; order Coleoptera; family Cerambycidae; genus Rhamnusium; species Rhamnusium bicolor. The sequence goes on from JANEYF010002698.1 coordinate 454,512, forward strand.
GTTTTGCAAGGCCCGTAGTTTCGCAGATGTACTTGCAACATTAGACTCATTATATTCTGGTAAGTTAAAGTCACCAATAAAGCACGTATCCCATGTTTGGATTGATTCTAAACTTATAAGAGACTCAAATAACTCCACATAAACTCCGGCAGCTGAGTTCGGTGGAATATATATTACGAGCAAGATAAAAATGTAGTGATTAATTTTAACTTTTAAACCTAATAGATCAATACTGGGAATATTTAAGGTAATATTAATAGGAGTGACTGTGTATTTCTTATCTACAGCACAGAGAACCCCGCCTCCCCTTACTATCCCCAGGCTTTGAAATTTACGATCTGCTCTAAATAAGTTATATCTATTACAGAATAGTTCATTATCGTATATGCTGTCATCAATCCAAGTTTCAGTAAAACAGATAATTTCATACGTACTTATTTGCGAAGCAAGGTGTACCTCCCGGTTTTAGTCTTAAGACCACGAACGTTTTGATAATATATACTGTACTTGATATCAGCGGATCGCGGTGCACGCTGACTATACTCAGCGTGCTCATCACCTGCAAGAGGTGCAGGATTGCAGGACATATTATGAACTGTCAAATTAAATTCTGATGTTATGACTTGTATCATACAGATTTGTATCTGTCCCTGGTATAAATAAATTTCCTATTATATTCTATTCTAAATCTTTTGTATTATTAACATGATTTAAAACATTGCTTATTGTATTTAGATCGTACTTGCATAGAACATTTTGAACTATTTTAGCCTTACCTGAACCACTTCCAAAATTGTAAGAAATACCGTTGATTTCGGGGACATTAAAGTCACCCATAATAAATAAATTTTCTGAATATAGGTCCTCAATTATTTCGAACGAATCTACTAAGATGTTCATACACAAATAGGTTAGATCCAGATTTGATATACAGGGTGGGGCAATAGTGCGTCGGACTTCTATATCTCGAGTTCTACGATAGCTAGAAATTAAAAAAAAATACAAGTAAACTAGATAAAAAAGTCTATAACCGGAAATTATTTTCGAATATACAGAGTGAGCCAAGACGAAATTATAGGATCAAGTGCCTTTTTTTTAAATGGAATGCTATGTATATCAGTGCATTTTTTGAAGCCTCTTTCTAGACTATTCATTCCTATATTATTATTGACTCCCAACCACTCGGATGTGACGATTTTTTTGTTGAAATAATACCATCTGGGGATGCATATTGAAAAAAATCACCAGTCACAATTATGGGTTTTAAGAAATACTTATGTGAATACTAGTTACGAGACATCTAATTAATGTTTTTGAATCATTTTTACTTCCTAAAAATGTACAGGGTGGCCAAAAATTATTTTTCAATTAAGAACTATTTAAATTGAATTTTCTCAATTTTTAAAAATGGAACACCCATATTTTTCGACGATGTGATGTAGAAATGAAAAGCGAAAATTTTTTGTAAGTACTTCCCTATGGCTAATTGCAACCACTTTCGTTTTATTGAGCAATATGTACAAAATTCAAGAATAAACTTAAAAATAGAGGTTTCTTCAAATAATTCATTAGAAAAAAATTATAATAAGTGCTCTATATATTGCCCATTTTGATTGACACGTCTCTATGCACTTTTGAAATGATGCCATTTAGTGGGACGAGTGGCGGCTTGTGAAATTTAGGCTATGTCATATCTTATTACTGGAGAATGGGAGGACCCAAGCGATACATTAAGGCGTAACTATTAAGACTAAATGAAGAGTTTTGCAGAAAAAAATTGCAATTGAAATTTGTGAAAAAAAGTTGAAAAAATTGTGAGCCTCCAAGGTTATTTTTTAAACGATTTGTAAAATATTTGCGAAACATTTTTTTCCAGATTCAGGTGGAAAATATAACGACATGTTTCAAATTTCATCTAAAAATATTGGTTTTCTATAAAGTTACACCGTTTTGAAATTTTATTTTAGATTCATTTTTCACTGTGCAAATTTCAAAAAGGTGCAACTTTGTAAAAAATTTATATTTTTTTATGAAATTTGAAATTTGTTGTTATATTGTCCACCTGATTCTGAAAAAAAATGTTTCGCAAATATTTTACAAATCGTTTAAAAAATAACCTTGGAAGCTCACAATTTTTCCAACTTTTTTTTCGCAAATTTCAATCGCAATTTTTTTTCTGCAAAACCTCATTTAGTTTTGATAGTTACACCTTAAAGTATTGCTTAGGCCCTTTGCTCCAATACTAAATGTGACCAGCCGCCACTGGTGGGACTATTTCTTCTAATCTATTGAAGTGGGTAAAAAGTATTTAACTCGGCCCTTACTGTAATAGTTTTTTTGTAAATTTGTTTGCTGTTTTTGTTATTCAACAAGCAATAAAATCTCAGTTTAGTATAAATTGTCTTGTACTATCGAACATTTATCGCACTTATCGGTTGTCAGTAATCATTTGTATTAAATTTAGAATATTTCAAGTTTTACAAAATGAATTTTAATAAAGCGAAACTTGTAGACATAACTCTTGTTTTGGGCGGGTCAGACAGAAACTGTTTGCTTGTCAATAGAATTTATAAGCAAAGGTATCCTGAAAGCTTCCAAAACCTTCTCGATAGATTTGTGGAAACTGGAAATGTCGAATATAAAAAAAGTGAAAGAATAAAGCGTGTTGTGAATGAAGAAAATGAGTTTTCTGTGGTGCTGGCAACGGTGGAAAATCTCCATATTAGTCAGAGAGAAGTGAGCTCATTAATAGCAATAAGTATGTAGACGGTCTGTTGGTCAAATCTTAAAAAACAAATAAGTTTCATGCATGTTATATTCAAATGCACCAGGAACTATCTGATGACGATTTTCAAAGGCGTCTAAAGTTTTGTAATCGGGCCAGAGATAAAATGCAATATGTCACCTTCTTCAGTAATGTTTTATTCACTGATGACGCAACTTTTCATAAAAATGGATTTGTTAATAGGCACAATTTCCATTATTATGCTTCGGAAAATCCTCACTTTTTTATGCAAGTTGATAACCAGCACAGATGGTCTATAAACGTTTGGGGAGGAATTATTGGAGAACATGTAATAGGGCCACATTTCTTTGATGGTACATTGACTGGAGCTATTTATCTTCATTTTCTGGAAAACTATCTGCCACAATTATTGGTGAATCATCCTGAAAGGATTCGAAATAGGATGTGGTTTCAGCAAGATGGTGCTCCACCACATTATTTAAATGCAGTTAAAGACCACTTAAATTATACCTACCCACTTCAATGGATTGGAAGAAATGGACCCACTAAATGGCCTGCTAGATCCCCAAATCTTACAAAAATGGATTTTTTATGGGGATACGTGAAGGAAATTGTTTATAAAGATACACCAAAAAACAGTACAAAATATGAAGGAAAGGATACTAGCTGCTTTTAGATCTATCACACCGGCAATTTTAGGAACAGTAGAAACCTCATTTCAAAAGCGCATAGAGACGTGTCAATCAAAATGGGCAACAGGAGCACTTATTATAATTTTTTATAATGAATTATTTGAAGAAACCTCTATTTTTTAAGTTTATTCTTGAATTTTGTACTTATTGCTCTGTATTTGTTTTGGAGTGTAGGAAACTAGCTTTTAGTTTTCCAAATTCTTTAAAAAACCAATTGTTTTACTAAATCAGAGACTATATTCTGTAGTTCTTTTATAAGGTTGTTGGTTGATAATTTAATATTATCTGTGAATAGGGTCTGTATTTTGTCTATGAGATTTTCTTTTGATTTATCTGTATCTTTAGTATTTTGGTTTTCTTTTAGTAACTCGATTTTGAGATTTTATATAAGGAATGTAAGCAGTAAAATCGAAGTTTTCTCTTTTGCAGTGGGATGCATTTTTCTTCAGAGCTAAAAATATCTGAACATGGTTGCAGTATTGTTGTGAGCAGATAACACATATAATAGGCTTAGTATCTGTATGTTTTTGCACATTTTATTCAGGTAAAAGACATTACAAAAATCACATGTTACTTATATAGATTAGGTTTGCCAAACTCATTTTACGAGTTTGATACAGGCAAACATTTTAATGGCCAATATTTTATATGGCCGTTTCTGAGGATGGTCATTTATTTCACACTAATGAGGATTAAAACACTAATCTACTTTTTCACAATAGATGCACGCAAATTTTCGGGTTTTTCTTTGACTGCTTTTTCTTCATTTACTGGGCGATTAAGGTCAGTGGTTCGATTCCATCCTCGAGAAAGCTATAAATTTTGTTTCGGACTAAGATCGATGAGGGAATATACGATGCCCTAGATGTGGTTCTAACTCCACAATAAACTGTAGGTCCTCGTCTCTCCTAACACAAATTCCTAGTATTTTCGGGAGTTTACTTTAAGAGAGTTTACTTGAGAAGCGGTTAAGAAAACATTTTAAGAAAAGTAATATAAAATGTATGCAATATTTATTTATTGTTTATTTTTATTTAATTTAATTAAGAGGTGTGACAAGGTGTGAGCCAAATTTTACAATAATTTCACAAAATTTTGTAAATTGTAATTATTGTGTCATATACACGAAATAATTATAACAGTATTATAAAATTATATAAATATTGCACGAAACAACTAAACTAGATTTCTAAATTGTTACAAACATGCATTTTACAATTTTTTTTTAAGTAATGTTACACTTTCTATATTTTATACAGTTTAGTAAATTGTTGTACATTATTATTTCTTTATGGAATAGATCATTTTGACCATAGTTCTTACAGTTGGTATGGTATCGGCAACAGTATAGTAGATGACGGCCGTGGTAAGACTTGTGATCGAGAGCGAGCTAATAAATCATCTCTCGCTAGACCGACGCGACGGGACCCTGGATGACCGCTCTTCTTACATCGCTTCGTCCATCTACTATAAATATTGCTAATTCTATACATAAAAATTATTCTGAGTTCTTGTATAAAACTGGTGAATCTCTAACAAAATTATAATGTTCCAATAAGTGATCAGGTAAAGACCCATTTAACATTTTATAAATAAAACACATGGTGTTTAGAATCACTGTTTGTTTAACATTTAAGATTCCTATAAAATTCACCATCAGTTTAATATTTATATATTTGCTGTATCGTGAGATTATTCTTAATACTTGATTTTGTTTTTTTTTTTTGTAAAACATTTCATTTAAGAGAAATAATATTGTTGAGCAGTAATAAAAGTGAGAATGGATTATTGAATGAAGGCTACCGTTTTTAGGAACACCAGTTGGCGCCACTGGCGAGTAAGGTAGCTGTTAAAAGTTATTGTTAGGCGCGGAACAAGTTTATAGAGTTTTATTATAATTATTTTGTACACCACTAAATAAAAAAACTTGTTAATTATGTCTCAGTGTTGTGCAGGTCCATTTTGTTCGGAAACAAAAGGCAGATATATGTTTCCGGGAGACAAAACTTGCCTAAAACTTTACTCCTTCGAAACATTTGCGTGTAAGAAAC